>CM022773.1:10424471-10851971 GCA_012411365.1 Ameiurus melas | reverse complement strand
CCTAATTAAGCATATTCATGAAGCTGCTTTGCATACTGCCACTAGCCGATTGGGCAGCGCCAGGGAGAGAAGTGATCGTGTGGGGAGTGAAAATTCACACATGCAAATCTGCACCACTATGGACTTGTCCATAATGTGATGTGGAAATGTATGTGAAAGCAACACTGCTATTCTAGAATTACTCCCAACTGGATCTGCATCATGCACGAATAACAACAAATCCTGACTTGTAATGTACAGACAGGTGACAAATTAAAAGAAAAACAACAACAACAACAAAAACAACAAGAAGTGATGATTTTTTTGTGTCAATTCATTGTTTTGAAAATAATAATAATAATAATAATAATAATTATTATTATTATTATTATTATTATTATTATTATTATTATTATTATTATTATTATTATTATTATTATTGGAAAAAAATTATGGACACTATAACCATTTTTTCCCGGTTTGGTTTATAATTCAGTGTGATTGTGTGTGTGTGTGTGTGTGTGTGTGTGTAAAATCAGAGTAGGCGAGTCTCGCATACTCGATGAGGATGCAGACTAAAAGGGGTCAGAAGACGAGCGATAGTGAGAGCAAGAAGACAGAGGAGAGTAGTTTGGCATGTAAAAAGGGAGGAAGGGACAGAAAGAGAAGTCGGCATTTTGCCATGAGAGCGCTCCTTCCCCTCGTGGCCCTGAATGCCTGTTTTTGTGTTGCGTGCACAGAGCAAGCTCAATCAGGAGCCCTCCAATTAATTAACATCCGGATCGGAGGGACGCCACGGCTTGGGTAAACAGCAACTGTTCTCTGCCTGGGGTTCCAAAACAAGGGGGCAACAATAGTGCCATTGTCCTGCGACCACTCTTTTGCAGGGTGGGGTGGAGGGGGGTGTGGGGTGGATCTGGCTTTGGGTGTATTTATGCGTGGGAGTGTGTGTGTGTGAGAGAGGGAAAGACAGAGATGCAGAAGCAGGCCACTCTCCCATGATCCCATTACCATAGACGAACTCTACTGCATCCTTCATGCCAGCTGCAGAGAAAGAGAGAGAGAGAGAGAGAGAGAGAGAGAGAGAGAGAGAGTCTGTCATAGCATCTTCACATCAAATCTATCTGCAAGAGGAAGAGAAAGAGAGGGTGGGGTTGACAGAGAAAGAAAAAAAATTAATAAATAAATAAATAAATAAATGAACAAGAAAGAAAGCTTTGTAGCTTGTTACCATAGATAAAGTGAGAAAACACAGTAGAATAGCTTGCATCCTTGTTAGAAGGCTTTTCTGGTTGATGTTTCCCTCTTTGAGTGAGTGACCACATGCTAGTCTTTATCCTAGAAGAGTGATGTATGCAAAGAAATATTTTATATCTTGCTGTAAAATGACAATTTCCTAAATATGTGGCTTTTTAAACAGAGTTTTGCTTGACTGTAGATTTAACCGAAAAGAAGGGAAACACCACGAACAAATATGAGACTGCACAAAGAGAAAGCCTCGTAGCGGCACTCAGATCTCTCCCTGGCCTGTCAACTCGTTTCAGATCTGCAGCCCCGTCTGTGAAACTCACTGTCTGCTCCTTATCCTGCTCCTATGTTAAATCATATATGACATTTTAGGGGGCCATTTTGTTAATGGCTAACGCACAGGAATGCACTCGGAAACCTTGGAAACACTCTGAAGTGAGGCCTTAGAGGTTGAACCCCCCCCCACACCATTCCTCATCACCACCACCCACTATTGCAACTGGAAATAGCTCTTGCTTGCTTTGACGAAATGAAAGCCGCAGACGTATAGAGCCTGTGAGTGACAATGACAATTGCATATGAAATTGTTACCCCCTATCCCCTTTGGAGATTTTTACACGCTGTTAGTGGCGGCTTCTCTGTTCTTCGGATGCTTTTCTGTACTTGGGAAATTGGCTTGATAATGGCTACAGTCTGTACCCAAAATGGCAGGAGTGAACCCCCCCAACTCACACACACTTCTGAAACAGTGTCTGATGACTTCTGTCTGGAATTTCTCTAATTGTGCTCCATCAGGAAGGCGTGTGTGGTGTTACTGGCTGTGGTTATGTTAAAGCTGGTGTGTGTCATGTGTGTGTGTGTGTGCATGCGTAAGACTCTTGCATCTTCCTGAATAGTGGAATAGCACCAATTTGTAATTACGTAGTAATTACACTGTTATTATACATTATATGATGTAGTGGCATGCGTATTATATATATAAAGGCTGAAAATAATATTTCATAGTTAAATGTATTTTTTTAACACATGACTAAAATTGCAATTTCACATCGCATCAAAGGTTCTTGTGTTTGGGTGAGGTTTGATTCACATGTTTCTGCCTCTGCTTTGCTCACGACCTCGTCCTCCCTAGTTCATCGTTCTGCTCACAGACTCACAAACACTGAGGTATAATTTCACTTGGTCACTGCGTGCGCTTCTGAAACGTCACATGCCTGGTGTGAGTCACATTTTATTTCAAACAACACGCATGCCGGTTACAGAGAAGCACCCTTATTTCCACCAAAAAAAAAAGAAAAAAGAAAAAACTTTCATTTTAAGAGAGGTAGCTCACCCTCACTGTCATATATCAGGCAAATCTCTTGAGTCTTTATGTTTTGTGTCGAGCCGTGGGATTCGCCCGTACACCGACGCCCCTCCCCGTCCACCTCTGCGCATATTCCAATCCATTGTTGCGTTTAAAAGAGATGCGGAGGTACATTATCGGTTCCCTTATTAAATTCTAATAAGGGACGTGTATGCCACGGCACTCAGCCAATTTCCAAATCCGTGCCAGGGGTTGGACGGGTGCCTCATTTGCACGCAGAGTAAGCGTCCGTTCATTCGTCTGGCCTCTTCCGTTAATGGCATATCACTGTGGTGACGAAACGTTATGCACAAGCAAGTAATTAATGTCGACCTCATGACACTTGCATTGGTGGCTGGCAGAACGAGTGTCACTCCACTCTCCTGAGAAAGCATTAGCTGGCTGACATGCAAGAAAATGCGCGCGCCTTTGAATGCGCTCTGTGTGAAGCAGAACAAAGGGATGGACAAAGAGGGAAAGAGAGGAAATGAGAATGTAAGATGATGCAGGTATAGGCATGGGGGAAGAATGAGAAGAAATAGCTTCTGATGTGATCCCAGCCATCATATGATGCAGAAGGTGCTGAAAGGCTAAATTGGCACTCTAATAGAGACGGTTTCGAGCCCAGCTTGTACATTGTAGGAGAGGAAGCACATATGCATGTTACTGTATGTCTGCGTTTTGATGGCAGGTCGCTTTAACACTCACCCAGTTGAAAGTTGGAAATCTTTAATATTTAATACAGCGGGAGAGAGTGTGTGGAGGAGGAGGGCTGGAGCTCTAATGATTATTTGTGACAGAAGGCTATGTGTGTTGGATCACTCAGCTGAATGTAGGGCAGTGTGAGGAATCCTTGCTGCTTTTCTGCCGGTGCTACAGACACGTGAGGGAGGGAATACCACAAACTCTGCAACTGATCTGAAAATACTGTTAATATTATAGAAACTCAGTCAGCTAGATCACATTTGTAGGAATTCAAACAAGTGAGAGTGATGCGGTTGGATTTCATTTGATGTTATATATTTAAAATTCTAATCCCACTCCAAGGCCCAACACTCACAAACTGCATCTTCAGTGGTTTAACCTTTGTAACTTTTACTCCATTGTGTGCTAATTGATGTTAACCTCTGTTTATGTTACTCCAAACAAGATAAATGTCATTATTTTTGAATTTTTTAATATTTTTGTGTTTCCTTGCATGTCTTACAGTTGAATATTGACAAAATTGATGAAGGTTAATGTTAGGGTTAGGGTTAACACTGACCCTGGCTTTCATAATTAATAAGCAATATAATGTTTACACATAAAATACATAGTATTAAAACTGGAAGAACCTGTTATGAAATATTATGAAAACATTAATTCTGTGATAAAATATCGGGAGAATTGATTTGGAGTTCATTACAATGATCCATCATTTTTCTATTTAGTGTGGGCGTTGTCTCTGACTTAGAATAGTGGTACGAAAAGAAAAAAGGTAATGTAGTTATTTATCAATAACATACTTTAACAGTCATAGTTTCAGCTCTGTGTGTGTGTGTGTGTGTGTGTGTGTGTGTGTGTGTGTGTGTGTGTGTGTGTGTTTTACAAGGTTGGCGAAATTGATTATTGTTTGATTGGATTAGATTTTTTTTTATTTTTATGAGTAATAGTCATTGTTTTAGTATCCAGTATACAGATGGATAACTAAATAAAGCACTGTAGATAAGTAATGGTAAATTCTCATATAATACTAAATGAAAAAATATAAATATATAGAAAATGATCAGTTTGGCCCTTATTGTAGTACGTGAACTTTCATAGAAATGTCATTCAATATCATTCATTAGTTATTTAAGATTCCCCTTAAGTAACATTATTGACTGCATCCAATACATTGAACAAGTAGCAAACATCATAATTAATAAGTAAAGAAAGCTGACATGTATTATTGAAATTTGTTTAAACGTTAATGAAATACACATGTAAAAAGTAATGTTAAAGATATGTTCGCAAAAATGAACATTGCTTTATGCAAGTTTATGATTATTTGGTTTATTGTTCTATATCAAACATTTCAAGTGTTAATGGATAAATGTTATTTGGTGGTCTTGAACGACAAGGCTATTTGCATTAACTTAGGGTGACCATACATACTCTTTTTCTAGGATATGTCCTGTTTTTCAGACATTAAAAAAGCATCCAACAGGGATTTCTAAATATGAGGAAATGTCCGGGATTTGGCTTTAGTTTCATTATGATGTGCTTATGGTCTAATACTGCATCAAGTGTATGCATGTTTGCATTGCTTTAACACCTCTCTGTAATTCCCGTTTTCTTGCACACCAGTTGGTTGATTATAAAAGGATTCCAGCAACTATTGGCCAAATTCCTGCCTCTCAACCAAGCCTACTCTCGGCTAACGTGAGAAGGTGAAGCGCTGTTGTGTACAGCATCAAACAGTTGCTTGACAGAAGCAGCAAATGACAGCTGTCCTGAGTCAAATCAATGTCCATGACCATATAAGGTCATTTTTAATTTCATGATATCACATGGTAACACTTCGTACTATATGGCTATTCAAATGTGTGAATTATGGTAGAATTCCCCCCACCAAAAATAAATAATGTGTAGTGTAATAAAGGTAGTAACAAATGGCTCAAAATTATCCCTGAGCTTTAGCTTTAGTTAATACCAATAGCGTGTATTCAGAGTTTGCAACTTAAAATGAACTCTTAATTTATGAAGGCAATGTTGATAGTCAAAGTCGGCTTATAAGACTTTTTTTCAGTACCATCTAGACTGCCACCTTTAAACGTAAGCCTTTAAGCCTAAAAAAATGTAGACTGAAGAAGCAAATGCAATTATTTGCTGTGAACTGCAATGTTATGTAACATGAAAGCAGTTTAAAAAAAAGTCTAATACAAGGATTTATGAATGAGAAGAAGCATGCTAATAAACAACTAGCCTGGTATATTGCCAATAAATTGCTGCATGAATATTCCTAACTTAAATCATCATATTTAGTTTCATTTAACAATGTGTCATCTACCTTCACTTTATCTTATAGAATAGTATTTGATCCAGCGCATACTACTGTTTGAACAATGAATTTCAAGTACAGTGGCAGAAAGTGTGAAACTTCAACAGGGCTGAAATATTGAATCTACTGTAGTTTTATGATTTTTTTTTTAGATTATTGGCTTAATGTTAATTATTAAAAAAGTTACCTTGGCCACGTAATGTATGTGTGTGTGGGGGATATAGACTATTTCATCATACTTATCATTTGCTAATTAATAAAATATTCCAATAATTTTCTTAATTTTCTTAATTGAATGTGCTCTCCAGACATGTCTGAACTAGCACTCATGTGCAACGCTTACAGCTCACTTTAACTATAGTTAATAATTCTATCCATATGAAATTCAGCTAGAATATAAATATATGCCCCATTACTTATTACGACTTCATTCACATGAAAATCAAACCAGACCCAGTCATCAGGTTTCATGTATAACATGTTGTCAATGTCTGATCACTGACAGAAAAAAAATCTCAATTGTTTTTTCCCTTTCCTCTTTCTGGTCATGAAGAGTGTGGAGCAAAGATCAGTGTTGTAGCATTAGCAGTTGTAGCTAAGCTACCAGCTCTGAGAGAGATCAGGCTCTGTAGGTGGTTGTGAGAAGAGGACAACTTTGCTTCTTGGGTACTTTATTCACTGGATGATTGTATGCAGGATTAGAAATGAAGCAGAGACTGAGAGAACATGCACTCAAACACACACACAGAGTCTGAATCCATGGGAATGGAGGCTGCTGAGGTTCAAGGTCAAAGCCAGAATAGAGGAGCCTGGGGCTACATTGTCTGCCGTAGCCCCACACCCACCACACACACACACACACACCAAACATCCAGCCCTTGACACACAGTGCCACATATTGCCATACGCAAATTGGTATCTCATGGCACAGTACCCTCTGCGCCAGCTCTCACATTGCTTTGTAAACGTGTGTAGGAGGATGGATGGATTTTACCCTGACTTGTCCATGACCTAACATGCATGTCTGAATATATCTCTAAACACACTGTGCACGCTCCCAGTGCACATTAAAATGAAATGTACAAACATTTCACAGCTTCATGAAGTCATATCAAAAGAAAGAGAAACAATAGCCACAGCCGTGTCAGATCGCTAAACAGGCCAGCTAGCGGTGAGAAATGATCTAAGGCCCAGCTGGTGAAAAGAGAAACCGCGGCTAGGCCTGAGGAAAGAGGCAGTGATTAGCTCCTTTGTTGGAGGTCTTTTGAGCTTCATTGGTTTCAAAGAAAAGACGTCTGATGAGTCCATCCAAGCTTGGCTGAAACTTTGTATGGTAGACAGACTAAGTTATGGTGGTCCCCCTTGTGTGAGGCTGTGTAGCAGAAAGATACAGAACGCTCGCACATATGGTCACCCGATTTATGGACCCCACAAAAGCACTTTCTCCTGTGCACACGTAACAGAGCAAATACCATATTACACTCACCAATCAGCATGCTTTGGAACAACTTATTTTTGCTTTACTGGTAAATACTTTGTCTTTGGCTGTTGCTTATTGTTTATTGTACTTTAACATTAAAAAAGATTCACAGATATAGTAATATGGAAAAACTGTCTATGAATTGTACATGCAGTATTAATGCATGTATAGCATATTATATAGCATGCATAATATCATATTTTAATGCCTAAAATAGCTGCACATAAGTAGTTATTATAACATAGATACCATTTCCAAAGCATTTTATAAATGGCAAATAACATAATGCATTTTAATATACAGTAGGTTTGTAAGAATATTATGCACAATAATCCACAGTCTCTGTTATAATATATGCTATACAATAACATTCACCTTTGGTTTATCCTTAAAATCTTATTCACACTTTAAACTATTTTTGTTTGTGTGTTTGTTTTCCCATTATTTAAAGCCTGCTATGACCTGGTATCATTATATGTCATAACTTTAGTGCATATATATATATATATATATATATATATATATATATATATATATATATATATATATATATATATATATAGATAGAGAGAGAGAGAGAGAGAGAGAGAGAGAGAGAGAGAGATAGATAGATAGATAGATAGATAGATAGATAGATAGATAGATAGATAGATAGATAGATAGATAGATAGATAGATAAAACAGTAACACTTTCAGTAATAACAAGGCCTTATCTATAATGATCTATGAACCTGGTCATATCAAGTTATAATGCATTCATAAGCCATTCTACACGTTGTTACAATTCTGAAAATGCACGACACTGCATTATGCATCATGTATTAAAATTTGTGCTAAGAACATATCACCAAGCCAAACATTGCATAGTTCATTGTGAGAAGGTATAATGGTGATAATGTGTTTTAAGCACTAGTTACAATACATTCTTTAAACCATTTATAAAGGCATTATAAATAGTTCTACAAACTTTAATGCCCTTTCATAAATAATTAGAATGATGAGTATAACGTCTTTTGAATGCATTATAGCGGGTTAATGAATGTCATTATACACATGACCTTTATAGAAAGTGTTACCGATATAACATTAGTACCTGTGCTGTTCTTATGAACAGATATTATAACATCTTACAGTATATAGCATGACCTTACAAAGCTATAACTACTAATAAACTTATGTCAGGTGTTATAAGGTATTATGTTTGCTATATAACACATATGAACAGAGGATTCATAAAGATTGTGATCAGTAATAGTTCTATTTTTAAACGTCTCTTCCATAGAGCAATGGTGTATAAAAGATTTGTTGATGTCCCAGATTTCAGCATCCGAGTTGAGTCTAATTATTTTTTATTAGCCTGAGAACGTCTCAGCATCAGCATGTGAGTTCCTCCTCACAGGCCCGAGTAACTGACTCCAGCACCAGCTTGAGCCACGTTCATTTCCAAACCTGCCATGCATAGCAACTTTATTGTGCCCCAAATTGGAACTGAAAGCAAACAATTGGGAGAGAGAGAAGTTGTGGAAGGTGTCTATGTGATTGCCTGGGGAAAAAACAGAGCCAGCTTTTCTGAAGTCAAAGTAGTTCAGATCAATTAAGACGTCAATATTAACAGTAAATTGCCAATAGTATATTGATTAATAGGAATGCTTTAAATGGTCAATGAAACTAGCATAAAAGAAGAATATGGACTGTGTTTCTAAATGGAGTTATAAGGATATTTTTTTTCTCCTCTGACTGTCCAAATCCTAAAAATATAAAATGACAAGGTATGTGGTCAAACACTTTCCTCCAAGGCAATGACCTAGTGTGATTTCTTTTGAGAAAAGAGAGAAAATCATCAATGTCAAGTTCAGGTTCAGTATGAAGACTGAAAGATTGAGCAACCCACCCAATGAGGAAATACCCCCACCTTCCCCCTTACCCCCAAACCCTCAGCTGTCTAAAGCTAAAATCTTTGAATCTTGGTCAAAGGAGTACATAAATTCCCCCAGGCTAACCTGCTGTGGGCCCTAGCATGTGGACTTTTTAGAGCGATGTCATGGCAGGACACTATCTCAAGGATTTAGATCTGGTGTTAAACCCCCTCTGGGGGTGGTTTAACCATGGGCTAAGCTACACACACTTTCTCGCTTGTTCTCTTTCCTATTCCTGATATTTTTTTTCTTGTTAATGTCTTTTCTTTGCATAGCAGAATCAAAAAGGTTTGTAAGTTGTTTCTGAAGGAAGGAACAAACTGTGTGTGCGTGTGTGTGTGTGTGTTTGAGTCACTGTGAGAGCTGAGGGGAGTGGTCTGTTCATGGCACAGGCTGGAGAGAAGAGCTAGCCCACATCTCTGAGAGCCTCAACAAAAGGCCGTCTCTGTCCATTGTGTACGAGCTGTTTTTCCCACGAGAGGCCCGTCTGGCTGAAAAGGGAGTGTATCAGTTTCCCCTGACATGGATGTTTATTCATCCTGTGGCCAACCGTGCTGCCAGCTCAAAAGGATTCACCTTACGGTTTTTGATGTGTTTGACACACACAAACATAGAGACACACATTTTTTTTCAGGAGTGGGGGTGTAGGTGAAAATAAAAGACATTGGGTTACAGAGTTCTGAGTGTATGTGAGCTTTTGTCCACCATGGAGGTGACAGTATCTAGGCCATGCATACATCTGCTACATTGGATACAGTATTGCTAGTCAGGAATAAGCCTAAATAATGAATAATCAGTTGGGTCAGTCTTAAGCAGGTCACAAACCTGATCTTTTAATGTTGTATTAAACAGTTCCTCCAGGGTTTCACGATTCGCTGAATCGAACGCAAAATCAAGCAAATCCCACAATATTCAGAGAAGCTTGCAATTGTACAAAATTACCACAGATTTTCCACAGATTTGGGCATCATGTGACGTCATCACAACGTGCATTCAGGCAAAGCCCTCTTCGATTCACATGCATCGAACATGAGTACAGCTGAAAGGTCTCATTTCATCACTGTGAAAGACCGTTTGAAACAATTTCCAGCAATTGCAATTTCACCAATTCAAAAACCCACCATTAACACCAAGTTGCATTGCAAATCTTGAAAAAAGCTGCAGCAAAATCAAGCATTTTTGGCCGCAACAATCATAAAAAAAAAAAAAACTCCACGAAATCCTATACAGACTGATTAATACCATAGTTCAGAATCTGAGCTGGCTAACAGTAATAAACTAGCCATGGAATATCAAATAGTGGACCGTGATCTAGATACGAAACCAGCAAAAAATTTCAGTGAGACCTTGAGAAATACTGTAGCAGACCTGATAAATGGATGAAAAAACTGGCTGTAGTTCACCGATGCTAGTTTTGAACTAGCAGCTTCTCTAGCAGATCCTCTGTTACGGTTTATCCAATGACATGCATTCATGTAAATGTTTTAGCTGAAAGCAGCTCATCGGACCACAGACTAGCTACAGGGCTAAAGACATTAGCTCAGAAAAGAGAGAGATTTCACACACTTTCATGACATGGTTAAGTATTAAAAGGTAACTGCTATAGCCATTTGGTCATGCTAGTTTTTTATCCAGACCTTTGTAACTGGACCTTGACCTGGACTAAACCATTGTGTAAAGGAACCTGATGCCATGAGCATTTATTTGTATGACTTAAAACAAGGACAGAGTGCATCGGTACTAATAAGGTGTTAGGAAAACATACAAATTACATTACCCATGCCCCAAACTTAACCTCACTGTGTGAATTACTATAAATTGCAAATGTTCTACTATGATAATTAATGGAAATATCTAAAGAATTCCACATAATACTGGACAACGGTTTTCTAATACATTGAGAAACTTTAGCTAAGGATATACATGATTAATAGTTTATCAAAAACCGTTTGCATAGAGTGCTGCTCGGGTGTAGATAAACATATCCCTCTGGTGCACTTCGGTTTGGGGATCCTACTACTGGTGTATTATTGAAGAACGATGAGGCACTCAGAAAAGTCTTTAATATCTCTTGGCTACTCAGTCATAATTACAGTTAAACACATGCCTTCATCAGGACAAGTCAAAATGGGTGCTCTTGGGCTGTTTCTTCTATATGCTAACAAGTCACTTACCATAATGAAGGCCTTAATGGCTGAAACGCGTAGGCATATGTTTTAACTGTAACTATGACTAAGTAGCCAAGAAATATTACAGGCTTTTTTAAATCGATTATTATTCTGAGTGCCTCATATTTCTTCAAAAATTCTCAATGATTAATTGTTTCTTTTAATCCTGCTGGATCTGATGACTTCAAGTAAATTCTTACAATGAATCATCTTAAAACCGGTTCTAACATGTCATCGAATATCACAGATGTTTTGTAATGACAATATTAATGCGGAAGTCAAACCAAAATTGGTAACATAGTCCAACATCCAGATGTGGCGTAAATGATGTGATAGGTCTCTGAGTCTTTGGACAACAATAGTTTAGGAGACATAAGGGTCAAAATAAAGTTACCACAGCGAGCCTATCTCGAACCGGAGACGGCCATTATCGTCTAACTCCTTCTCTCCTGACGCTTTTGACCCTGTGTGAGACAATCAGCAGAACTTGACGACCTGGCTGCAATGTTTCGACTCATTTTGAAAGAGCTCCATTGTCACCATGTAAGAGGATGCCACAGCAGATTTCTTGATCCACTCTTTCGGTGCTGAAAAGCTTTTTTTTTTTATCATGTTCTTTCCCCCATTTTCCAGTACAGCATCATCTGGGAAGGTCAGCATTCCTTTATTCCTCTCTCATGTTTAAACGTTTCATGCTAGGCATACATTTAAACTAGGCTGTTCTTTCCTACATTAAAAAAAGACAAAGGAAAAGTTGCTAATGCTTAGCTTAGTATGAGGACCTGGGTTTAACTGATAGCTGTTCTTCCAACTAATTTGAAATCTGCACTGTAAAACCAGATAGTACATTTAACTCAAAATATTTGAGGAAACTAATTACCTCAAAAATTTTAAGTTGACGAATCAATTTCTTTAAGCCAAATACACTTAAATATAAAAAATATTTAAGTGTATTATATTTAAGTGTATTTGGCTTAAATAAATTGATTCATCAACTTAAAAATTTTGAGGTAATTAGTTTCCTCAAATTTTTTGAGTTAAATGAACTTATCCAGTTTTACAGTATGCTTGTTAGTTGCATAATACAGTATTACTTTGTTTTGAACAGCAAACATTTGGCTAATTTTGTGACATGCTATCATTCTCATTCTTTCTCGGACTGAAAGCTAACCGTCCACCATTTCCACTCTAGCCTGCTGGAGCTTATCCACATATTTGTCTTTCTAGTTTCGAGCTTCCACAGCAGGTGTGTCAGGTGGCAGACTTGTCTGAGACAAAATCATGGTTTTTAGTGTGAAAGCAAAGAGGCTGCTGTCTCTTAGGCCGAGTGTGAGCGAACTGTCAGGAATCACATTTTAGCGACTTGTTCGGGTCACACTGGCAGAGCAGCTTCATGTTCTTTCGCTCGTGCCCCTGCCTTTCTCTTCTGCTGTTTGTCTTCCTTTTTCCTTTCACAATTCTTTCGTTCTTGCACACATTTTACCAAACCCATGTTTGCTTGGCAGGTGCAGGAGATTTGTTTCTATTAATGCGAACGCTTCAGATGTGTAATTAGTTCTGAGTAGTTCCACACGCCATCCAGTGCGTAAGAAAATAGGTCACATATTCAACGTAGAATGTAGAAATGTTATGGGTGCAGATTTCCTTAAGATTTCCTCAATGGCATGCTTATTGGATAAAAAGAGAACAAAAATCTTGTCTTTTTAAAAAACAAAAAACAAAAAAAAACATTTTTATAATCAAGTATTAAGAAAGAGCTGTAGCATGCTAATGTGCTATTTTAGCATCGATGTATGTAAATTAGCTATCCTTTTAATGAGCGCATCCATATTGTCTGTTTTCAAGGCACTTACGATTGCATGAACCCTCTCCGCTGTGCTTGATTTTTCATTGCGGCGGACGACAGACATGCAAATAGCGGCGTCGCATTATTATGCAAGCTCTTTTTGTCTGGTAGCCTCGCGCAGAGATTTCTGTGTAGCCATCTGTGGTCTTTCTCTTTGGAAACGTGAGAAACTGGGCACATTTGCATAAGAATAATTGACACTTCATCCCTCCAATCATGGAGGATTATTTTTAGCGTGTGCGTTCGAGAAGGGTGCTTCCATCTTGGATATACAAAAGAGGCAGCAAGAGGAGTAGATGCAAGATTGAATATTAACCCTTGATGTTTTGTGCTGTCTCTCTTCTGGAGGTACTGTACATGATGGTAATGATTGTGATCAGCGTGTTTGTACTTACTGCAGTTGAAGACTTTTCTGTAAAAGTGCCGAAAGATGGTAACAAAATATCTATACGGGAGTTACTGCCTCTGGGTTCTGTTAGAGAGAGAAAGAGAGAGTGTGTGTGTGTGTGTGGCCTACATGGTGTATGTAACTGCAAGTGCTGTTTTTGTAGAGAACAGCCTCACTGATCAATTATTTATAATAGCTAATGAAAAGATTCACTTCTGGATGAACTGTGGTCTGAACTCTACATGTCCCTAGATACTCACACATACACACACACACACACACACACACACACACAGACACACAATGCACACACATATTTTAATCACAGCCACATTTTAAAAAATATTTACAAAAAAAAAAAACATTTAATACAAAAGAAAAGGTTAAAATTTTGTGTAGAGAACAGAGTATTTAATTGTGTCCAAAATGTTAATTGTGATTTTAAAAGTGTTTTAAATTTTAATAATTATAATCCTTTAAATCCACCATTCGATTTTATAGGTAACCCCTCAGCCTTGGTTATGTGAGTAAGCTATTAGGAGGAAGGGCCATTTTCTCCTTCTTTAGATAACCATGAGTTAATTTACACACATATAAAAGATTGGAGCCTCTGGCACAAGACAGGGATGTGTGACTACCTGTGTGGGTTTCTGTGTGTGTGTGGTGTGTGTGTGTATGTGTGTGTGTGTGTGTGTGTGTGTGTGTGTGTGTGTGCGTGTGTGTGCGTGCCCAAATGCATGGCCTCACCCGTCTTGTAGGGTGGCGGAGACGAGGTTTATACAGATCTCCATGGTAACGATCCAGCCTGCCACAGCAATACCAAACTATTGGTGCCCAGGGCAGAGAGGGGGTTGCATGCATATCTGCTGTCTCTCCGTTCTCTCATGTCCTGATCACATTAAAACTGAAAACCTGTATTGACGATAAGACTGTTTTTTTAAGTTTTCAGACGATAAGTTTTTTTTTTTTTTTAATTCATGTTCATGCACACAATGATTTTTTTCACTTATGGTGTATAATATCAACAATAAAAGCTTACACTTCATTATTACAGGTTTGTAGTCAGTGTTCATGTTTACGTCAAGTCTAATTTGTCTCTCGCTGTCTCTTTGCCAAGCCGAACTGTCTTTGCTGGTACCTTAGAGTTTTTCTGAGATTAAGTAGTATGTTTAAAACCTAAATTGCCTACCACATGACATACCTGATCATACAACAAATGTAATGGCATAAGATTACAGCATTATATAATCTTTACGTTGTGTAATGTAGTCACATCATTAGTATGAGTACATTACCACAATGTGTGGTAGGCGATCCAAACAATGTCAGCAATCTCAACTCGTTCTTTCTAAAGACTGCGGTTCAGTGCAGTAATATTTCGATAATAATGTACTATTAGATTCCACTTGTAGATTTCTCTGCAATATTGCAGGGGTAGAAATAACCAACTGGCTGACAAAACTTACAATAAATGTGTTTTCTATTTTCTTTTTCACTTACATGTGCAAGCCTCTGGAACGATCTATATCAGCCAACTTCTGATTTCGGTAGCCATTAGCATTGAATTAGTTTTGTCAGATATTCAGTTGATTGCATTAATTAAATGATTGTCCTGCGTGTAATTATGTCTCGATTGTCTGATCCACATTTGGTAGCCAGAGCTGATCTGTTTGCTCTTATTCGATATAAATAAAATGATTGACTCAGTTCTATTTAGTTATTATTTGGATAAGAAGCCTCTTGATATTGAAGTGGCATCACATTAATAGTGTACATCAGCTAAACCGTGTTGGAAGAAATTGGACAAGAAAATACCATTTTAGCATCAGGGTCTCCATAGGCAGTAATGTACAATAGAATTTGGTCCTTATGGATTTAAAAATATCACTATGATGATAGATTTTGAACGTTATAGCCCCAGTTGCACTGCGCCAGCCATTTTAGCATTTATTTCTGACCACAAAAATAGCAACTGGGTAATAATAGGAAAAAACTGCAATATACCAGTGTTATACAATATCACTAAATTACACTGTATGAAAATGGTGCTCCAAGTCTTATGATCTTTAATAGACGTATCTATACAAAAGCAGTTACTCAAGTGACACGAGAGCCACCAGGTCACAGGTCATGACACACATACACAATGACAAACAAGCGATCCTTGGAGAGCATACAGTATTTTCAACCAGAGTTAAGTGTAAAGCCTAATGTACCCGCTTAAAACAGGAATGGACTGTGCAGTAAATGATTTATAATAGCTGAAACTGTTTCGGTGTACCTCAGCTATGAGGGGAGATGCAGAATGCACGCCATGTTGCACTTTGCTTCTATATTGTTAGATGCATGGTGAGAGCATGGGTTTATCTACCCTGGTAAAAGGGATATATGTGGGAGGAAAAGTAGGTCAAGATTAGAAGGTTTGATCTGATTCAACTGGCAATATGGAGCCATCTGCGGTTCTTTCATCTGACATGCTACTGTTTATTCTTATTCCAGGTGAAGAGAGATGGGAGATGAGGTCAAATAAAAGATGGATTGCTCACTGTGCTGAGAGTAAAGGTTAGTATGAGATTTTTTCATTCATGTTAAATAAAGTAAAGGGTCACACTCTGGGTTGCTAGAGCGCCATTAGAGAAATAATTAATCTCCACAGTCTAGACGTGCTAAAATAAAGCGTATAAGATATTTAAGAACGTGAGCCGTGACACCAATGCTAAACATTCGTTAGAGATCATTCCTATTATTAGATCAGTGGAATCACATTTACAATCAATCTGTGTTGTTTGTCAAAAAATTTCTGTGACCTTGGTGGAATATGTGCATAAATATTGCTATTTGTTCTGTATGTTACACCTACTCAGCAAATAACTGCTGCAAATGCCTGAGACTTTTACTTCCTGACCCTAGTCAACAATTACTAGCATGATTTCCTAACCTAAACACATTGCATCAGAACTGATAATGGGTCCAGTTGATTATTTATGCCATACAGTTCACATTAACATGCTAGTTTATAGAATAATGTATATCATTACATGCCTATTGAGAGAAGGCCATACACTGTGCTGAAGTGGGCTATTTATTAGCAGCTATGTGAAGAAAATGCTACGCAAGCTAAATGTGGAGGACTACTTAGTTTAATGGAAGCACTCAGCACCGAATAGAAGTTTGCAGTTTGATCACTGAGGACAGGGGGTGTGTGCAATCTAAAAACAGCTAGTCAGGAAGTTTGGTTTGGTTGCGTGGATCACTTTAGAGTGATAGACAGTATGTGGACACAGGTCACACTTAAATTTGTTAAGCGCTTTGTGCTGAGTCAGCACCAGGGAGACGATGATGAAACACCCAATGATGCCGATCTCTAATCAGACTGTGCTAGATTATGTTTTTCTCTCTATTTCCAAAGGAACTGCACAGTCTGTAGCTGGCGGTTTTTAAAGCATCCCATCAGACTGGAGTACTTTTTGTTATTGTGTAATCATTGCTATGGTTGGGGATATGAAAAATTGCTTCTGCAAAATCTATTGAAACATTAAAGCAGCGAAGATTTGGAACCATGTCAAGAAGCAAAAGTGGAAACCAAAGGACACTACATTTGTGGAAACGGCAGATTTAAAAGAATGAACTTTGCACCTGAAATAAGTATAAAATTCTAACAGTGGTGACTGTTTTCATCTCCGTGTAGGATTATTAGAAAGAGATCTAATTTTGAAATTAAATCTTAAGAGACAGTACAGATACTATCTTCACATTAATTTTCATAGCATTTCATACAAATACAGTGAGGAGTATTGTTATGAATTTGCAAATATGAGACCTTGGAATTCTAAGGTTGTACTTCATGGGTTTCCTCCAGGCACTATGGTTTCCTCCCCCCATCTAAAGACATGTATTGTAGGCTGATTGGCATTTCAAAATTGTCCATAGTGTGTGTGTACGATTGTGCCCTGCAATGGGTTAGCACCCCATCCAGGGTATCACAGAATTGTGCCCCGAGTTCCCTAGGATAGGCTGCAGACTCCTCACGGCCCTGTGTAGGATAAGAGGTACGGAATTACATGCCACTGAGGGTGGCACGGTTGCATGGTGGCTAAGACAGTTGCGTTGCGTTCTGAAGTTTTGTATGGTCTCCTTTTGTTCATGTGGGTTTCTTCAAGGTTCTTTGGTTGCCTCTTACCTCCCAAAAACAGTAAGTGGATTGGCTTTGTTAAATTATCCCTAGGTGCGGATGAGTGTATGAATGTGTGTGTTCATGGTGCTCTATGATGGACTAGTGTCCCATTCAGGGTGCATTCCTGTGTCACGTTGAATGTTCTAAGTATAGTCTCCAGATCCACAACAACCCTGACCAGGATAAAGTGCTGACTAAAAATGAACGAATGATTGAATAGGATAATGGTTTTTTAATTGTTTTTGTTTAGACCTTATTTAGAGCCAATACTTTATCCCTCAATATCTTAAAATCACAGAATTATCAGAGAGGACCATATAATTCCAAGATCTAGAATTCCTTGCTAACAGACCTGTTCTGCATATTCAACCATTTTACATTAATTCCTGCTATCAGTTTCAGATATACACACAATAGTCAGTTTATTAGTTATAAAATTCACCTTCTAATAATTTACAATAGGCACTAAGCTTTATGTAAGCTTTTATATATTTGTTACAGAGAGATTTTAAGAGTTACAGTTTCTCTTAAAACTTGGACCTAATCTCTAAACTGTTGGTTTAGATATTATTTTGTTGTTTATTACACAAGTTTTAGCCAGAACTCCACTTCTCTGCAGTATTTAGGACTTTCTGTGACTTCTGTGGCAGCAGCATTGTAGGTAACTAGATTTTAAGCTTTGTGTGGATGTCTGTGAATGTTATTATGTAGATCAGAATACAGGACCATAAATGATAAATGGTCTGTTTAGACCAAACTATTTCAGAAAGCAAAAACACAGCTAGCATCTTGCTAATGCCATGTACATCTCTGTAGGTTCCCACAGACATCTCTGCTGATCTCGCATATTTTCCTTAGTACAATGCAGTTATGTGGAAACCTAATACAGTAATACTCTTGTAGAGGGCTGTTGAAGGAGGTGGGAGTGAAATCCTATCAATTCTCTTTCTCGCTTATGTGAAAACAGAATGATCAAAGTTAACAGAAGACTAAAACGCAAGACACTCCCAGACCAATGTTGCTCACATAAAAAAAAAGGAAACGTCTTATCAGGTTGTAGGCATGGAAAGAAAATCCATGTGAGAAGACTCAGGGCATAGTGGAACAAAAGTGCAACCTGAAATGGGGAGGACACCTGTCAGCCATTATTGTTCCCCTCTTTGTTGACAGTGAATACATGGCATCTTAAGACCTTTGAGATCTTTTTCAATCCTCAAAGCAGAGAAGTTTCTGAATGCATCTCTTATGATTAAGTTCTAGGATTCATAATTTATGTATGCATACAATTCACACGTGGAAGGTTGAATAGAATGTTGTTGTTTTTTTGCATAAGTCAAAGAGACATGATATAAGATACAGTATTATGCGATTTAATTGCACCTGGAAATGTTTTTGTTATATTAGAGTAACTGTACAGTATATTATTTCTTGTGCTGGATTAGTAGAGATAGTAAACAAAAACAGCAAAAAGACCTTAAAAAGTCTGTGGGGTTCGCAAGTTCTGAATGAATTCTATTAGACCGTAGAAATATGATCCTTGAGACATTTGATATATATGGCCCCTGGCTTTCAGAACAGACCATTTAGACAGAGTTAGAGAGTAGAAGTGAGAGTTGTAGAAAAAAAGATGACATCAGCATGCTTTCGTTGAAAAAGTAATAAAAACAAGATCAATTGTATGGAACATTTCGGACGTTTTATATTTAAAATGAAATATTCTTTGTGCTTATAGCTTCACTTATTACTTCATTGATTAAATTCAATAAAGGTGTACTCACACTAGATGATCTGTGCCCTGACCGAGCACGTTTGACCCCCAAAGACCAGTTTGCTTAACTAGTTTGATCGCTCCATACCATGACCAAGCCCACTTGAAGAGGTGGGCTCAGGCATGGTTCAGTTGGACTCTGCCACGGTACACATCTAGTGTGATCACTAATCTTGGCTGAACACGAAAGCGAAACATGATGTCACTGATACAACTGTCAGCTGCCTGTGGAAAAATCTTCTGATACCATGCAGCAAAAATCGCTGCGCTGTGTCACCGTGCCCCAAACGACTACAAATAAACCGCAATATTAATAATCTTTATTTTAAAATTGTGAATTTAAAAGTAGCTTTTCAAGGCACTTTACATAAAAACACAATCAAGTATAGATTCAAATAATAAAAATAAGCATACATACCAACAGTAGCAAAAGTCATGTAAAAGCTAACTTAACAAAGTATCCATCCATCCATCCATCTTCTACCGCTTACTCCTTTTCAGGGTCGCGAGGGAACCTGGAGTCTATCCCAGAAAGCATCGGGCCCAAGGCGGGGTACACTCTAGACAGGGTCTTAACAAAGTATGTTTTAAGATAAGTAACGTCATGATGATGGACTCCATTGTACGGTGCAAGAGTGCTTTTCTTCCTGTTTTCTTGTTTTCTTCAAAACTAAAAGCAGCACCATAATGACATACGCTTGCTCAGGCCCGGAACTTTAAGTCTAATGTGAGTGCAGGCCAGTGGGGAATTGGAAAGTGTGGACAATCGTGTTTGGGCAGGGTACAAAGCAACTGGGCCTAGTGTAAGCATATCCTAAAATTGTTCTTGCTAAAAACTTAAAACAATCACTTTGGCTTTTCATCAACCCCGTAACGGAGTTCTAGCTAACCGTAATGTAACAGTCAACAGTGCTGTGGGCTCAACTTCGACTCAAATCACATATTTGCTGACTTTCACAATGACATGTGACTTCACTTCAACTCCAGTCTTTGAATTTGTAAGGCTTGATTCAAAACCAAAAATTTTAAATGATACATTTTAAAGTATGCAGTGAATCTACTATTCTTTTTTTTCTAAATAAACAATGAATGTTCAGCAAATCAGCATCAGTCTTTGTTTCCGTGGTCATTGTTCAACCAGTTCGACGGCCAATCAGCTTGCACTAGACAACGACAAAGTGAAAATATGACAGAGGCACATTGCCGTAGCCGTGCTCCTGAAGATAGCCTTCGTCTACAAAGATGGGCTCCAACATGTAGAACCTGTGGTTCAAGACGCAAAAGCAACATCTTGAAATTTTGTTTGCCATTTGACGTTGCACAAAGAAAATCCCAAAGCAAAGTCAAATTGAACTGAGACAGAGTAGTGAAAATAGTCTAAACCTCATCGCATGTGAAATTTAACAGAATATAATACATTTTGTCCAGAAAAAACAACTAAAAAAACCATGATGTGTATAAATGTACTATACTAATTATTTCTCTGGCCTTTAATTTGGTAAAGAGCACATGTTTAGGACTCAAAACATTATCAGTCTTGACTTGAGTCATTGTAAACCAATGACTTGGTCCTACCTCTGGTGGTAAGCATATGACACTCATCAGTTGCAGTTAGAGTGAATATTCATTAAATATGTTTAATACAGGTGTAATACAGTCTTCTTAATGGTCAGTTGTAAAGTGATACAAATGTACACATTTTTAGGGTTTTTTTGTTTTGTTTTGTTTTGTTTGTTTTATTAACAAAAAACATCTACTTAGTATTTCTTCAATGCACTTATGTCCGTAGTACTCTGTCTAAAACAGATTGGTAAATGGTAAATGTTGAGCTCAGAGAAACATGTAGAACCCTGAAGGGTTCATCTAGCACCCTAAAAGCTTTCATGTTTGTCACTTTGGGGGAAATAGTTAAATGTTCCAAACCACAAAAGATTACATTTGAGAACATTTTGTAGAACCCTTTTACGTGGCAATGAACCCTTAACTATGCGGGAAGCCTTGTGGAAATACTTATTGATGTACATAGGGCTTATTTGTAACTGATATTCTTTCTTCTCATCCTCAGGTTAAGAGCATCAATGGATGATGACTTCAACCCATTTATAGATATGCCGTGGGTCTGAGGGATGGATGGATTGTCTTCTTTGAGAGTTTTCTGAATTATGTGTATTGGTCTGTGGTGTGCAGACCATATATTATAGCATCTGGAATTGGAATAAATTCGCAATGGCATCTGGATTGACACAAGATACATGACTTGAATGTTGTATACAAGTGAAGTCAATATGCAACGTATGATTGTACTGCGTTCTCCTTGCACAAATATTTTGGATCAAAATTTACTTGAATATGTTTGCACTATGAAGTTTATTTATACAATAAATTGTTTATTTTTCTAGAAAAACATTGCAGTGTGTGATTTGTTTTTCTGAATTGTAGATGATGGAATTTCTAATACGGTGGATATTAAAATGATCAGTCTTAGGTCGACTGAAATGGTAAACGTGGCTCAATCATTATTTCACCAAGAGAGTACTACACTTTTAGTTATTGTTATATTTATATAATTTAGTAGGTACTGTGATTCTTGTTGGTTTGAAATCATAGTGAGGTAACCTTCACAGTTAAAAGGGTCCATTCATATTTGTTCATACAGTACATTCCCATTTTACTTAATGTTGAGTCTCTGTTGGTCCTGTCGTCCCATAACATTGCAGTCGTTTTTGATTGACTGACATGTTACTGGTGTTATGATAATTACCGTACATACAGTGTATTTATGCAATATGACACTTTACCTTCTAGCCTATGCAGTAGGCAAATAAATCCTAAAAAATAATGATAGAATATATAAATAGAATTTACATAAAGAAATAAAATATGTCCCAGGCTTATTCTGACACCCACAATGTGCTGCTGAGATTTGATTGACATGGACATATCACATATGGCAATAGGATTTCAGGCCATGATGGAATTTTATTGTCTAGCTGCACTTTTTGTTCCATCCCCCCGAAAAAAAAAATGACACTTTTGACAAATCATAATGAGAATAAGTTAAGCCAAGGAGAAAGACCAAATTCACAATTCAGGAGTAATGTAAGTGTGCCATTTGCAAGGAATTGCATCAGGAAGAGGTTCAGACACTCAGAGCCGTGTGTCTTGAGGTAGGACGAGACCAGATCAGACATTCTACCCCCTCCTTCTGTGTCACATTTTTAGTAAAAAGGAAAAAAAAAAGAAGAAGATGATAATGAGCCGGGAGTGTGACTGGAGATTTTTTTTTTTTTTTGCGATGCTGTGTCTTTAATTCTGTACGATTAATACCAGCTGTAACCACAAAACAGCCTGTTAATGACATGTACTTGACTTTTAATGAAAATAATAACCTTACTTTCCAGTTACTTTAGTCAGATAAATCTTTCTGAAATCTAAACGGTTATGTAAGCAGATTGAGGGATTTCTATCGTCAATCTCTGATGATTGATGTGCCATGTTCAGTTATGAATCACAGATCTTCCCAGAACTGGTGCTGGTTAGCCCCAGCACAATTGGATTGGGCCAAAAGCATGTGAGACCACAAAACGCCAAAGAAGCCTTGTAACAGAATCACTTAGGATTGATCTGAAATAAACAAGAAACAAAGAGACCCAATCATTTTTTTTTCTCGGGTGACACTTAAATTTGCACAAAAAAGAAATCAACCGAAAAAGCTTTTAAGGCCAAAGTAAGTGACCTTGGAAGGCTTGGGAGAGGTATTTAACTTTTAAACTCCATTACCTACTGCAAGAGTCAGTTCTGCAGAGTTCTTTTTTCTTCTTTTTTTCTTTTTTTCAGGAAAAAGTAAAGCACAGTGCAGTATTTCACTTTTATCTCCAGATAGCAGGTCTTTGTGTTATCTTATTCTTATTGGGAAAGAGGGCAGAAAAGTGAAAGAGGGAGGAAAAAAAAGACTAAGGCAACCTGCACTCCCTGTGGACGCTGAGATACCAAACACCTCCATTCCAAACTTTTCCAACTTTCATGCAAGAGAAATGAAGCCCTGTTGTACTGTAAGAGAATCTGCTTTTTCACTTCAGCTACAGACAAACAGTAGGATGTGTTAGAACAGCCAAGAATATGCCATTGAAGCGGGGACCATTTTTGTGTTTGAGTGTGTGTGTGTGTGTGTGTGTGTGTGTGTCTGTGTGTTTGTGAAAGTGAAAGCAGGCAACCTACAATAAAGAGAGCTTTTAGAGAAAGAACTGTGTAACATATTCCCAGTGTGTCTGTCTGCTCGTCAGGATTCACAGACATGCCAGGTGATGTCCTCCAAAGTGCAGATCTGCCAATATGATGGGCCCCAGTGACAGTATATACACACACATACATATACACAGCACACTGATTTTCCACAGATGGGTGGCAGTGGCCTCTGAGGTTGTTCTCTCCTTCATTCTGACGTGTGACGTGTTTCACGGCAAAGCTCGAGGAATCATGGCAGAGGTGGATATGACACCCGTTCCTCATGCTCATGCCTGAGTGTGAAGAGGAGACCGGTATAGTTCCATCTGTTTTTCTACTCGCCACTTGTTTTTACTCTTGCCATGGGAGCAATCCGACGATTCGTAGATTTCATTTGATGCATGTGAACATTTGCACACCTATGTATATGTGTGTTTGTGCATCTCATGCCGCTGTGTCTCTTTGTGCTTTGAAGCTTGCTAGATAGTGATTGATTCAGAAGTGTAGATACAGCACAGTGTGGGAGTCTCCAGAGAGGTAGAAAACCATCAAGCTGAAGCACAAGGCCAGTCATCTCGCTCTCTCTCCACCCTTCACGTTTTTACTGATATGTAACATTGGTGTTTATTGCTGCAAAAACACACTGGGGTCTTGATGTATTTGTGTGTTTATACTGGGCTGTGAAATGCCAGCTTTACTGCCTCATAGGTCTGGCTTCTGGTTCACTGAGTTCACTGCACTTTGAGAGACAACGTCATGCAACAAAGAATGGTTAGGTTTTGTTTTTTTAATTCAATGGCAATAGCGGGTTATATGATATTAAGCAATCAAAAAGATGCACAAGATGTAAGCATACAAAGCAGTAACTTATCCTACTAGTGTCATTGTCTAATTAATGTGACATAAATAGTTTTTCTCCATACCGACCCATGTAATGTTCACTTTTATTTAGTTAACATTGAAATTAAAATAACAGCATTCTGCCCCATTAAACAAAGATCAACAGTGGCCATATATAACCAATCAGCCATAACATTAAAACCACCTGCCGAATATTGTGTAGGTCCCCCTTGTGCCACCAAAACAACTCTGAACCATTGAGGCATGGACTCCACAAGACCTCTGAAAGGTGTGCTGTAGTATCTGGTACCAAGATGTTAGCAGCAGATCCTTTAAGTCCTGCAAGTTGTGAGGTGGGGCCTCCATGGATCAGACTTGTTTCTCAAACACATCCCAACAGACGCTCGATTGGATTGAGATCTGGGGAATTTGGAAGCCAAGTCAACACCTTGAATTCTTTGTCATGTTCCTCATACCATACCTGAACATATTTTGCAGTGTGTCAGGGAGCATTATCCTGCTGAAAGAGGCCACCGTTGCCATGAAGGGTTGTATTTGGTCTGCAGCGATGTTTGCAAATGTTTGCTTGTCCAAAAAAGACAACAATTTCCAAGGGGTGTACTTATTTTTTCACTTGAATGTATGTGATTGCTTTACAGTGTTGTTGATTAACATTCAGAAGTATTTCATGAGTCAAAAAAACACAAAACATTACATTAACATTGCATAGGATATTGCACAGCATTCTATCCATGCTTCATGTTTCAAAACTTTTCACTTTACTTGAAAGAAGAAAGTGGTGAAGTTGGTAAAATGTTGACCTTTGGGAAGATGGGGTAGTTAGTTTGGCATGGTGGCCTTCATGCAAAGAGATAAAAAGCCATTGAGCATCTCCTCCACCCCTTTATTAGTGCTATCATATCTCACAGGCTGAGCCCCTTTTCCCCCTATCAGGCCTCAGGGCAAAGCGGTTTACACAAGTGAAGCGCTTTCTGCCTTTCAATTAATCCATAGCCTAGAATCAAGCCCAGCACCATTTTACTGCTTCATACAGAACAAAGCTATCGATGGGCTGAGAAACAGACTGACAGTTCATATAATCCATTTTTTTGGAAGTGATTCTGCTTTCAATCAGCCTTGTATAAAACAAATATAATAATAATAAGTTGAAAAAATACTTGAAAAAACCTTTGCAATTTTGGGGTCAATATTGTATACTTTTAGTAAATGCCATAAGAAAAGTCATTTCATTTTAAAGGGTACAACAGGTTTTGAAAACAGAGTTTTTCCAAAGAGAGCACCATTATCACAGCAGGACATGTAAAATTTCCCAGCTCTAATGTAGCCACACACACTCCTAACATATGTAGGCTAATTCTCTAATTTCTTTGAATCCCTCTTGAATTTCAATGTCTTTTTGCATGTAGTCTGGTTGCATTGTCCAGAAAGCCAGACAGCAGACTACTTCTGTCTCACCACTGGCAAAACTCAGCCTGTGAGGTAACTAAACAGCTGAAAGTAATAGAACAAGCACGAGACACTGAATTACTTTTTTTTTATTATTATTCATAGTATATTCTCATATTGTATTTTCTCTGTAAGTGTTTATAGTTCTTGGCTTGTTTGTAAACAAACGAGAACAACAGCTCTGTCTAGGTTAAAATACTAACACCCCCACCTCCCTGTCTATCCCTATAGGCGACAAGGGGTCAAGTTGTCCTATTCAGGACAGTCTTGGGGATCACCGAGTAGAGACAAAAGTGGTTCAGTCTAGCCAGAGTCTCAGCACCCTGGGATCAGACTTGAACAGTGGTCCCCAGAGAGCCATCATTCATTTGTTCTCCGGCTTTATCCCTGCTTGACTTGTCTGGCACTGATGATCACCTCCTGAACCCGTCATGGTCTTCAACTTGAACTTCAGACATGAATACACTGGGCTGGTTTAAGTTAGATACATTAAAGCATGTCCTTAATGGAACAGCTACTTCCTAAGCACAAGTAGTTACATTTGCAAAATATTTTGGGCCAGCTTTCGGTATCAGGATCAGAAATTTGGTATGGTAGAGCAGTTCAAATCTGACTGTTGTGGTGGTTCTCATTTGTGTAGAGTGAGATATTCTGGGTGGACAAGCGAAGGCCCAGGCAGCGCTACGGATTTTACTGATGAGACCATTTTATTCTATGACCCACAAGGGAGTGGTTCCTCACACTGCTGCTCTAACTGTGAGCCTAGTAGGGTCCTCAGAATGGCTAATTTTTATGCAAATGAACCTTAAGAGCGTGAGAATATTTGGAGTGTATGTGTGTGTGTGTGTGTGTGTGTGTGTGTGTGTGTGTGTGTGTGTGTGTGTGTGTGTGTGTGTGTGTGTGTGTGTATGTGCGTGTGTGTGTATGTGTGTGTGTGAGTGTGTCTGTGTGTGCATCAAATCAAATACACATATTCATCCATTCTGTGTCACATTCTTTTCCATGTAGAGGAAGACAATATCTATCTATCTATCTATCTATCTATCTATCTATCTATCTATCTATCTATCTATCTATCTATCTATCTATCTATCTATCTATCTATCTATCTATCTATTATTGGTGGGTGGCACAGTGTTGCAGTAGCATTGCCACCTCACTCCTACTGTTTGTGTGGAGTTTCTCATGCCATCATTGTCCATATGGGTCTGCTCAGTGTTCTCCAGTTTCTTCCCACTGCCCAAAAACATGCTGGTGGGTGGATTGGCTATGCTTAATTGCCCTTTGGTGTAACTGAGTGTGTGAATGTGTGTTAGTGAATTTGTGTTAGTGGTGTCGTGGGATGGACAGGGGTCCCATCTAAGGTGAATTCTCCTGCCTTGTGCCCATTGTTTCTGTGATTGGCTCCATATCCACCACAACCCAGGAAAAAGTGGTTACAGAAGATTTACTGAAGATGAACGTATAATAATTATAATAATAATAATGATTATTGTACGGTATGTATTGTATATTTCCACAAACAATAGTTTCAATATGCTCACTTATACAGAGTGCATAACAGAAATCCACTTTCTACTTTCAACAGTGAAGGATTAGTGTGCATTTGTGGTCACCTATTTAACAGATTTGTAGACCGAATTCAACCACTGTGCTTGGACTTCCAAGTATCTCACACTTCGCCTTGTTCATCTTCATTTTTTTAGTATTACGAAACATAATTGAGTTATTAATTGTACAAATGCCACAGATGAGTAGATAGAGATTAGGCTGAATATTCTGGAGTATGTCTGACAAAAAATACTTGAGATATACAGTCATATTTGTGTGTGAACACATCGTTATTCTTTATATCTATGGTTTATTTATTTATAAAATGCTGTGAGTCGCAGATTATGCTTCTCAGAGAAATGAACCCTAGAGGTCTCCACTTGCACAAAGCCCCTCTGCAATACATTCCACTGTACAGCACTGCTGCACACATACATACACATATTTTGAAGGTCTGAGCCAGACTTGGACTTTTACATCTTTTACAACTAGTGCAACCTTGACGTAGCAAACAAACCACAGAGATGGCATCATGCAATGAATCAGGAGCCCACCACTGGGTGTGAAAAAGTGACTGCTACTGAAGTGAGCTAAAGTTTGCGAACGTCATTTACTACTATACTGTACATTAATAGGAAGTAAAATCATTCATAACATTAAAAAAAAACATTTTGTGGCAGGGCTGATTTGTTTTGCAATAACAAAAGTGTCTGTTATTGTTTCACATATTATCATTGTTGCATAAGGAGAGAAAATGTATCTGTGAAAACATTAACTATGATGCATCATTTTTGTTCACTCAATCAATAGTACACAAAACACAATGTCGTGCAATTTGATATTCTTGATTAATTTGCTAGACGTAATGGCATTGGGTGATAGATTTTGATGTTCTTTATGTTATATGCCGAGAGCACACGCTCATATGAAGGCACACACTCCCAGACTTTCCCACTATGTAATATATATCTGTACACTTGATTAGGGTGGAGGGTTGTGGACTGCAGCTGCCTGTCTGGCCTTGTCTGAATGAGAAGAGGGAGCTGCTACTGTTTTCCTGTGTGTTAGTGTGTGTATGCTTATGTCTGTATGGGCTGGGGCGACACAGGCTGTGAATGCTTCTCCTGATGAGAGATGGAGGCATATTGAAAAGTATATTAAATTACCCTGATTAACAATTTAGCCACGAACAGGGGCACTGCCGAGGAGCTCTATGGGGAGGCTCCCATGCCATTCAGGACCAGAGTGCCAGGGTCAAAAGGTTCCCCAAGTTCACAGGCTCTGGGCCTTTTGTTATGCTAACACACTCGCCCCAAATCAGCTGCCCCTGTACTGTGGCCAGACAGAAATTATTCCCTGAGAACTTTTTTTTTTTTTTCTAGAGAGTTGTTATTCCTGGTCAGTGGTTCAGGCTGAAGGTTTTATTTATTGTGGAGGATTCAAGTTGGTGGGAAGGAAGAAGGGGGGTGTCTGGTAGAAGCTACAGCAAGTGTGCCTGTGTGTTAGTGACGTGGTGGGTGCACAATATTGTCAGACAATAAATTATTTTGAACTAATTGACTATTAAAAATAATTGTATAATTGTATAATATTGTTGTTGGTGTTGTTGTTATGTTTGCTTTAGTAAGCAATCATATATAATAATTGCCATGTTATGTTACATTAATTGTTTTTCTTTTTCAGTAAAAGCTTATGTAAAGTAATAATAATAATAATAATAATAATAATAATAATAATAATAATAATAATAATAATAATAATAATAATAAAATACTAGATAATCAGTTTGATGAATCAAAGTCATTTGAATATATTGGACATGCCACAAAGCAGAAACTGCCAGCATTAAGTGAACTCTCACGGTGTTTATTTGTGTTCAGTTGGACTTTTAGATGAATTGAATGAAGTGTAGTGCAACAGTGTAAACTCAGCCCTGGGGGTTTGTTGTGTAAAAACACGCAGTCGGATTAAACCACGTATTGGTCAGTTCCTTCGCGGTCTCTGGGGACAACCAATCAGCTCCTGCGAGGTGAGGAGATAACACGTCCCTGAGGTCAGGGCCAAACGCCCGGTCAAACACTCTTCACCCCGGGGTCAAGCTCTTTAATACCGCAACACGTGCTTTCATTTTGCGGCTGTGTCTCTGTTTTCATTTCTATCTGTTAGGACAATTGCGAATTAAACACAGATGATGTGCAGCAAACAGGGATTTCAGGGATTTTGAAAACTTGAAAAGCAGAAGGAAAATGAAAGGATATAATAAATAATATATTTCAGCACATAGGCTATAAAACCCTCAGAGAAATAATTATACTCAGCAAAAAGACTGGTGGATAAATTAGTTTTAATATTGTAAGTGTCACATTGTTTTCATCGCTCATCATAAGAACAAGCTTCAGGAATTATGAAGTAAATGAAAGACATAAGCTGTGTGCCGTTTGAGCACCAACATTCCTGTTAAAATGATCAGTCCTGAATGAACACCTGCAATTCTGAACGCATCCTGCTTTATTTTCTTTACATATAGGAATGATTTAGCTGTGTACAGGCCACCCAATCCACTTCAAACAGCAAACAGATCATAAGCATTAAAAATTAGTAAAAAAAAAAAAAAAAAAAGAAAGAAAGAAAAAGAATAAATAAGTTGAATAAATAGTGAAGACATCGCAAAATGTTGGCGCACATGCCGGAAATGGGTATAATAAATAATAATAATAATAATAATAATAATAATAATAATAATAATAATAATAATAACAACAACAACAACAATAAATGGTACTGAGTCTGCATTTTGCGCAAGGCCTTCCGTCTCATGTCCAGGTTTTACTGTCTCTTTCTGCTGCATCAGCTTTGTCTTTTGTCCATAAAATACCGACAACACTTTTCATATCCAGTCCAGCTTCGTCTGCATGTTTAATTAACCGATCACGAAAATTCATTCTCTCTCTCTCTCTCTCTCTCTCTCTCTCTCTCTCTCTCCTCCCCTTTTTTAATTATAGCATCTCACCCTGCGAACAATCGCAATGAAGGACTCAGTTGATTGCATCAGATGCGGATCCACCACCACTGTTTCGTTCAGTGTTTCATTCACATTCTTTTTTTTTTCTCAGAAATAATTTTCTGCATGTTTTACAAAGGTCTAAAATAAGAAAATGAGAAATCATACAAAATTTCCTCCCATTGCTTTCATGGCACGTGCAAAGAAAAAAAAAGAAAAAAAAGGTCCAAATATAAATGCAGCAACTCAGAACTCTTGTCAAAACAAGGCTTATTTCCATCTAAAGGTAAGACACCATCAGGTGTAAAAATAAAAGAATAAAAAAAAATAATATATATATATATATATATATATATATATATATATATATATATATATATATATATATATTATATATATTCTACATTACTCAAAAAGCTTAGAAAGTAATAGATTGTGATAAATATTTCAATTAAACAATTAATAATTCACTCAGTTTCAGAAGAACTTGATGTGACAGTATTATGATTGTGTTGTTTTTTTTTAGGATTTTGAGACTGGAGCCCTGACACAGTGAAATTGTTAATAATAATAATAATAATAATAATAATAATAATAATAATAATAATAATAATAATAATAATAATAATAATAATAACAGTGACCATTATTATTATTATTATTATTTTCTCCCTTTGTACCACATGGCATAACATTTTTTAAGTGAAAAATATTGAAATTTCCCTTAAATGTGTCATTTTAATGACTGACCGTTAGGCATGCTGGGCTTATAGTGTGTCTGAAAGGCTAATGAGAAAGGAAGCCATCTCCATTTCAGCAGAGACCGGGTTGAAGGATCTGCCAGTCATTAGCTAGACACTTCACTGCAACAACTGGGTGAGGTGATGGAGTGAGAGGTGTACGAGCAGCACTGCAGGGGGTCCGGCTGACCCAACAGGCCCACAAAGCGGTCCTCTCAGACCCGGTCCGCCCCTCTTCTCAGGCCTGTCGCTTCTCAGTGGAGTCTGGCACAAAGGGGAAAAAAGGCCTAGACCAATCCACTACACAAAAGTAAAGTAATCCCCTCAGCACCACAATCTTGCTGTTGCTGTAAATGGCGTTAGTTACATTAACACATTATATATAGCTGCTTGACTGTGCATTCTTTGAGAATTTGGGATAAACCATTTGGGATAGCACTCACACAGAAGCTTTATCTGTATCATCTTTATCTTCATTTTCATATTTTCCCATCACACACAATGTATTCCTTCCTTTCCTGTGCGAAGGACACCTGACGTACTCAGACTGGCTCTAATGTCAACAGAGCTCCGAGGTGACATTTACATCCACACAAGACATTTAAATATGTGTGACAAAAAAATAATCATAAAAAACAACACAGCTGCTCTGATCCTTTTAAATTGCATTATGCCTAAAACAAAATCACATGACATTTGATAGAAAGTGTTTGATTCTTTTAAATGGGCCAGATAGCATAATAGCATATAAATGCCACTTGTGCATTTCATAAAACAATGGCAAAGAAAAGTGAGCACTGCATACATGACAGCAACGACTGTGATGTTCGGTTGTTGATCTATTATATTCCATCATTATTTTCACAGTCGTGTCAGAATTATAAAGTATTCGTTCATCTAAACTACAGGCATCATCATGATTTCAGGGATCACACAGACCCAAAGTTTGATTGAGACAAAATTCATGTACATTACACAAGAGAAGCCTTATAGCCTCTCCCCCTCTCTCTATTTCTCTCTCTCTCTCTCTCTCTCTCTCTCTCTCGCTCTCTTTCACACTCATTTTAAATCATGTTTGATTAATAAAAGATGGGACAGAGTGTAATCCTGCTCAGTTTCTAAATGGTAAGAACTGCTTGTCATTAAAAATAAAGCATGACATTCCAAAATGTGCGTGTTTGATTGAATATGCAAAGGCTAGACTGTAGACTTTGTACTGTAAGGCTGGGGAGTTAGAACAAAAGACATGACATCAAGAAGCAATCACATGGATATGGAGCAAAAAAAGAAGTTGACTGTGTATTCTCCAACCTAGATATGTTCCTTCTAAAAATAGAATCCACTGAAACGCGTCTAATGAAAAGAATAGACAGTAGTGATGACATGCTATAAAAAAATGAAGGTTGGCATGTCAGGCTTATAGTACATACACAGACGGGTGACAAATTAAATGATAAATCTTTAGCGCTGTTGTGTTGTAGTGTGGGGGATGATTTTTGCCCGCAGGGTTTGAGTTTACTTGTCCTCTTAGAGGGAAAGGTTACAGAAGATCAATACAAAAGATCTTCTGACTGATCATCTTCATGCTATGATGAAACCTTTCTATCCTGAAGGGAATGGTTTCTTACAGGATGACCCCGCCCCCATCCACAGGACATGAGGGATCACTGAAAGTTTCAATGAGGATAAAAAATTATGTAAAACAAATGCTTTGGCCTTCACAGTTAATAGATTTTAGCACAATTGAACACTTTGAGGGGTTTTTTGTATTGCATGTTAGACAGCACTCTCCACCACCATCAGCAAAAAGAAATAAGGGAATATCTTAAATAGTGTTCATACAGTACAGTTCCAGAGACTTGTAGAATCTGTGCCAAGGTGCATTTAAGCTGTTCTGGAGGCTCGTGATGAACTAACACTTTAATTAAGACAAGACTGGAGTGTGTTATACTTTTCAGACTGTATAGTTTCTGAGATAACAAGAATGATTTTCACAATTTAATTGTTACAAATTTACAAGAATATACAGTCCCTTCTGAAACTATTGGAATGGCAAGGCCAATTCATTTGTTGCTGTAAAAAAGACATTTGTGTTTGAGATCAAAAGATGAATATGACAAGAGAGCGTAGAATTTCAGGTTTTATTAAATGTGTTAAATGACACAGACCATAACACAATTTGTATCAGACCACCCAGTTTGTAGGTGAGCATAAATATTGGAACATGTGACTGACAGGTGTTTTTGTTACCAAGGTGTGTCCTGTTAGAACATCTACTCTTGGTTTTAGGCTTAAGTTTCAACTTTGAAGACTGCATTCATCGTAAAAAAAAAAAAAAAAGGATAAGCCAACGTGAAGAATAGAGAGATATCTATGGGAGAAAAACAAACCATTTTGAAGCTGAGAAAAGAGGGAAAATGAATCACAGGCATTGCACATACATTGGGCATATCCAGTGCAACAATTTGGAATGACCTGAAAAAAGAAAGAAACCACTGGCGTACTGAGCAACAGACATTGAATGAAACAACAGCAGCTGATGACAGAAACATTGTGAGAGCTGTGAAGAAAAAACACAAAAACAGTAAGTGACATCAACAACAATTGGCCTTGCCAATGAATTCGTTCTTGAGATTTAATTAGAGTGCTCATATACATAAGCAGAAAAAATAAGGACTGAAAGTTGAATGCATGTCAGACTGCTGCTCATGATGAACTTGCTTCAGCGCTATATCCTTTACACTATCACGTTACTGTGCAGAGAATAGTTCAGCTGTATTTATTTAGGTAATCCTGGTAAGCCTAGGTGGCACAGTGGCACAGCCGGTAGCATTGCCATCTCATACCACCAGGGTCCATATTTTCATCCATGGTTGTTGTCTGTGCAGAGTTTCTCTACACGTTTGTTTGGACAGGTTTCCTCTGAGCTCTCTGGTTTCCTCCCACCTCCTAAAAACATGCTTGGACAGGGTGCCAATTCATCGCAAGAGCCAAACGCTCACACATTCACACACTACAGACAATTTGGAAATGCCAATCAACCTACACCACATGTCTTTGGACTGGGGGAGGAAACCGGAGTACCTTGAGGAAACCCCTGTAGCACAGGGAGAACATGCAAACTCCATGCGCACAGGGTGGATTCAAACACCCAACCCTGGAGGTGCGAGGCCACTGCTAAGCCACTGTGCCCTGTACACATATATTAAATAAGCAAAATCGCTTGTTTCATATAAATCCGCTTTAATTATTTGGCCATAAGTAGTATGTACACACCCTTTTCTATATTTTATTATAATTTCCAATAACCCCAATCACATCAGTTATTACCAGAAGCAATGGCATTTGAGTGGTCCTCTGTGGGCTTACAAAGGCTTCAAAACAGAAAATAATAATTAATTAACATATTGTTTTAATCTATCCAAAAGAGCAAAATAAAAGATTCAACTCTCTTCATTGACTTAGAAAAACTGACAATTCTGTTTATTGGCAGGAACACACATAGTGTCCTCCACTAATACTGACACAAGATTCTTTTTTTATATATATATATAAACCTGTGTTTTGTGTTGCAATTGTTTGATATCCATGAGAGCAGAGTATTTTTCTGATTTTTGTTTCTAACAAAATATCAAAAAGGTTAAACAATAAAGACAAATTTTCACAGCCTGCTTTGCTCATATTTACTAAGGGTGCCAATATTAGTTACTTGATGAGATTTTATACTGAAGAGCTGGCGGACGTGTCTACAGTGAAATCGCCATGTATTTCCTGAACATAATCCCTACATTTAGTTTGCTGTTTTAATTAACATTTAGAGCTATTCATTGATTTATTCATTGGCATTTACCCAGATTAACTCTCACGACAAAGTTAAGACAGACAGGTTCGAAGAATAAATTCAAATTTTCTCGTTCACACACACACAACCATACACAATACGACAAGCAGCGAAATACTTTTTCGACTGTTCGTGAAATAAAATAGAATTTACGTAAAACAGAATTGACTTGTTTACAAGTCGAAAAGGAAAAATATGAAAACATAAGGGATATAAAAGATAGGTGGCGGCAACAGTATGACTGTATTTGGAATAAAGCGCAGATATGAGACTTGTAACAGACAGGTTACAAGAACAGCTCTTTGTATGATGTTCTTTATCTGCTCCTCCACACAGAACTCTTTGAAACTTTATATTATCAAATTTAAAGATATGCACGGCTCCTTCGGTTTTCAATAGGGTTTAAATCAGGAGTCTGAGGTGGCGGTGTCCTAGCCACATCATCCCTGTGTACATTTGAATGTATACTTTGTTCTTTCAATGGCCAGTTTTTAACCTCCTGGCAGAAGTAACCAGAGTCTGGGTTACAATATGCTGGAATTTTACATGTGTGCAGTTTACACTCTAATGGGGGAAAGGGCATGGAGACTAAGTGTAAAAGAAGGTGCCAGTATTTTGTTAGCTGAATGTAGTATGAGAAAATGGTGGTCATTAAACACGTGGGTGAAGTTCGTATGAATGACAAGCAGCCAACGGGTTATGGGTGTTTGATAAAATGTGCTTTTCCCTCAGGGTTCTTGGTCTCTTTAATATTGCAGCATGGTTTGTGTTGGCTCTGTGGACTTTATTACTCTATCTAGCTAGTGCTATATCTGTTGTGTCATTTGTTTTAGCCAATACGCGTCTACTTATTGTTTTAACCATATTTCTTCACAGAAACCACAATACTGAAATAATATATTTCAGTGTGCAACAAGCACACTTCTGGCCTCCTGCATTGGCCGCTCAAGCTCCCACACTGACATCTGCTCTAATGAGGTATTTGGTTCAAACTGTCAAAGGTTTTCGTTTGAAAAGTCAAATTAAATGCATCGATATATTTAATTACGCTTCGTTATAGCTCGGTGAGGAAAACCAGACAAATAAGAAAATAAATTAAATTAAAATAAAATAAAACCACGACAACGTTTTCTTCCTTCACCCACTGCAGCAGTACCAACACCGGTAGAAAAACGTCACATGTGCTTTCCATTCTGTTTCCGGGGACGGGGTCCTTTAAAGATCAACGGCTGTCTAAGATTATGCCTGTATCTGTCGAAACTGTTAAATTGCCTACATTCACAAACTTGTTACATGTTTGTATTAAATAATAAAACTACAAGTTTAACTTAATATAAACTACGCAAAAATGTCGTTCCGAAAATAATTTCAGGACTTATTTAGTCTGTCATGAGTTTTTTTTTTAATGCAGGCACATCCCGTGTCCGGCTCAGTCGCGAGAATCGCAGCGTGACCTCTACTGCAGTTGAAAACACTCCGGAGCCGAGGGTGAATCAATTGGCCGCAGGGATGCGAGTCGTTTTTGTTTGACACCTTACTCTCAAATTACCGCATCCCCAAACAGGCATATGTCCTCGGAGCCGCTTGATTTCCGACTCGTGGAGAATAGTGTGACAGTCGGCGCTGAGCCTGTTCCTGCACAGCAACATCGACATGGTGAGTAACACAAGCTAATGCTAGCATACAGTAACCTGAGGCTGAACCCCAAATACCCCATTACTCCCTGGATGATCACTAGCACAGGTGGGGGTGAATAACGGCCTATACACTTGATGTAGTGCACTTCTTTATATACAGGGTTTATTTGTGATGCAGCATGTGGCTAGCTGTCCTCCTGTAGCACTAGTGAGCATGGAGTGTGTATATATATATATATATATATATATATATATATATATATATATATATATGGAGTGTTATATTTCTAACAGATAACCAGCACAGTTCTGTGTGTCCCAGTGAACCTTTTCACTCATCCTGAGAGCTAATATTAAAAGTCTATAAATTAGAGATAATATTACTGTGTATATACTGATGCTTCCTTATCCACCAGCTCTTTACTCTGTGCCCAGCTGTATTAACTGAGACATTAGTTTATTGGGGTTTAGGCGTGTGTCATGATGTGGTTTTATTTAGTGATCATGGAGCATTATAGCATTGCTGACTGTCACAGAAGCAGTGTATGACATTAATCACTCAGGTAGAGGGGGTGTGTGTGTGTGTGTGTGTGTGTGTGTGGCGCGCTACCTGTGTCTATCTACTTCCTCATCAGAGGTCCATTTGACCTCTGCATGCCCTCTAAAACACCACCACATCTCACTGTTTGCCCTCTGTTTTAAAGTCAACAAGCGTCCGTTGGGCCAGAGCTGAATTTACATCACACAGTATGGTGCATTCTAGGGCTGGGTGGTATGACAAAAATATCATATTACGATACTCGGGGTCGTTTCTACGATACCAGATGCGTGTCATCATAGATCATTTCGCTCGCAAACTGTCTGCAAAACAGCTGGAAAATAAATAAACAAACAAACACTAAACAACCGTTAAAGTGAGCTTGACGATACTTTTCTTTAATGCCTATAAAGACAAATATTTTTTTTTGCCTCAAATCAACAGCATCCATTCAGTACCATTTAATTTGTATTATTAAAATTTTTTTAATTTTTTTTTTAAACAAACGTACATCATCATACCAACGATATCTCAGAAAAGTGTATCGCATAATCAGTTGTCACGATATCGATATTATAACGATATATCGGCCGGCCATAGGGCTTTCTCAAACCAAGCCTGTTCATATTTGATCCTATTAAATGGAATGTTTCCCATACAGTATGATATGTTGGTTTATACTATGTTAACTTATGTAAATATTGATCTTTCTAACGGATTTAGTTTATTGCCTATTTAAGATGCCATAAACAAAACTAATAGAGGAGCCATCTTCAACCACAAGTTACCTGCATGCGGAGATATTTACACAGACAACAGCCTCGAGTTTGTCACCGGTCAACTTTCTTTTGTAAATTCAACTCATTTTAAGGTTTTTATAGGAGTATTTGAGAGCTCAGGACTGAATCAGGGACCCTGGAGCTGTGAGGCGGCATTTTCCTGAATGTTATATGCTTGTGTATTAAAAAAAATGCCATGCATACTAATGGTTTCTTAAACCTTAAATGAACTTATTCAGATGTGATAGTACTGTATATTCTACTGTAATTCATTAAGCTAGTTTGGACTTGGACGTGAGAGCTGCTGATTAGAGACTCGGCTTGGACGCTGCTATTTATACCACCTTAAATGTCTATGTATACACTTTAGTTGTATGTCTATGAATGCGCGTCGCTTGTAACGCACGAAGTAGCACGGAGGGGGGGGGTTCTTTGGCTTTTTTTTTTTATTTTGCAGAGTTTATACACACCTGGCATCCACCCTGAGGTGTTGCATTAGCCTGTATGAGTAGCTTATTGATTGACCTAACCTGCTTACTGTTTATTTTTGGACAGAACTTGATGTTTATGGTCTTTCAATTTTGACAGGTGCTTTTGTTGCATATACATATGTATACATGAGGGACGTAAGTGCGGTGGGCTACAGCACTGTACAGTTAAACCCGCTGAACTGTTAGCTCAGTTAGCGCAGCACCTCACACACCCTGTTCCTCTCCCACAGGACTTAGCTTATAAACCAAATACACCGTAGACCGGTGTGTTTAGTGTGGCAATAACACGTAGAGAGGTATCATTAGTATTCACATGTTGACTGCGTTGCCCTCTAAACATAATAATGCTTTATATGCAGTACTACGTCTTCATCATGATGAAGTGTTTGTGTGAGGAAACTGCTCCTGAGCAAGGAATTCTCCAGCTCTATGGGGTTGTGACTAAACTGCAAATACTTCAGTCTACATATATGCCAAGTGTAGATGTGTAGAATATTTCATGATAATTACCTCACCTCATGTCTTTGTTTACTATATGTTCATCATGTTGCTTTTAGAGATGCACCGATGTATTGGCAGATAATCGATATCGGCCAATAAAGGCAGTTTTTCACGTTTAACATCCGATGAGCAGGGCAGATTATATCCTGTCAATCAAAAGAGGGTGGGAAAACACATTGAATTAAAGATGTACCGTAATTTTCGCACCTGAATATAAGCCGCACCAACTAACTTTAAAAAGGAAAGCAATTTTGTACATATATAGGCCGCACTTGTCTATAAGCCGCAGGTGTCCACGTTGTAACATGAGATATTTACACAGAAAGATTTTTTTTAACTTTTAATTAAATACATACTGTTTATTCCGAACAGTGCCTGTAACACGGCTGTTAAAATTTTTTTTTTTAAAAACAGTTGCCTACCAGGAAAAGTCATTGACCGCTATCTTAATCTTCCTCCTGCGCACTAAAACCACTAAAGTCGTCATCTTCAGTGTCGGAATTGAACAGCCTCAGAATTACCGGTACTTTGTCACACACTTCCTCAGTCTCTCTTCTTCTTCTCTTCTGTCGTCTTTTTGCATTGAGTCAGTTCTTCACGCTGCCGTCTCCAACGTATCACCATCGATTAATTGATGCCAAGCTTACGTGCAGCAGCTCTATTTCCTTCTTCGACAGCCAGATCGATCGGGTGTTTTCCCTGATGAGGGGGTGTGCATAAAGCGCAAAATGCCTGATCTGAAGAATTTAGTGTGATTGCGTTTGAATAATTCGACCAGTTTCATTGGTCCACTGTGACCTGTTCGGTAATTTCATTGGTCTGATGTGATGAGGTTAAATGTCTTGGCAGCATGAAGCTTGTTAGCCCGTAAAAATCCATGAATTAGCCGCATCATCGTTTAAGCTGCAGTGTTCAAAATCTGTGAAAAAAGTAGCGGCTTACAGTCCGGAAATTACGGTAAAGATGTCTCTTGTGTGGAATGACCACAAAACTGCAGTTTGTAAGCTCTGTAATCTCTGCACTGCTAAAATTTGACACCAGAAGTGAGCAGCAGTGAAGAGGGAGTTTCGAAGTCGTGCATTATCTTTTTTTTTTATCATTATCTAATTATCTTTTTTGTTGCAGCACTGCTCGAGCTGCTCGCGTTGAATTAAAGGGCCAGTACACCGTTGAAATATTTAAATGAATGAAAAATATATTTGTATTCCCTACTGTTACATTGGAAGTTTGCTAAATACCCATCTATCTCTCAGTGGATAAAGGACGTGATGTTTTTTCTGAAACTCGAGAAAATAAGATTTACGATGAATGGATGTACAGAAGTTTTTTCATAAATGGCATCCCTTTATTGCATACTTTATGGAGTTATTGACACTACCCACTTAAAGGTTGGTGCCTGTTGTTGAATTTTATAATATCTTTATAACCAGCGACAGTTAATGGGTAGCCATGATGAGCCGGGGGGGTGGGTTGTGGGTTCAATTTTGTTTGTTTTTTTCTTTGTATTAAAAGAAAAAAAAATCTGTGAATATTTACCGCTGTTGCTCATTTTGTTTGTATTTTTGGGAAATGGTGGGGAGGACAGAACAGAAAAGGCGATTTAGATAGGCTTAGCAGTTCAATAGAAATGTTCATCAGAAGGTCAGCAAAAATGTTTAATAAGAAGAAATGTTCAATAAAAATTAAACTTTAGAAATGTTCATTAGAAACGTTTTGCAGAAATGTATAGCGGAAATGTTTAGCAGAACTGGTCGTTAGAAATGTTTAGCAAAAATTGTTCAGTAGAAATGTTCAGTAGAAATGTTCATCAGAAGTGTTCAGCAGAAATGTTCAATAAAAATTAAACTTAACATTTTTTTTATATATATATATATATATATATATATATATATGTGTATATATATATTTATTTATTTATTTGTAGAGTCACATATTTCATATCCAGGGCGCACGGTGTCTTAATGATTAGCATGTTCGCCTCACACCTCGAGCCCAGGGTTCGAGTCCCACCGGGGCCCTGTGTGTGCGGAGTTTGCATGTTCCTCCCGTGCTGCCGGTGTCCCGCCCCCCTCCCCCCCCAGTCCAAAGACATGCATGGTAGACATGCATGATTGTCATAAAGTGTCCGTAGTGTAAGTATGAGTGTGTGAGTGTGTATGTGATTGTGCCCTGCGATGGATTGGCACCGTCTCCAGGGTGTTTCCCGCCTTGTGCCCGATGCTCCCTGGGATAGGCTCCAGGTTCCCTGTGACCCTGAAAAGGAGTAAGCGGTAGAAGATGGATATTTCATATCCAGTTAATTTTAATATATAAAGAAGTTTATATTATATATTACCAGTTTGATCTTCACTGATGAAGTAGAAATGCTTTTGTTTGTGGTGAGTGAATGTGAGACTAACAGGAGACACTTTACAGTTTAGTCAATGTTAATATGAATTAATAACATTCAATAAGTTAATAATCTTACTTTAATCTTCAGAATTGAGTTCATGTGTTAATGTTAATTAGGGTAAGGTGTTTTGTTTATGAGACCAGTTACTGTGTAACAATTTGTTGAAATGGAGAGAATAAAGTTTTTATTTGCATTTCTTTCAGAATTGTGGAATTAATCATTATTAATTTAAAAGATAGGTATAAAAAGGCAAAACTATCGGTATCGGCCGATATCACTCTGAATAATCGGTTATCTTATCAGCCTGAGAAATTTAGTATCGTGCATCTCTAATTGCTTTAAATAAAATGATGGTGTTCTGGCAGCATTTTAAAGCTCATTAGCTTCTGGGAGTCAACTTCAGAGTTCATGGCACCCTTCCAAAAAAAACAAAACCCCAAAAACATATGCGATAAATGGTAGTTTAAGCTTAAACATATTGGCACGCTTCATACTGTAGTTTTATTTTAGTATTTTTTTCAACATTAAATATTTTTGTAATTGGTGTTCTGTAAGTAAGTGTTATAAACAGAATTCATTTTTTTTTTTTTTAACCTCCTGGCAGAGGCAATTGTAGCCTATATGGGTTAAAATAGCCTGATAGTTGGCGGAATTCATGATGCTATCAAGCCCTAGCGCTTAAGACTGTTTGCAGTACTGGCCTGAAGTGAGAACTGACTTTTGTTAATTTAAAAACAAAAAAAATATTATTATTTTTTTTTGTACAGTTCCCTCTGAAAGCATTGGAATGGCAAGGCCAATTCTGTTGTTTTTACTATACATGGAAGACATTTTAGGTTTATGATCAAAAGATGAACATGAGACAATAGATCAGAATGTCAACATGAGATTTGTTAAACAACTTAGAACATGGCACCTTTTGTTTGAACCCACCCATTTTTTTCAAGTGATTAAAAGTTTTGGAACATGTCACCTTGTTTGCCCTGGTGTGCCCTATTAAAAAAAAACCTGAATGTCTACTCTTGGTTTGAGCCCTAGGTTTTGCCTGTGAAGACTGCATTTGTTGTTAAAAAGGATAAAGCAACAAGAAGACCAGAAAGTTTTCTGTGGGGAAAAAGCAAGCCATTTTGAAGCTGAGAGGAATAATAGGTTGCACAAATTGCATCTGCAACAATTTGTGTTTAAAAAATATGTACTACAACCAAGTAAAGTTGGTAAAAAACAAAATAATGTGAGAGTTAACAAAAGGTGTCTCACACAATACCGTTTGAGAGATTTGGAGAGTAACATAACAATAACATCAGCAGTAATTTACATAAGTAGCAAAAGAATTATTCAAAGTGAAGGATTGGAATCATGATCATACGCATTGTAAGTGTGGAGGTAGTGTTGGTTGGTTGGCTGTTCTGATTTTAAATATGGATTTGCAAATCAGATGTATTCAGTATAGCAAAAACCAATGAATCGACCTTGTCTGTCCAATACTATTGAAGGGAACTGTATTTATTTCACAGTTTATTTTCTTGTTCTGGTATAACACTAAGTATGAGCATTGGTGAGAACATCACAAGTACACAGACAGTAGTATAGTATATGTTGTTATATCTGAACATTTATATTCCCCAATACAATTTGACCCAGTATTTTTGCCTACATTTTTAAAATGACAATTTAATGGTACTTTGAATACACCTCTTTCATGTTTCAGGTTACTCTTTCATCTGTTTATTAATTTTTTTCACTCCGTTTTGAATGTGCTGTTGCATTCAAAAGCGTGGGTGGCTTACGTGTTACATATTCATCTGTTGCATTAATATGCAAAACGTAAACCAGTTGTATTGGTATGAATAATCATTATTATATGATAAGAATACTCATTACTATATGATATGAATACTCATTACTGATATGAATACTCATCACTAACCTACTCATGTGAGGTATAACTGGTAGGAATGCTAATTTTTTTCAACTTTTCTCCACAATATGATGACCTGGAAATTCCCACCCACTAGGTAGCTTTAACCTGTCACATGAGTGCTACCAACTGGGGAGGGTTATGGTTAACACCTGCTTCCTCCAAGACGTGTGAAGCTGATATTTTATTTTATTTAAAACGCTGCTTCTCATACTGTGTCACAGGGCAGTGTAACACACTCGGAGGATAATGCTCTAGCTCACAGATGCCTATGATTGGCAGGTGTTTCTCTGATTGACAGGGGACGAGAGAGTAATGCCATCCCAAGCACTGCTGGTTTTGGACTCCTTGCTACAGACTTGTGGACTCCTGGCTTTGGATGGCTCTGGCATCATCGTGATCTCCCGACGATGGGGTGGAACGCTTTTCTCTTGCACCCATTTCCTGTCTCGGACATCATCAATGTGTACAATATTCTGCAAGCATCTCAAATCAGTTTTACGCAAATCATCCCATACACCACCCTACATCTGGCCCTCACGCACCTGCGCAAAAAGGACAACTACGTCCGAATGCTGTTCAAAGACTTCAGTTCAGCATTTAACACAATCATTCCTCTGCACCTGATTTGAAAGCTGAACCTATTGGGCTTGAACACCTAAATCTGCAACTGAGCCCTCAATCAGTCCGGATCGGGAGCAACATATCCAGGACCACCACACTGAGCGCAGGGGCCCCCCACTGCTGTGTGCTCAGTCTACTGCTGTTCACTCAGCTGACTCACGACTGTGCAGCAACACACGGCTCCAATCACATCATCAAGTTCACCAATGACGCGACCGTAGTAGGTCTCAACAGCAAGAACAACAAGTCCGCATGCAAAGAGGTGGTGCAGCGGTTAATGTACTGGTGCAGAGATGTACAATCTGGCTCTGAATGCGGACAAATCAAAAAAAGATGGTTCCCTGGTTCAACACCAACTCCATAACCAAGAAAGCTTAGCAGCGTCTCTATTTTCTGCGAAGGCTGGAAAAAAAAGAGACCATCTTCCACCCCTCATCCTCACCACGTTCTACACAAGAACAATTGACAGCATCCTGAGCAGCTGCATCACTGCCTGGTTTGGAAATTGCACCGTATCGGATCGCATGACCCTGAAGCGGATGGTGAGGATCATTGCGGTCTCTCCAACCACCATTATGGACATTTACACCACACGCTGCATCCGCAAAGCCACTAGCATTGTGGATGACCCCACAGAAACTCTTCACCCTCCTGCTGTCTGGAAAACGGTACCAAAGCATTCGGGCCCTCACGGCCAGACTGTATAACAACTTCTTCCCCCAAGACATCAAACTCCGGAATACTCAGAGTCTGGACTGATACACACACACACACACACAGACACACATACTAAACTGAACACCATCCCACTCCTCTTGCAATTTTTGCACATTTCTGTACTGACTACCTCTATTTCTACTGCTCCTGTACTTATAAAAATATTATGTTCAATTTCTTGTCAGCAATATACTCTTTACCTGGTGTCCACATATGGTATAAGCTAATCTGCTGAATACTGTGTCATAGTATGTTAGGTTTATGTTCACAGCATTTCAATGTTTTATATATATATTTTTTAATTATTATTATATTGTTTTTCTTTTGCACTACCTGTTATATCTGACCCTTTAACACCAGAACTGTGTACTCGTCAGCAGTACACTCTCTTACTGTGCCCATTATCCTGTTGTAGTTACTGTACTGTCTTGTGGTGTTTACATGTGCACTTTATATCGAATGTATATGTTGAATGTCTGGTTTTAGTTCTGTGTCGTCTCATGTTACTGTGGTGTTTTATGAAGCACCCTGGTCCTGCAGGAACGTTGTTTCGTTTCACTGTGTACTGTACCAGCTGTATATGGTTGAAATGACAATTAAAAGCCATTTGACTTCACTTGACTTGACATTGTTTTTAATTCTCCCTGGGACAACGGGATCGTGCTAGTCTGAGGTCCGAGTCTGAGGCCTAGCCTTGAGGACCCCGTCACCACTAGCTGCAAAAGATCTAAAAAGCACCTATGATCATTTTATGGAAAACGTATGTGTAATCGTAATTTTATACAATCATGTTTTTGTTTGTCTTGAAATTTACAAAGAGTTCTGTAGCTGACATTTATATTGGATTCTCAAAGTAATAACATTTGGGTTCATTTTTTAAAGAATTTTTATGTGTCAGTAATGGGGGGCATGGTGCTTTAGTGGTTAGCATGTTTGCCTCGCCACTCCAGGGTTGGGGGTTAGATTCCCGCCTCTGCCCTGTGTGCACAGAGTTTGCTTGTTCTCTCTGTGCTTTGTTGGGTTTTTCCAGGTTCTCTGGTTTCGTCCCCGAACCCAAGACGTGCTGCAAGCTGATTGGCATTTTCAAATTGTCCATAGTACGTGAATGTGTGTGCGATTCTGCCCTTCAATGGGTTGGCACCCAATCTGCCTGGTGCCCGGAGTTCCCTTAGGATAGGCTCTAGGCCCCTGTGTAGGATAAACAGGATGGCAAATGGAAGGATGGATGGATGGATGGATGGATGAATCCAGTACTCTGGAAACGTGAATGTATCTTGTAGTCCGGAGATGCTCCTAAATTCAGTTCTCAGACACCCAGCTGTATGGGAGAACATGGTGGATACAAACGCACACTTGGACTGGTGTCTTGGCACGGCTTCATATCTCTTTATGTACTGTGTATCTGTAATGTTATGAGTCTATTTAATATACTGTCATGGGACAGAGATACAGAACCACACACTGGTGAATAGCATGTAAGCTTTTAAACTTCGACCCATCTACCTATTAACACTGATATCCTCCAGGTTAAAAAATTTTTTAAGAAGGAGTGAGTGTCTGCTGGTTATCTCTACCAGCCCTCTCAGACCTCATTTGGCCCCTGTGTATTTTGGGTCAGTGCTACTGAGGCAGATAGTCAACTCCTGCTGCTTTAATTTCCTCCTGTGGACCTGGTCCTTATACTGATGGCTCAGGCCTACACCTCCCATTCGCCTCCCATTCGCCTCCCAGTGTGTGTGTGTGTGTGTGTGTGTGTGTGTGTGTGTGTGTGTGTGACCTATATTTTCCGTGTCACAAATACTGGTCACGTTTGTCTGCTGCATTTCTGTGACGGTGTACAGACGAAGTACAGTGAAACGATGTCAAGTCACAAAGAGACACCATCACAACATAATCTGAAACTTTAATGTTTCCGATTTGTTTTTCTTTATTTATTTGCAGTAATGTAGTTGCCGATATTTAGCTTGATTTTGAAATTTCTTTTGCCAGCCGTGATTCCAAATGGCCAATTAAAAAAATCTACTACTACACAAAGTATTACACTGTATTCACACCAGCAGAGAGTTTCTCCTCAAATTGATATACCTGTGTGTGTGTGTGTGTGAGTGTGTGTTCACTATGGGCTATCTAGTTTTATCTTGAGCAGGTTGCTATTTTTTCTGGGAGGTCATGATAGTGTTATATAGCAGTATAACTACATATATAGCTAGCTACATAACCAAGCTATGCAGCGTATGTAAAGGAACCCTTCTGAAGACAAATGAGATTCTGGAGAGAAATGATTGTGTAAATATTTGGGATGGAACTGAATATGAATACATTATTCTGACTGAATAGATAATGCATCCTAAATGAATATGAATAAAGATACAAACAACAGGCAGAGTACTTGGTTATTTAAAAAAATATATATATTTATCTTTTTTCGGAGAAAGCTCGCCAAAATTGTTCTGCAAATTTCAGAGCATAGTGGCAGAGTAAACCTAAAAACCAAATAAATGTGGGCACACGTACGTTTCAGGGGAAAAATTCAATTCAATTTTACTTGAATAGCACTTTTTATAATAGTCATTGTCTCAAAGCAGCTTTACAGGAATATATAAACACGGGGATACAGATTTTAAATGTGTGAGTTTATCCCAGTCGACGGTGGCAAGGAAACATTCCCTAAGATGTCAAAAAAACCCTTTACAAAATACTGCTGCCTTGGTGGTCTTACAACACCTTCCTCTTTATCAGATGTATGTTACATAGTGAGAATATGTAAACCAGGTTATTGGGACAGATACAAGTTCCCTAGATCTGATTTTATTTGCAGGCTTTTTCTAGGAGCAGCAGCGATGGACAATATATCCCTTCTATAGATAACTATACTCTCAATGGCCTGGAATTTTGGTCTTGACAGGGTACATGGTGCTTTGTTGAAAGTGGTTTGATTTCATGTATAACAAAGTTCTGAGCTGTTGGTTGAACAGCAGTAATATGGTGTTGACTCTGTGACCCCTGAAGGTTCTGTGATTTTCCTCCTAATGGACACCTAAGGTGACTTGTAATGCACCGCTAGCAGAAGCCTTGATAGAATGGAGCGTATTGCTTTCTTGAAGGTGTACATTAGATTCTAGTGTTTACTAGTTATTACTGTGGTAGATCATAGAGTGGGTATTTGTGTTTGAAAACGGAAAAGGAGGAGAGCACTTTATCTTTTACTTGGACTGTGTGCGCCAGTTTGTTTGAGTTGACAATTGGACTGAATGATGGCTGCAAATGTGGCTTCTGTATTCACTGGCTCCTGTATTCCCCCAAATTGGCCAGTGTGTTCTACAATATAATATAATATAATAATGGCAGAAAGATCTGATTTTAGCAATATTTTTTTATACCTTTTAATAATTCATAATGTTTCACCAATACCAACTAGCAAAAAGTAGCTACTACTGTATGTACTGTAAATGTGAATAAATGTAGCTACTAATAAAGCAGGTGCAGGGGGAGCACGGCGGCTTAGTGGTTAGCATGTTAATCCCCCAGTCCAAAGACACGCGTTGTAGGCTGATTGGCATTTCCAAAGTATCCGTAGTGTGTGAATGGGTGTGTGTATTTAAAAAAAAAAAAAAAAAAACAAGTATGGAGGAGAGTGACACAGAGCGAAATTCCCTACAACACTCCGACACGTGGGAACAGACATCAGCCCAACTAACAGATGAGGAGTTTGTTCCAAAAAGAGAGGTACTTCTGTCGGTTGGCTTCCTGAAACTTGAAGTTGAATAAATAATATTTCATTTTTATAGTTTGTATTCATATTGTTCCCATTTTGACAGTGGTGTTGTTTTTGTTCTCGTTGGTTGATAGTGCTGTTAAATTTCACTTCCGAATAAAAGGAGAAAAGAAAAAGTACCTTTCGATCGGATTTAGTTCACAGCATCATCAAAAAGCAGTCATGTAGTTATTTTGTATAGACAATTCTTTCCACCAATTTTAAGAGAAAATGCAATATATAATGATGTCCACCATTTGAAGATATAAAATTAGCATATATTGTGATCTAAGATTTTCTCCATATCGCCCAGTCCTACACTGAAAATCCCAGGAGCTCAGTAGTTTCTGAAATATTTAATCTACCCTGTCTGGCACCAGCAACCATGCCACGATCGCAATGACCGAGATCCCCATTTCTGGTGTTTGTTGTGAGCATATGATGTAACTGAAGCTCTTGACCTGTGTCTGCATAATTTTATGCATAGTACTGCTGCCACATGATTGGCTGATTGGATAATTGCATCAGTAAGCAGGTGTACATGATGGTGTTCCTATTAAACTGGCTAGTGAATGTTCTTTGCACACAATGTCTGGACTGAAATTCCTGAAAGTCCTATTGGTCTGAAGAGCCTTGCCGTGACTTGATGTCAAGCGGTTAGTCAAACATAAGTATTTACAGATCAGAGGACATTTGGATGCAGGTCCATGACTGACTATGAAGTCCAGGTCCAGGTGCTTCACTGCTGTGGATGGTAGAGTTGGTCAGTGATGGCTGCAGTACTTCCTCTCCAGTTGAAGTAGTTTGACGCTGGGTTGAAAGGGCAGTTATGACTTTTGATACCTGAGCGATACATTCAAGTGTGTTTGCAATATAAGGTCTGTTTGGCCAAATGAAATTGCCTCCCTCTTGACTCGGTCTGGGCTCCTGAGGTGCACAGGATTGGCATGTTCCAAATAAAGAACACAGACGAATGGTCTTATTTGGTCATTTATGTCTGCAATTGTAAAGAACCATTCAAAAATTTCAAAAGCTTGTCTCATTTCTGCAATAGTCTAATAAACACTTATAATAATGTTCCCCCTAGCATCCCTATTTTTATGTTAATAATTCAGCAAATGTCAAAAGTGTAGTTTGCATGTAATGTATATTTAGCTTGTCATTTTCATTTGAAAACTGCTATTTGTACTTTTTCCCTCTAAGTGTGTGTCTTCTACTCCCAGGGTGTGATCAGTGTGCAACTGGTGGTTACCATGGTAATGGCCTGCGTGATTCAGAAAATTATACCTCACTACTCCTTCGCAAGATGGCTGCTTTGCAGTGGCAGGTAATGAGCGAATGCAACGAGACTCTTTTGTGTTTATTGACCCTTCGAGCGCTGTAGCATTGTATATCAGCAGTGCTGTTCAAAGGCAGGTTCAACATGATGTACTTTTGCTCAAGCTCTAATTTTATTGTTAGTATAATGGGCCTGCCAAAGATGCATCATTACGGCTCATCAGTAGGACTAAAGGGCAGCATCAGAAAGTGGAATAACCCGAGAGGACCACGACGAGCCCCGCCTGGTTCCTCCTAATTAGCTCCATGTGTTTAGAGCAAACAGCTTCTCAGAATGTGTTCAATAATTCATCAGTGCTTGTTTGGGCTGTGAAACTTTTTGAATTTTTATATATTTTTTTTTTGCTAGTTCAAACACAAGCTTTTTTTTGCCCTAGAGAACTCCATAATTGAGTTTTCATTAATGAATAAATAAACATGGAAAACAACTGAAAGCGGCACAGCCCTCTCAGGACTCGGATGATTTCCAAACAAAGTTGAAGAGGTTGTGCAAAAAAATAAAATAAAATCTTCAAAATTTGCCTTGTTTGTGTTTATATGTCCTGGCTTGCATGTTCCAGTCTGCGTTGGTACCAGCATCCAACAGAAGAGGAGTTGAGGAGCCTAGCTGGAAAGCACCAGAAAGGAGGGAAGAACAAAAAGGACAGGTATGTAGTACAATTGAGTGTTGTTTCTTTATAACGCCCTATAAACCAGTGTGAAATTGTAGTGCTGTTATATTTGCTCTTAACATGCACTAGTTTCTAGTATGATTCTCAGTAGCTTTGTTCCAATTGTACACTGAAAGTCCTGCATGTTAATCCCTTAAATAGTACAGATGAGCCAATGACCACCTTGCTTGTTCTGCTTACCTTCTGGTAAAGTCCTTCTCTTCGGAGCCATGCTCTTTGGAGACCTCCCGAGGCGAGGCAGGTAGCTCGGAGATCAAAACGAAAGAGGATCGGGATTCCCACAGGGCTTTTGTGCTGGCCGCCGTAGTGTGCTTGGCCTTGGGTAAACAACAGCGCTCCAGACGAGAGGATCACTGCTTTTTAGGACAGCTGGCCCGCGGCTATGGGGCAAAGGGCTCAAACACTGGCCCCTGTTGATCTGGAGGCCCATGTTCTCCCCCCTTTTTGCTTTCCAGTATCCTACTGTTCCCAGCAGACCTCAACATTCAACATTCTCATGCCAACTGCCTTAGTGCTGAGAGAGGAATGTGTTTGATTTCAGCATTGTGTATATTTAGCCTCTTTTTTTTTTTTTTTTTTTTTTTTAAAGCAAGTAGGACTCTAATCCTCAGTAAAAGGTGCAAACACTGATGGCGTTTCCGACTGGTGGTGTTTCCAAGGGAAACTGAGCCAAGACTAGGCTATGCTTTGCAAATCTGTATGTCATTTAGGACTAAACGCAAATCCCAGTATTTCATATTTGCTTTATTTCTTTGTGTGTGCTATAACATTTGTTTTGTTTTCTGTATAAGCCAATATTACCCTGTTCTGTTTTCAGAGAGGAAGATGGGACGAATTCTTCACTCACTTCTCTAGCGTGTAGTGTATAATTTGATTAGTTTGATCTAAAGCCATAAATGCAGCATTTTGCACAACTAGTTTTGTCCAGTTATTTACAAATACTAGCTCGCAGCACATTTGCATGAAATAAAAATGTAAATTTTGACTGTACTTCATATAATTGTGGCTTTGCATGTGTATCTATAACTTTAATATGTATGGATTTTTTGTAGGAAATACAATGGGCACATAGAGAACAAGCCACTGACGGTTCCCAAAGACATCGACCTCCAGCTGGAAACGAAATGTATTGCCGAAGTGGACACACTAGGTATATGCACTTCCATCTGCTCCATATCATTAGAAGCCTAGCGGCCTCATATATTCCATGCCGCTCTCTGCACCGAAGACCTCATTACTCTTCTTTTCTGCTAGCTTTGCACTACTTCCCGGAGTTTCAGTGGCTGGTGGACTTCACAGTGGCAGCAACAGCAGTGTACCTCATCACTGAGCTGTACTTCTGTGTGGCTGAGAGTAATGGAGAGATGAACATCAGTGTGGTGTGGAGTTTGTTAGTGCTGGCCTTTGTCATGTATCCTTCATAACACCACTCACCCAAGGCTAACTTACTTAATGTTTCGAGTGCTGCAGCTTGAATGTCCTGAAGGTTGCATCAGAACAGATAATGATGTAGGAGGTGCTGCACAGTTTGATGTTCTACAAAATGCTTAAGAGCTGTCATATTTTCTGTCCTTAAAAAAAAAAAATACAGAACACACTAGCCAGGGTGTTTTATTCATGTGGTGGTTATATATATTTTTGCCATTGACTCTAGAAAAGTGTATTTCTTGTTTTGGCCTTGGAATTTAGCATATTGAATTCAAAATGGATGAATGACTTTTAGGATGAAGTGCAGAATATAGAAGGATTTAAGGGTACAATCCTTCTTGTTTTTTTATTGTAATGTGACATTTTAGCATCAGTTATTATTATGCTAGCTAACATTTCAAAAGGTAAGGGATATTGTTAACGTTTGTTATTAAACTACTAAACTAATTAGCTAGTTAACATTAGTTTTCCCATTTTCCTTGGTTTCCTTGTCCTTGGTTGTTTAGCAATAGGCACACTAACTTATCATTAACTAAAACCAATGTGTGTTTTGAGACACAGGTTCCTTTCTCTTTTGTGATTTCTTTCTTGTGCTTTCATATAATAAATAAGGAATGAAACACAATGGGCCATACTGATATTGCAGTCCCTCCAGGATTTTGCAATTTTGTGATCACAGAAATTTACGCAAAATCAAGGAAGACCCCACAATATTCGGAGGAGCTTGCGATTTTTCAAAACAGTGTAGATTTTCCGCAGGTTTGACGTCATCACAACACGCATTCAGCCAAAGCTCTCTTCGATTCGCGTGCGTCAAACATGAGTACAGCTAAATGGTCTGATTTACCAACAAACATCAATGCGAAAGGCCACGCGAAACAATTTTGTGTGCTTACAATTGCGTCATTTCAAGTAGTTTTCCATGAAAAAAGTTTTGAAAAAATCCACGGAAAAATCAAGCACTTTTGGCCACAGCAAACACAAAAAAACCTACATGAAATCCTGTACAGACTGATGTAGGAAAATAATCAACGATAGGGTTTTGTAATGTAACCATACTCAAAACCACCCTGAAGTTCCTCTTGTACTTATTAAAGAATGTCACATCATACTTTTTTTTTATCTATCCATTTATAGTTGCATTTAATGTGGTACATCCATATTAGCTAAACACCTTTATTTTTATTTTATTATATATATATATATTTTTTTTTGTACATTATTCTACTACAGTGCATCCGGAAAGTATTCATAGCGCTTCACTTTTCCCACATTTTGTTATGTTACAGCTTTATTCCAAAATGGATTCAATTCATAATTTTCCTCAAAATTCTACAAACAATACCCCATAATGACAACATGAAAAAAGTTTGTTTGAAATCTTTGCAAATTTATTAAAAATAAAAAATAAAAAAAGCACATGTACATAACTATTCACAGCCTTTGCCATGACACTCAAAATTGAGCTCAGGTACATCCTGTTTCTACAAATTGATTGGAGTCCACCTGTGGTAAATTCAGTTGATTGTACATGATGTGGAAAGACACACACCTGTCTATATAAGGTCCCACAGTTAACAATACATGTCAGAGCACAAACCAAGCCATGAAGTCCAAGGAATTGTCTATAGACCTCCAAGACAGGATTGTATCGAGGCACTGATCTGGGGAAGGTTACAGAAACATTTCTGCAGCATTGAAGGTCCCAATGAGCACAGTGGCCTCCATCATCCATAAATGGAAGAAGTTTGGAACCACCAGGACTCTTCCTAGAGCTGGCCACCCAGCCAAACCGAGCGATCAGGGGAGAAGGGCCTTGTTAGGGAGCTGACCTAAAACCCGATGGTCACTCTGACAGAGCTCCAGCGTGTCTCTGTGGAGAGAGGAGAACCTTCGAAAAGAACAACCGTCTCTGCAGAAGTCCATCAATCAGACCTGAATGGTAATATAGCCAGACGGATGCCACTCCTCAGTAAAAGGCACACGACAGCCTGCTTGGAGTTTGCCAAAAGGCACCTGAAGGACTTTCAGACCATGATGAAAGAAAGATTGAACTCTTTGGCCTGAATGGCAAGCGTCATGTCTGGAAGAAACCAGGCACCAGTCATCACCTGGCTAATACCATCCCTACAGTGAAGCATGGTGGTAATAGCAGCATGTTTTTCAGCGTCAGGAACTGGGAGACGAGTCAGAATCGAGGGAAAAATGAATGCAGCAACCTGCTCCAGAGCGCTCTGGACCTCAGACTGGGGCGAAAGTTTATCTTCCAACAGGACAATGACCCTAAGCACACAGCCAAGATAACAAAGGAATGGCTACAGGACAACTCTGTGACTGTCCTTGAGTGTCCCAGCCAGAGCCCAGACTTGAACCCGATTGAACATCTCTGGAGAGATCTGAAAATGGCTGTGCACCGTGACACTCCCCATCCAACCTGATGGAGCTTGAGAGGTCCTGCAAAGAAGAATTGGAGAAACTGCCCAAAAAGAGGTGTGCCGAGCTTGTAGCATCATTCTCAAGAAGACTTGAGGCTGTAAACGGTGCCAAAGGTGCTTCAACAAAGTATTGAGCAAAGGCTGTGAATACTTGTGCTTGTGCTTATGCACAAGTGCTTTTTTTGTTTTGTTTTGTTTTTTATTTTGAATAAATTTGCAAAGATTTCAAACAAACTTCTTTCATGTTGTTATTTTGGAGTATTGTTTGTAGAATTTTCAGGAAAATAATGAATTTAATCCATTTTGGAATAAGGCTGTAACATAACAAAATGTGGGAAAAGTGAAGCGCTGTATTTAAAGGGCTGTACATTTTGGCTCTTCTTTCCATCTTTCTCAATTCTTTTCCCTTCCTTTCTTTCTTGTTATTTGTTTCTATTTATTTATCATTGTCTTTTTTCCTCTGTCTGATTATCCCTTTTCTTTTTTCTTTTTTTCCTCTAGATTTCTTTATTGATTTCTTTTTAGAGTTGTACATCAGGAAATTACCCCTTTGAGTCCATTTGAATACTAGGAAAATTGGGCCATCATGAAGCGAACGATGAATGAAGAATGTTAAACATTTCATAGACAGGAACACACCCGAATGACCCCAGGGAGTTAAAAGAATGATGCAAACCACTGGTAACCCCCAATGTGCAGCTTACAGTTTATTATACAACAAAAACAGTTCTTGGATGAAATCTCACAGACCAGAACAGACAGCCTGTGGTTAACCTATGATGGAGTGACAGAATGAGGAAATTGTAGAGGAAACAGGAGCTTCTTTATTAGCGAAAGGTTTTCATGGGCATGTACATGACTGCCAGTGTTAAAATATACATATGTACTCGTTTATTTTACTTACTGAAAACAAGTCTGAGGGCAAACCGCATTAAAGGCTGCATTACACGTCTGCGGAGCAGCAGGAAATAACTTGGCTACTGGTAATGTCAATTCTAGTCTCTGTCAGAAGTCGTCTTTATTGGTCATGTATACATTACAGCACAGTGAAATTATTTTCTCCGCATATCCCAGCTTCTTAGATATTTGGGGTCAAAGCTCAGGGACCCGTGGAGCAGAGACGGTTAAGGGCCTTGCTCAAGTGCGCAACAGTGGCAGCTTGGCGGTGCCAGGGCTTGAACCCCCTGACTATTATGATCAGTAACCCAGCACCATAACTGTAGAGCCACCGCCACCTCTGCCTTAACCCCTAACCACCCCAGCTAGAAATACCTAGGAGCTGGAACTGGTATTCAGGCTAGATATTCACTCTAGTAAAGTTTTTAGTGTAGTGTTGGGGTGAGCGTGTCATAAACAGCTTTCTTTGTTGAAAAGTTCCAATTTAATAGAGAGAGAGTGCAGTTGGGTGAAATTTCAGCAACTGTTGCTCCTTACCTGCTACCTTCCTTGTGCTCTGGCTGCTAAATCATGTACATTAACCGCAGAACAGTCCACAAGGATCAATCTTCCAGCTGTATGCATTGCCCCTCACCCACTCGCAACCTGCTACTGAAGATTGGACACCCAATTTTCATGACCAAACCAGACTGATTTGCCTGGGAAAAAATGGATTGAGCAATAGGAGAGAGGGAGGCTGGCTGATGGCATGATAAAGATGATGAGGATGATGATAGGCCTGTGTGAGTGCAAATGGATGGACGGTGTCAGGAAGGAGCCATTTTACTGGGCTGCCTCTGAAGAGTGTGTGGCAGAGATATGGCTTTGTCAATGTGATGGGCAGTGAGACGTTTCCTTAGATGGCCTTCTCCAGTTGTCTGTGATTTTTTTTGCACTGTGCACTAACATGATTGGCCTGGACCAGTGTAATCAACTAGATGTGAGCATGCAGGAGCTTCATTATAACACCTTCCTGCTAATAATATCGTTCTTTCTTTTCTTCAGGTTCTTGTTTAAGTTGTGTGTTGAGTTTGTCTCAGCTTTGACTGGAGCTTTGGTAGTTACAGTTTAAACAGTGCTTTCAAACATCATCTCACCAAGAGTTAATGATTTATTATTATTATTATTATTATTATTATTATTATTATTTACATTTAGATTAAAGTTTAAAGTTGCCCATTTGAAAACATTGCCTTGGATAGATTGAGTTAATTTATACATTGTCTGTCTGGTCAGTCAGCAGTTCTGCTTTAAACTTCTATTTTCTTCTCTTCTCTCCTCTTCTGTTCTCTTATCTTCCATTCTCTTCTTTCCTTTCTTTTCTTCTCTTTTATTCCCTTCTCTTCTCCTCTTTGTTCTCTTCTCTTCTTTCCGCTCATTTCTTCTATGTTCCCTCTTCTCTTGAATTCTCCTCTCTTCTCCTCTCCTCTCCTCTCCTCTCCTCTCCTCTTCTCTTCACTCCTTCTCTTATCTTTTTCTTTTACCTGCTTTTCTCTTCTCTTTTCTCATATTGTCTCTTCTCACTTCTCCTCTTCTCTTCTTCTACTCTCTCTTCTCCTCTCCTCTCTGCTCATTCCCTCCTTCCTTTCACTGCAGGTCTACTTTAATTTGATGTGGCTTCCTTTCTGCAAGTGATTGTCTGTTGCAGCGTCCCATATGCTAAGCATGCTGTAGTGATGATTGTGAGAAGGAGTTGATTAGAACTACCACATCTCCAGGATATAAAAATGGAAACTAGATTTGTTCCCTAAAAGTCGTGGCACTGAACCCAATCAAAAGCTCCTGTTTTTCTCAGGGAGCTGCAGATCCCTTCTGAGCTCATATTAACGAATGATCAAAAGTTTTGCAACTCGGATGGAGCTTCGGATTTATCGGCTTCAACATATTCTAACGCCGTGTACCACTTAAAAAAAATAAATAGATAAATAAATAGATAAATATGTATATATATATATATATATATATATATATATATATATATATATATATATGTGTGTGTATGTATGTATATATATATATGTGTGTATGTATGTATGTAATATGGTATTGAGATATCTCTCCGTTTCCAACATCACATGATAAGGATATTGCTCAGATGGGCCCTTGAGTTTGAAAAGCTTTAATGGACTAAATGTAAAAATAAGTATATACACCAGTCAAAGTTTAGAAACTAATCCATTTGTGCCTGTTTTATAACTGCAGCCTTAATCCTTAACTCCTGATTCCTTCAGTAAGATCCTCTTCTCCCTCACGGCTCACTACTTTAAGCTGGAGGAAGGCGGAGAGCGATCCCTCTGCATCACCTTTGGGTTCTTCTTTTTTGTCAAAGCAATGGCGATCCTCATCGTGACTGAGAACTACCTGGAGTTTGGACTTGAGACGGGTACAGTATGACCAGAGTGTTTACAACCTTCTATCATTTTCTTCTGCTTCTCATCGACATCAGATGCCATTGTGATTAAGAGTTGTTTATTAGTGTGATGTTGATGACGATGATCATGTGATCTCCACAATTCCAACATAAAAATAGATGTTGGTTGTTTTTTTTTTTTAAAGACCTGTGTTAGCGTGCACAGCTAGCGTCCAAAGTGAAGGTTTGCTCCTCTTTTTCACTCAACATTAAAAATTAGCCAAACAAACTCATGCTTTTTGTGATTCTATTAAAGAGAAATGCAGCCATGTGCATTTTAACATCAATCGAGCTGCCTGGTTTCATTTCAGAATGAATTTATTTGAATTGAAGTAATATTATACCACTCATGCCCATCAATTCACCACCCAATCATCACCAGAGAAACAACTTCTTGCATGAGTGGGTTTATGCAGCTGGTTTGCATTTGTTGCCAATTTACGATTTGCAACAATTTGTGTTCGACAACTACTAAATAACTGATATTTAGTAAAAGTGTGTATACACACAGTCAAAAAAAAATACAAACACGTGTAACAGACACACGTTTCCATGCCAGGTTTACAATGACTAATTGTCATTATGTGTAGATGCACCATCAAAGAGTTTCTTCTTGGGTTTCTTTTGTTTGGGTTTTCTAAAGAAGCCTATAACAGAAGATGTTTCTCATCCGATTTTGTATATGTCAGTTTATCAGAAATATCTATACTTAAGAGGTGGATGAATTTTTTTTCTTTTTTATTTTTTTTTTATCTTGGCGCCTTGAGGCACATAAATGGATGGAGCAGGTCATAGAGTCCTAAGAGTCGCCCAAATCAGTGTTTACAGAATTTACACAGGGGACAGGACTTTGTCTCACCGTCATATTATAGCAGACTGCTCTAACTTTTCATTTTTCCTAGCATTGGTTTAAGATTAACAGATATATTAGATTTCGAATTTAGTGGCCCACACATGGAATGCTTGGATTTATAGTTAATAAGCACTGTATCTGCAGATTGAGACCAACGTTTACGCACCAGTTAGTGTTATTGTTTTTTTTTTTTTTTTAGCAGTTGTTTTTTCCCTGTAAAAATCAGTTTCATGCATTTTCCTTCTTTGCAGGTTTTGCTAATTTTTCTGAAAGTGCTATTCAGTTTCTGACGACCCAAGGCCTGCAGTCCCAGTGAGTAAATGTCTGTCTGTCTGTGCGCGTGTCTGTCTGTCGCGCGTGTTCGTCTGTCTTGCGTGTCGGTCTGTGCGTTCTGTGCGCGTCTTTCTGTCTGTCTGTGCGCGTGTCTGTCTGTCTGTGCGCGTGTCTGTCTGTCTGTGCGCGGGTCTGTCTGTCTGTGCGCGGGTCTGTCTGTCTGTCTGTGCGCGGGTCTGTCTGTCTGTGCGCGGGTCTGTCTGTCTGTCTGTGCGCGGGTCTGTCTGTCTGTGCGCGGTTCTGTCTGTGTGTGCGCGGTTCTGTCTGTCTGTCTGTCTGCGGGTCTGTCTGTCTCTGTGTCTGCCTGCGGGTCTGCCTGTCTCTGTGTCTGTCTGTCTGCGTGCGTGTGTGTCTGTGCATGCACGTCTGTGTGTGTAACCCTGCTGTGACCAGGCTTTGCTTTTTGTCTTTCTGTGTAGGGGCCCCATATCCAAACTAACCTTTAAGCTGGCTCTGGCTCTACTCTGCTCTCTGATTGGAGCATTCCTCACCTTCCCTGGACTGCGATTGGCCCAGATGCATCTTGATGCCCTCACCCTAAACAACAGCAAAGTCACACAGTGAGTGCCCTCAGTAACCATACTACATTAGCAATACCTCTATTATCTTAAAATCCTATGTGCATGTAATCTTAAGCTTTTGTGAAGCGTTTTTGGGAAACGTTAATGGCGTAATTATTAGCTAGCAGTAGCTCTTTGGAAATCTTTGGTTTTGACCTTCTGCTCACTAACACAGAACCTAAAGCACTGAGCAACGACATCTACATTCATTACCTTTTAAATTGTTTGACTGTCCATATATGTGTTTAACTGAGACGGAGCCCATGATTCTCTCACCACTGTTAGATCCTCATGTACAACCGGATCGCATTCTAGCCGGAAGAACCACCCATTCACTTTAATCAAAGTTGCATTTGCACAGAATTCAGCATGCACAACCAGAACATGACACTGCTTTATCCAGTTAGCAGATAAATATTATTACAGATGGACTCCATATTAGCCATATGTTAGGGACCAAAGCCAGGTGTGCTGTGAGGGGTCAGGAGATGCACACTACACCTTGCTAATCCACTTCAGTGTGACCAGCTTAGATTCCCGCCCTGTCTTTTTAAAAATCACTACCACTGCTCTTGGCCAATGCCTGAGTTTGAGTCACTCCCTGTCCGTTTAAATGATTCTTTCTGTCTTGTCTTGCAGGACGTTGCTGCATATCAACTTCTTGGCCCCACTTATAATGGTACTGTTGTGGGTGAAGCCCATTACCAAGGATTATGTAATGAATCCCATGCTGGGGAAAGATAGTGTGCCTTTGTAAGTTATTTTTTTATTATTATTTATATTTTTTTAACTATTGTTATATATATATATATATATATATATATATATATATATATATATATATATATATATATATATATATATATATATATATATATATGATAAACCTTTAGTCATTTTGGGGGACATGGTGGCTTGGTGTTTAGCATGTTTGCCTCACACCTCCAGGGTTGGGGGTTCAATTTGTGCCTCTGCTCTGTGTGTGTGGAGTGTGAATGTTCTCCCTGTGCTTTGGGGGTTTCCTCCGAGTACTCCGGTTTCCTCCCCCAGTGCAAAGACATGCACGAATTGGCACCTAGTCCAAGGTGTCCCCTGGCTTGTGCCCGGAGTCTCCTGGGATAGGCTCCAGGCTCCCCATGACCCTGTGTTGGATAAAGAAGATCAAGGCGTATGTACGTGTGAAAGAGAGAGAGAGAGAGAGAGAGTTAAGGTGAAATCTAACAATCTAAAAGAGAGAGATATTGTATAGTTTTATCTTGTGTACAAATGGCAACAGCTACGCTGTTCACGCAAAACATGTGGAAATCTTGTCAAATGCAGGGAATACATGGGAAACTATAATAAATTTCGGTGCACTTTTATGCTTATGATGCAGAATTAAACAGACGACAATCATTTCAGGTCTAGTCCACAGTGGTCATTAACCCAGTGTTTTCAATCACCGAAAATAGCATCTTTTCAAATCCACTCTCCAGAGTCAATAAATCTGTTTTGTGGCCGAGGAAAAATGCTGATGTATGATTGCGATCTCTATTGTTCCGTGATGGGGTGATTACTTCAATGTCGTTTCCATATTAGGAAGTTTAACTCCATGTTTGTCTGCTTTGTATACCATACAAGCGACAGAGAGTGTGTTTTTGTTCATATCAAAACTAATGAAGATGGTTGAAAGACTACTGGACAGACACTGAGTTCCCGTGCCCCTGCCCAACATTCCTGTTTGTGTGTGTGTTTGTGTGTGTGTGTTAATACTGCGTTGAACCCAATTTAACATGGACTAGGCCAAACTTAAAATGTACATTGTGTTTTATCCTTATGTGACAGCCAAACAAGCATCAAATATTAAATAAATTATCAAGTGCATTTTAGTATGCAGCATGAAGCATAATATGTTAATATGGTCAACGTAATAACACAAAAGTAATTTATTAAGAAACACCCCTGCTGTGTCTCTTCCCTTGCTTCTGTTAGGATGTCCGAGAAGACGTACGACACGCTGCGCCTGTGGGCCATTCTGCTGCTGTGCGCGCTGAGGCTGGCCATGATGCGCCACCACCTACAGGCCTACCTCAACCTGGCCCAGAAGGGTGTCGAGCAGATGAAGAAGGAAGCAGGGCGCATCAGCACGGTCGAGCTGCAGAAAATGGTGTGTAGTTTGGACGTTCTGCGCGTTTCTTTTAAGGAGTTTTGTTTTATTCTCTAGAGAAATTAAATCGTATAAAATAGTCCGGATTCGTCGAGATGTCCATGTTAACTATTCCAGTGGCTTGTTCCAATAGAAAGCCGTCATGACATTATCTGAGTGGATGAATCATTCTTCTGTGTCATGTTGACTGGCAAGATATGAATGAATCATCGTCTCGACCAGATACAGGTGCATGAATGAGTCCAGATGCCCACCTCGTCCATCCCCTAAAGATCGCTGCATTAGCATAGCGGCGTCCTTCAGTAACGGAAATGTGTTGTAATGAAAAAGGATTGAGTCATATTGTTTGCCCTCTGAAATGCGCCTGCTATTTGGGTTTAGTGGAGCTTCAGTTAAGATCAAAACCTCCAGCACTCCAGAGCTCGAGCCAAGGGAAAGCGCCTGTTTGATGTGCGAGACTCATAAATGGCTGTGGCGGCATGGTGGCGTCTGGTGTTACAGCCTTCTTCAGAATTTATACATTTTCAGTCCTTCCCCCTAGCTAAACTCCCTGGGAACAGTCTCTCTAAGTCTGTTTGATGAACCCTTCTTGCCCTGAAGTAGCTTGTTTTTTGAAGTGGATTTGTGCAAAGGAGCTGTTTTTAACTGCAAATTTGTTCTTCTTTTTTTTTTTTTTCTTCTGCCAGGTCGCTCGTGTCTTTTACTACCTATGTGTGATAGCCCTTCAGTATGTTGCACCGCTGGTAATGCTGCTGCATACAACTTTGCTGCTAAAGACATTAGGTGAGCAGATCAGACCTGTTCTTCCACAGCATTTCTGGTGGTAGGCTTGAGCACTGTGACCGTGATGGGTAGACCATGAAGATCGCGATCTGCTCAAGTTTTGGTATCGAGTTATCCGTATCAAGTTTTATCCATACTTTTATAACAATGACCCATTCCGTTGTTGGCTAATTGTATGTTAAAATCTGTTTAAATACAGATTGATCCTTTTTCAGTCATTTAAATAAATAGTTTTTGCAAGTTAAATAAGAACATTATTTAAATCAGTTTTTAAAGAAAAATATCATCATAATCAAGGCTTTTAAAATAATCTAACCTAAACAGCACAATGTGTATCTCCATAATTAATGCCATTCTTCAAGAGAATGGTCAAAAAGTAATCATATAAAATAAATATTACATGCAGTGATTAAATGGAGATTAAAAGCTGTTTACATTTTCTCTCCTTTTGACCCCATTATTCCTCTTATTATTATTATTCTCATTATTCATATTGCTGTGGTACAGAGCAGTTTACTGTCCACTTCCTCCCACATGAGCTCTGAGGCATGCATGACCTGCTAATGTTCCTTTAATTGGCAGGAGACTAATGCCATCCCTCCCACCCAGAGAACACTTTGGATGGGAGCTCTTTAGGCTTCCTAGGCATGGATAGCTGTGTGCCATTATACTTACTCTTATTATAATTTTGTAAATAACTTGTAAAATAAAAAAATAAAAAAGGTAAAGCATGCATAATTAAAATAAGTAAATTCAAGTTTAATGTGTCTTATTCCATTGGCAGATGAAGTTGCATTTTGTGGGGAAATAACTGCTCAACAAATTCTTACAATAGAAAAATAGACAATAGATAAATGTTCAATTTACCTGAATGTAGTAAAGAAAAAAGTGCATATAATATCATATTATAATATAATAAAATATAATTGGATGGTGGATGTACAGAAAAGCTTTTAAAGGCATTTCTAACACCAGCCATTGTTAAAATACAATATCAATACAATATTTGTAGCTTAACTTGAGAGTAAATTGCAGCCCACTCCATCTGTTTGGTCAAATTCCGATATGAGATATGGATATATTTGACCACATTGAAAATCTTGCTGGGCTGAAAAACTAAACTATATTTTTGTCTGTTTTGTTTTTCCCTGGTGCATGAATATGAGTTTGCACACATGTAGAATCCCTTTGTCCTCTATCACAACGAGGGGGTAAAACACAAGTGATAAGAGCTTCAACAGTAGGTTGTTTACTTGAACATGTCATGACCTCAAATCCTGGTAGCCTTAGAAGTGCTAATAATTGTGGCCTGACTGCATTGTGAAACTGTTATCAAGTACGTTACTGCCTGCTCCGAAGCTATTAGCTTTCATATCTTTTTTTTTTTTTTCGCGTCAGGTGGACATTCCTGGGGCATTTATACTGAAGAGAATGAGGACTGTCATCTGGGGACAGCAGGACATACAGAAGCTCAGGCACCACAAACAGTGGCACAGATCTCTGTGGCTTTGGGAGGACTGAGGACTGTTTTCACACCTTTGCTTTTTCGGGGCCTCCTCTCCTTCCTCACCTGGTGGATTGCTGCCTGTTTGTTCTCCACGTCTCTCTTTGGCCTCTTTTACCATCAGTACCTGATGGCTGCATAGCGACAGGCTACCGACGGGCCAGAGTGCTAGCAGAGAGGACTGTACAGCCAAAGGCCCAGAAACTCCATCCCTTTCTTTTCACAACCATATCTCTCTGATGGGCTTCCTTTATGGACTTTGATGTCCTTTTTTTTTATACAGAAAATATTTTCAGCATCACATTCGGTCAACCATAGCTAACAATAATAGTAATAATAATAATTTGATTTTCGTGATGTTGGGAAGAGTGAATGAAGGATTGCCTCCTGTACAGGAGGTGTGCATGTTGATTTTAACAATGCAGGACGTCCATTAATCTCCAGATGGATGCATTTTTATGGGCCTTTTATTTTGTTCATTTTTAACACACTGAGAATTTTGGAGTTGTGCATTGCTTTTTGAGATACTGTATTTTTAGAGTTCTAAATGGATGATAGATGATGTGCAAAAAAAAAAAAAGCGGGGGTTTAAAATGTGATTTTAAGTCATTTTTCACTTTCGCCTCTGAAACTTGGCTCTGCTGTAGGGAAGGTGGACACCCCCAGAGTTATACAACTCTAATAACTAACAAGTGTTGTATTAATGGTAAAGAAAAGCACTGGGGCTGTGGATAGAACCTGGGAAGGAGGGGGGGTGGGGGCGGGGTGTATTAATTAAATGTGAGAGTTGTTTTTATCTTTATTGCCAGGCAGGTGCTTAATAGGCCTTCTTGTTTGAGTTTGTGTAACTGTACAAAGACTGAGCTAATTTAATAGTATGTGTGTGTATGTGTGTGTGTGAGAACAGACAAGTGTTCGAATAAAGACATCAATGCCTGCAGGCTGCAGCTGACCCCTGCCGCTTGCAGGCATAAATCTAAAAAGGGCATTTTGAACAAGAAAGGAGCGATCTTTGGAAACGATCTAAAGCACTGGCCTCCGCTTTGCTCCTGCCTCTCCTTTTAGTTTAACTGGTCAAACGTTTTGCTTTGAATCTAGGGTCCAGCATGATCAAACAGAGCCTGCAAGTGCAGCGCACATGCTACCATGTCATGCCTATTGATTTGCTGTCACGGCTCTAGTGTTTGGATTGATTTCCGTTTAGCTTTATATTAAGGTGCCAAGGATGCGTGTAAGCTCTAATCTGTTGTGAGTGTAACTGCTTGTGTCCATTCTCAGACATGGAGCCATGTGGACTGCTGTGAAATGTAAGTATTCACACTCAAATGTTCTCCGCAGTGTACAAGCAATGGGGGAAGAAACGTCCCGGTTTGTTAACACGAAGAGCGTTTGGTGTGTTTTTGTGTAGCGGTATAGCAGTGCATGAGTCTGAATTCTGCAGATTTTTATGAATTTTGGTCAGTAAAAACATGGGGATTGCACTACAGCTCAGAAAGATACTGGATACACATATCAGTTTGATTTTTAATTGTGTCTTTTTTTTATTATTATTATTATTATTATCACCATTTTAACTCATAAGAGTTGTAGAAGTCAGTTTAACTCCCCTTTATCTTTCTCTCTCTCTCTCTCTCTCTCTCTCTCTCTCTCTTTTTTATATATATATATATATATATATATATATATATATATATATATATATATATATATATATGCATATATTGCTTGGGAGAGGTGTGCACAATATGCACAATATAATGTAGTCTGTCTGCAGTGTTTCATGTACGATTTTTCACTTTTCATTCGTTCATTATATTTCCTGGTCCGACTACAGATTTTCAACTTGGCCAAACCGGTGACAGTTTTGGTTAGTATTGCTGACAAATCAGTTATTTATTTAACATGCAGTGGTTTAACATTCAGAAGGCTGTCTGTTCCCTGGGACAAACACGCCTTTGATTCAGTATTAAATCGAGGAATGGGGCAGTAACGATGTTCCAATAATTATGAACTTTGGCTGAAATGTACTTTGCACAATCATCAACCAATCAGTCGGTCATATATCCAATGTCCTTGGAGCATTTATGAGCATTTAAAATCTTTTTATCACTTGCAAGCAAGAAACTACTGACTTTGCCAAGTTATGAAGTTATCAGATTCTTACCTTTTTGTCATTTTCTAGCACTTCTAATTTCAAACATGTAGTTGAAGAGTGACCAAGGAAGCAGAAGTATGCTATTTATCATTTACTAAAAACCTCTTTTTCATCATAGCTATGTGTCTTTAAACATGTCAAACCTTATGACAAATAACATGTAATCTTGGGTTCTTAATTGGGCTGTTTGGATTTCGCAAGACAAATTTGACAAATCATTTGTAAAATTCCTATTCTTTTTCTTTCTTTTCTTTTTTTTCTTCTTAATTTTCTCCATTGCGTTCTAGTGGAGATGAAGCTGGGACACTTCTCAAAATCCACAAACCAGAATGGCCTTTTTTTTGTCTTAACTGTGTTTTATGTATGGCTGTTCTACTGTTTTATTTATTATTTTTTGTTAGTTTGTGTTTAATAAATGAATGTTTAAGGGGAAATTCTCTCATTTTTGTTTTCTTATTATTATTTTGTAGTTATCCTAGTGTATATAATTGATTTGAATGTAAATTTTTGGACATTTTCTGAATTTGGATTTATGTCTTAACAGCTCATTTGATAATTTTTGCACACACATGCATATTGGCATATAGCAGGTTTTCCTATTCATTAGTTAAATATGTAACAGTTATCTATAAACCCTGGCTAGAAATAAAGGGGCAATGTGAAACATCTGGATACCCCCTTTGGTCCGTGCAAACTTATGCCAAAAAGTTACAACATAGTCACAGTAACTCACGACCTTGCATTTGCAATAAATCCTACCGTCAATAAGGCATCTGTTCTAGGTATTTGTTTCAACTAACAAGGAAACCTGGTTTTTATCCAGGGTTCAAAGAACTAAAGTTACATATGTAACTATTGTTCTGTTCACCCTCCTGCTTGGGGGATGAGAAACACGTACCATATGCCAACAATTTCATGAGGAATAGCGCTTACCTTGCAAGCACACAAAAAGATGTTCAGAGATGACCTTGGCACTCACCACTGAGAGGGGGAATGTTCTTGAACACTATGGAGAAGGTGCATGGAGACATCCAGGTAGCAGCAGCATGGATTTAATTAAACCGCACCTCCCAAAAAAAAAAACACAAGGAGATGACGCTCCATGGCCTTCGGTCCAAAGGCCATGGTGATTACATTCACTACCCAATAGGCCAGCATCTGATTAAACAAGGGGAACCATTTTGTCTTTCTTCAATGGCAAATATACAGTAAGACTGAGGATCAGATGTCCACAGCCAGTCTAAATAATTAACTAGACTACAATACTATTACTGTAGTACAGGGTGTGTAGGGAGCATACCTGGTACAGCAAGGAATACTCTACATACCTACTACCTTCATTGAAAGATTCAAAGTTAAGATTCAAGATTTTAAATTTTGGGTGCTATGACCTTTCACATCCCAGAGTCTTCTGGTCACAAAAGCATGCAACTCCCTACTCTTTTTGAAATGATTGGCAGTTGGCAATTCATTCTGAAGGACCAGACCCATGGACACAGGTGATCTGGCTGAGGATTCCAAATCTTACTGTGTATTTGGGACAATAGATATGCTCAGTGAGGAAACCTCCAGGGTGTTCCAACCTCTAACAAACGTAATGGTGGAAAGACCTCTCTGGGCCACGAAAAGGACACTGTGAACTAGTTGCTAAATACCGTGCACCATAGGAAGAATCCGTGTTGGAGGAGTAAAAGTGTATTGTAGCAGAGGAAAAGCATGAGGCCGGTCATGGTGAAGCACATCATGTCCCACTGGGTTGTCTAGCTCTGCCATGGAGAACTGCAATTAGCAATGTGTTGACTTGCAGTTCTCCAGCTGTGTATTTCCAAACCTTTCCCAGATCTGGGCTACAACTTCTGAGTACAAACACTGCTCCAATGGATGCATGTGCCATCTCGACCGTCTCAGGCACATGTGTTTCCCTCAGTGAGGATAGTCTAGACCAGGTGTGTCCAATCTTATCCACAAAGGGCCGGTATGGGTGCAGGTTTTCATTCCACCCAAGCAGGAGCCACACCTGATTCCACCTGTTTAATTAGTTGAAATTGGCTTTCAAAAGATTCAGGTGTGGCTTCTGCTTGGTTGGAATGAAAACCTCCACCCACACCGGCCCTTTCCGGATAAGATTGGACACCCCTGGTCTAGACAGATAAGTTGCCCTCAGTAAGTCTTGGAAGGGCCCACCTGTGGAGAAAGAAGATTCCGTGCAAGGTGCAGACAGCCATTATAGCTCACCATCACAACTTGGTCTGAACCGATCAACGCATGACAATGTCTCAGAAAATAGACATTACTTTGAGTAAAACATTGAGAGCCGGATGGACCGCCCCTTATTTCCATCTGTTTGATGTGTTTCTATCTTATGCTGGAGGGGACACATGCCAGCTGTGCCACATCACTAACCAAGATGTAAAGGAGGTGTCCGTGATGATCATCTCTTAATGGGGACCATTCAGAATTGAACTGATTTTATTAGAAATGCTCTGCTTCAGCAGAAAAAACAATGTTTGGGTTCCTCTCACTGAGACAAGTGGCGTTTGGGGTCCAGACTTAACCCATAGCTCCAGCAAGCCCAGGTTGATCACCACTGTATCTACCATCTGACCTGGTGAGAAACGTTCATTAAAAAGTACCAACTACTGAGAAGACAGTAAAACTGTACAGTGCAAGATCATAGAGCGATATCTAATAGAGGCTAGTATTGCTTACAAGAGAAAACCAACACAAAGCTAACAGATGCTATGGAGCTCCTGGCATTCTATATAGAGAACCACACCACCATGGTAGAAGAAGATGAAAGGACAATATTCCAAGTTATCTGTCAAGTTGTTAACTCCATGTTCTGTACATGTGATCCAATGTGTATAAGCAAACAAAAATAAAGGACAGATTCCTACATGAGGACAGTATTTTTTGGAATATTGCATTATGCCTGTCTATGCATCTTTGTTGGAAGATTCAAGCATGTTTCACACCACCCCTTGTAGTCAGGAGGGCTGAAACAGAACTGAGCATTAACCTTAGTAATTACCTGACATGTGCCACTATAAAAATTACAGAATAATTAGCTAAATTTCATGAACATAAATGTTAATCATATTCTCACATGGCTAAAAATTAAACCTCATAGCTAGATAGATAACTAGCTACAGAAACTAGCAAGCTATTTATTCAGCCTACATCCTATTAGCTTGGAAAACTTGATGAATATCTGGGAACACTAGCCATGTTACTTTTTGAATGAAGCAACCAAGGTAATTCATTCATTTCAAGGTAATGTGTTTACAATAACAGTTTTGTGCATATATTGTGATATTTTATATGAGCTGTTACTGATACTCTATGTAACAGGTAAAATAATTATCCAGCGATAATAACCCACAGAGTGAAAAGCATTCCTGTACTCATTTAAGATATGCCTTTGTACTATTGTTGATGTGGCTTGGAACGTCGGGATCTCCTTGCTCTCAGTCTTTGGATCAATGAGACAGATTCCAAAACAAACAGTCAGAATGGGTCTTTTTTTCTTTTGAGAGGGCTCTTTCACATCACCCATCTTCACCGAAGCCCACTGTGTGGCCTTTTTAGGACCATCATTCCCAAGTACTCCAATTTAACAGAAGCGTTCGAAAAAACATTTGATCAACGGCTGTTTTAAATCACCTATTTTTGTAGCAGATAATGAGGACTTGATGATTGGGCTGTTTCTGTGGAAAGAGCAGAAAATAAATACTGGAAAGTTGGCATAATGGCTGATCTCACCTTGCTGCCTTTATATTAAATGAATACAGGAAGTACACTTGAGTCTTATCAAGGACATCAGCCTTGTAGCCTTGTATCTGCATCAGGGGAATGTAATATATTTGAGTGATCATTTAAATTAAACCATTTTAAATAAATAAAAGAAAAAAATCTATGAGGGTGAGTCAAATGAAACCCTTATTTATTTGTTTGTTTGTTTGTTTGACTGATTGTTTGTTTATTTGTATTGTTTATTGATAGGTGTCACAAAAGTCTACCGTATTTCTACATAATCTTCATTTCACTGACTGCAAGTATTCCAGCACTGTCCAGATTCCTCTAGAAACAAATCTTCCAGTTGTTAATTTATGCCACACTTTAAAGCTTTTCTCTCGACTTACCCTCATATACAATATCATTTGATATACTAATATCATTAACACTATGCTTTATGTGCTAGTATAAATTATACCACTACACCACTTGATCTTTTACACCAAATTATAACATTTCTTCAGAATGGATACTGAATGCTCAGAGCATGCTTTTAAGAATATGTTCTAGCAGTTTCCCTAACCAAATGATTGGCCTGCTGCTGTGGTGTTATATGTCATTTAATTATATTGAGTTGGACAGTGAATTTTTCATGCCATATATAATTGTGGAAAATAAGGGGAGGTGAACTGCTGCATGAAAAAAAATAGTCAGTTTAACTATTCTGACAAAAGAGGCTTTGGAACAGATTACACTGCCCCCTTGTGATCAAAAGTGTATGCAGCAAGGTCACAAATGAGAAAGCAATCATTTGTTTTTTGGGGGTGTTTTTTTTTTTGCTTTCTTGCTCTTTCTCATCACAATGAAAGAGTGGTTAAATATGAAGGTTAATCCTTCTATGATATTAAAATAAATTATTTCATTTGACAGTGTGGCAAATTAATGATTTGATATTTAAGATGATTATTTTCACATCAAAACAACATTTAACCAAAATCAGTACATGTTTTTGTTTTGTTTTTTGGGGGGTGGGGGGTGGGGGGCAATTTCAGAAAAGCAAAAGAATAACTTTCCCTATGATATGCAGGTTAATATATAAATAATGATACAGCAGGCATTTCCTTAAAAATCCTCAGTAGAACTCATTATTCAAATTCTTATATCTCATAATTATGATTATGTCTTAGCTAGAGCGTCTGGCATATACCAAAAAAAAAAAAAAAAAGGTGGGGACTAATTATCTTTGGTCAGTGGTGTAATAGCCTGCATAGCTTTGCTAATTTAAACCTCGGTGGCCTTTTATGTGTCCCTCGAGTCTTTCATTTAAGCTTTGGCCAGCAGTCCAAGGGCAGCAAGGGTCAGTAGCCAGTCAATTGGAAGCCTCGAGGGACACTGGGATTCCAGCAGTCCTGCTAGAGGCTGTGTGTGGGGTCATGTTTATATATCTTAGTGGGGACTAAATGTCCTCATAAGGATAGGAATATCTCACAGTTTTGACCCAGTGGTACACTTTTGGCTGGTCGTCATGAGGAAAAACTATATAAAATCAGATGATCTATTGAAACACTTCTTTTGGTTACTGAGTTTATTGTTATATTTGTGTAGGCATAGCATTAATTAGCTGCATTAATAACCAGTCCTCACAAGACTTCTAAGACAATCGTGTGTGTGTGTGTGTGTGTGTGTTTTGTGGGGGGGGGGAGGAAAAAAGAAAAAAAAAAAAAAAAAAAAAAAAAAAAAAAAAAAATAAAAGATTACAATAATCGAAAATTACTGAACCATTTAATTGAACCATAGTCAATGTGTGAAGCACGGCCTCAGCTCTGAGATTTACTTCCGCATTCATTGACATGGCTTTGCCGTGCCTGGCTGTTTGCTACGGTGCTCGTGTTGCTGCTGGAGACCGCGCGCTCTGCGTGTGTGTCGCGTAGCATCCCGGCATGCAGCAGGAGCTGTGGCCCCATAAGTCAGCGCTGAAGGTGAAAGGCTTGATGTGGCCTCTGCATGCCGTCCTGAGAAAGAATCAAAAAGAGAAATAAAGGAAAAGAAAGAGTTTTGTGTTAGCTTGTCTCTCTGCGAGGGGCTCTGTCTCTGTGTAAGGTAAAGAAAAGGTGCTTTTCTGTAGGGCGCGAGATGTGCGTGCTTCATGCAGGGGCCCTCCTCCTCATTTCACTAAAGTGAAGCCCATTTAGCAAACGCCTTGCCATTGTTACCTAGCAACAGTTTAATTAAAATGGCATCAGCGACCTGGGAGTCTTTTCTGCAAAAGCAGCATCCCGATTTCAATGTTTCTTCCCTCCTTTCTTTTGAATCGTATACAAACAGTATATTTACATTTATTCATTTCCCCCCCTTCTTATTTGAATTAACTGTATATTCTTGGTTCATACAAATCAATAATAATAATAATAATTATTATTATTATTATTAATATATATATATATATATATATATATATATATAAAATCCTTATGTGCTTAAAAAATATTATGAGGAAGATAAATTTCATCTAGATACATCATGAAGCTTGTAATACAATTATGAAGATATACTAATTCTCCTCTTCTAGTTCAGGTTTTGTAATAAAAAAAAGAAAGAATGTAGATAAATCAGTTTTTAAAAATCAGCCAGCGGTTGCATATATTTCATCAGGAAGAAAATAAACAAAACACACACACACACACACACACACATAATATATTTTTTTTTTTTTTATATATATATAATGTATGTATATATATATGTATGTATGTATGTTGTTTGTATGTGTGTGTTTTTTTTTATATATGTATATATATATATATATATATATATATATATATATATATATATATACATATATATACACACACACACACACACACACACACACATACATACATTAGAGGATACATTTATTACAGTGTAAACTGCCCACACTAATAATATCCCCAAGGGCTATGGTTATCATATGGAAAGTTAAAAAGGGCAGCAGATAAACATTATAATTATGTTTCATTTGGATAGATAGATAGATAGATAGATAGATAGATAGATAGATAGATAGATAGATAGATAGATAGATAGATTTTTCTCTCTGCGCAACATCAGCACAAGCAGCAAAACATCTATTTTTACATCAACATTCATATATTTAATTCATTTTCAGAAGAAGAAAGAAACGCTTTATAACATGAAGGCGTACTGCAGGATAAAGCATGCTTACGTTGCAAAATAAGTAAAGGGATTTCATAATTGCAAGGTCTCCACCTTGAAAGTTACTCAGAGAGTGTCACTTTCACAAAATCGATGTGAGAATACATTCTGCCATCGGCTGCTCCTTGTCCTAAAAAGGTGATGAAGGAGAATTTTAGATCAGGCCATAGGAATGATGAAACCCAATTTTAACTATTTCTCCTGAGACCTCTTCTTTTCTGCGTTGCAAATGACTCTGTACTTTCTATTTGCTTTCTGTCAACCTGAGGTTTCTAAAACACACATGCAGGTTTAAGACTAACGTGGTGTAAATCAATTATAGATAGATTTATTTTTTTAATCAGGTTATGTGAATATCCAAATTAAGGCATTTTGTTAATTCACAGATGTGAAACGTGAAGTCTAGCAGAGTGTAAACTGTGTTGTTTAAATTAGTCTTTTGACCCATAAATGCTGCATATCCTATTCAGACACAGTAATATAAGCATTTAAATGTAGTTTTGGTCATATACTTTTGAAATGATTCTTTTCAGATGAACGTTGTCAAAGTGAAAGCCTTGTAAATAAAATATTTAATGAAATTTCTCAAAGATTTCAGACCAGGATAAAACCCCTGTGATTGACATACTTTTTTTTTTTTTTTAACTCTGTCTTAACGATAATGAAGGGCTGGATGGGAAAGTGCGCTCTTGAATGTAAGGATCAGCTCTGATCAATCCATGTCTGTTCCTCTAGATACACTTCTCCACTCTCACAATGCTCACAATGATTATGGTACGTCCTTCATACCCATGGCAGACAATAGGTAGAGCCTGAGGCCATATGCTGGGCCTCTTGATGCACGTTCGTCTGCATGGTCATGTGTGGGAAAAGGGGGTCTTTCGTTTGGGCCAGACGAAAAAGGTCAAAAGGGTCTACTAAAACCAGACTCTGAGGTGATGTTGATGAGACACTTACAAAACTGGGACTGAGGTTTGATGAACATGAGATAATAGAGAGGATTTATGGTTTGTGTATAATTATTACCAAGCATGTCTGAGATGGAGACCTTGCACCTATGATGGGAGACCCCAATTTTACTTGTACTTTGTTGTGATTTAAGATGAGAAAATTATGGTCAAATTTATTTAATTGTTTAAAAATAAATAAATAAATAAAAATGCTTGTTCATTTTCTCTGAAATTAACCATGCAACTCACATTATTGTCATAGTCATTTAAAACTGACAATTAAATAAACACAACCGGTATTACATGTATATTAAGAAATGAAATTGCTCTATCGAAAAGACAACAGATGTACTGTATGTTGATACAAATTAATACTACAAGGCGAATATATCCATTAGACAGATTTTTAATTTCAAGACAGGCTTTCTCCACCACCCTCCCCCACATCACTAATACCAAAATTTCTCCCATGATTACTATGCATATAACCCTCGCACCATAGCATGCATTAATTAGCGTGCAGATAACTAGAGGCTCCCCCCATTCACAGCCCGAGACTCTTTCATTAACATGACAGTGGCCGTACACTCGCTAGCTCCTCCATGCTTCCATCCTGGGGCCTCTGCTTTAAAAGCAGGCCCCTCAAACAGAAATCTTCTAGTCTTTTTTCATCCTCATTTGGCTTTGCACTTACATGTTAACTCAAGCTAATCTCTAACATTACCTGTTCATCAAACCCTATTCCAACTAGCCCACCTACGTAAACCTTACCTTCATGTGACCCTCATACATGGCATCTCATTGTAAGTTGCTTGTATGGATATGAATAATAACCAACAAAAGGGGGCTAGTGTTAGACGTCACATTATATTTCTTTTCTATGCATAGCTTCAAAATGGCCTCCCTGTTCTAATCCGCTCTCTTTAATAGCTTTCTATGTTCCTCAAATAGACCCGCTCCCTGTTTCTCATACCCTCCCTATCTCTTTTTGGAGCAATAGTGACTTCTGTTCCTGATTGGGAGCCGGCTATACTAGCTCAGCTCGACGGGGCCTTGCTCTAATTTCAAGGTAAAACATCTCATTAGCCCTGGCCCTTGAAAGACGACTGAACCATCTCATATTCAGTTACGCATTCACTTTGAATAAAGCGTGAGAGGCAGAGAGAAAGGGAGGACCTGGCGAGAGTGGTTCCCTTTTTCTACCTGAGAGGAAAGGAGCGAGAAGGCCTGCTGAGGCCTCAGTAATTTCAGCATAGCTTGAGGATAAAAAAGCTTTCCAAACAGAAAAAGGCAGAGACCTCTCAGGTTGGAGTTTAGTTCTTGTGCCGATGTGAAATGGTTACTCTTGTATGAATAGCGTTGTATTGTTAACGTCCATGACATCCTTTTCTACTTTATGAATAAGAACAGGCTAAGGAAATTAGATTTGTACTAATTGTTTACACTGATGAAAACATTATAATTTTAAGGACTATATTCTTGGTAAAATTTCAGCTTGTTGGTAATATTGTACATAAGAAATGTAAGTAGCGTCTCTACAGTCTGTTTCTGTTATTTATTTATTTGAGATTTTTCTTAAGTTAAATACAAACATACATGTATGGGACACTAAATTATGTAAATAGGGGTAGACTCTGATTACATTTTTTTTGATGCAAAAAAATCCAGTACATAGGCTATCGTTATTTTATTTGGGACTGAATAAATATCTAAAATCCGAATAATCTGAATAAAACTATAAGAGGAAATTAAATACAATTGCATTTGTTAGAAATCACAAGGTAGACTTAGTAAGGTTCAGTACTTTATTAGTAATTAATATTGCTTTCTAGTTCTTTAAAAGTATATATATATCTGTCTGTTACAAAATGGCAATTCTGACTTTCTGAAGATTTTTCTTGAAGAGATACTAAAAAGCAAACAAGGTTTTAGATAATAATGTATCATATGGTATATACTCGAAGAACATATGTAATGTGATACCATAACTATGTACACCTAATCATATTTACAATATATTTTTTCATATGTGTGGTATTATGTAGTTGTTTTAGAGCTATTCTCTCATAGTTTTATTACATATTTGAATTGTCATAACAAATTGTACCGATGTAATGAGTTCTTAATTTTATTGATCTATGATAACAATTTGTGCTTCTGTTATTTCCTATCAGATATAAAATGTAGTGTAATCTATAGTCTATCAGATATATTCAAGATTTGAAATCATACTAAATCAACAAACAAAGAAAGTTCTTTTTTTGGTTAATACTGTTTACTGTAAACTGTAATATATATATATATATATATATATATATATATATATATATATATATATATATATATATATATATATAAAATAAAGTACTGTACCATCAGAAAAATTGCTTACTCTCAGTATGTTGGCCATTACTCTTAGATCGCTATTTAACACAGAGTTTAGTACAGGACTGTTGGGTTTGGACTCTCGTCCTATCTGTAAATTTATACATTAAGTTTAAAGTACTTGGCTTAAATTTTCTCTGCTGTAGTTGTTTACTGCTGCTTCTAATGATCTGTCTCATAGAGAGAGCTGAGAAAAGGAGCCTCTTCTAATGAGGACTCCCTCAGAGGAAAGGCCGGCGAGGGTTGACAGGGCCAGGTTGGGAACATGGCAAAGCTGATTCAAAGCTCTATAGAGGCAATGGAAGCTTTTCTACATGTGCAGAGTCACTTATTAACTCTCATTACTGTATGAACGAATGGCAAGGAATGAAGGAGGTTTTCCATTTTGACTCTGAAATGTAGCACCTACGTCTCACCGACCAGATGAGACCACATCTGATTGGATGATGTCATGACAAGGCCTCCAACTGACAAATCAAAGGTGTTCACTAATTGGTTATTTCTAATATCATGTCTATATGAGGAACAGCTATTGCAGCTATTCATATACAAGACATGAATGGCCTAAATGTCAATTTTGATCTTAAGTACATCGATAAAGACATTTTTATTGGCAGAGAGTCATCTCTTTAGATCCAGGTTTAAGTGTAATTCTGTTTCGATGAAGATATCAGGATTGCGGTGACAGGAAGTGACCTTTAACTTTAACACCAACGATTGTAATATGCCGAAAAATACTCTTCACTAAAGGCACAAGGACACTGCAGTTTAGACATATCAGGGCTGGACTCCAAAACCTCAGAGCCATAAAATTACCCCACACCAGTCCAACACTCAATAATATCCGTATTTATAAAATATATAAGCTATATTAAACATTATTAAAGCTTTCAATTTTCATACCAATTGAAGTTAAACCTTAAACAGGTGGACTCCCAGGCCTCAGTGCTTTCTGAAATGAAAAAGGAGAATTCAAACACGTGAGGTGTCCTGGGATGAGGCAAATCAAAGGCAGGAATAGATGGAATGCTGGAAATTCGTGGGCAACCCTTGCCTTGAGGGCACACCACAGGAGTTAAAACATTCTGCCCAGCCCCAGGCTGCAGCTGGATGAAGCAAAAGGTGTATGGAGGATTTGCAGATCGCATCATAACCTTCAGCTGCCTCAGAGAGTTCTGTGCAGTGCTTAGCATCTCGCACAACACGCCTCAGAAGGGAGCCACTATGGATGATGGACATTGCTCGTGTCAAATATACAGAAAATGTGAAATAATAATATTACATCATTTCATAACAAGCAGCAAGGAAACACTGATGAAGTCATAACTATAGGCCTACTAGACTACACTACACTGCACTACACTACACTACACTACACTTCCCCCAGTTGCTTTCACAAATACACACATTCAAACTCACACGTACACATAAATACTGCGGCCCCCCACAAGGCGCCTGAGGAGATGAAAGCCAGTGCAGCTGCACCTACCCTGGTGTGGCGCAGTGACTCTCAGGAGGAGCACTCAGCATGACACAAAGCATTGGCGCAGTGCACGCGCACACATACACACACACACACACACACACACGCACACCACACACGTACACATACACACCACCTTGCACACAAACACAAATCATATACAGTAATTATGCATATCAAAAACACAGAAACGCCACTGTATGTGCTCAAATCTAACCAGTCCTACAGACATGAGAGACTATATATTGCAATAGATATTACTTTTTATAAAAGTGATTTTAAATAGTCGATCTTCCAGTATGTATTACCACATTCTTCATGGAGAGAGAGAGAGAGAGAGAGAGAGAGGAAGAGAGAGAGAGCGCAAGAGAGAGAGCTAACACAGAATATCTATTCATTAGACTGTAATAAAGGAATTCCAGTATAATTCCATGTACATTGCCGAAAGAGTTGGGCAAAAAATGAAATGTACACTCTTCTACATACTCTCCCAAGATAGTTGATAAGTAAAGGCAAGTTTTGTGTTTAATATTTGTAAGCCTAATGGCGTCTTAGCTGATTATGTTTGAGAGTAACGAAAAAATTCAGTAATTTTCACGGAAATGGTCCTATAACACATTTCCTAATTCTTCATCTAGGTGAACAGCAGCTTTATGCTAACAACCTCATCTAAAACGTCAATGAATATAGCATGACTACTTCAGTGCCAATCTCCAAAATAACAGAGACTCAATTAGCTTTAGACCCAGAATTATTTCCCCCTCATCCACACCAGGCCAATCACAGCATAAGCTTTGTTTGAAGAACTCTGGGATGCCCTTCAGTAGTTTGGCCCCATTCATCTTGCTAAATAATCCCTTTAAGAATTTAACTGGCGGGGCAAACTGTGCGAAGCGTGCCAGTAATTGTGTGCGGAACCTTGGATGTCTGCATGAATATTTACCCTGTCATCATGACTAGAGGACACAGATAAATCCTGGCGAGGGACGACGGAGGTGAAAGGGAGAGAAGATGTGAACATGGCTGACAATGAAGGACCAGATGCTGGATTGAAACGCGTAACTCCATATCGTAGAGCAATCTTACTGCAGTGGATATATTTATTAGGCACCTGCTGATAATCAGTTATATTCAAAATGCACAATAATTATTATTATGGACCCATCAATTATAATCATCACCACTGTATTTCATTAGATAGTATTTTCCTGAAATACAATGTCATGACTGTAATGATAAATACAATTGTGAATTTGACAACAAAATTTACACATCATTTAGGTGTATCTACGTGATTCCTTAGACAACTAAGTAAATTTTACTTATTATTATTATTATTATTATTATTATTAGTAGTAGTAGTAGTAGTAGTAGTAGTAGTAGTAGTAGTAGCGATAGTAGTATTTACACATTTTAATTCATCTTGTACTTTCTTCAGGAAGAATGGTGAACAGTAAACCTTTGCTCATCCTTGTACATCTTTATCACTCAATATTTTTGAAATATTGCATAATTTGTCAAACTTTTCTGCACATTATTCTTCTTAAGAAATATATATTCAGAGCTTCTCTATAGTGTTTGTAACTTACTATAATATATACCATTTTTCATGCTTTGCCTAATAGATGTATTTTTAGAATATTTATGTAATCATTCTCAGCACAATATGAATCTTAGTGCCTTCATGCTAGTGGATCCTTGGTAAATGGAGAGAATAATGTTGCTATCCTGTAATGACATCAGCGCTGCAGTGACCTCTTCTCATGGCCATAGCATCATACAGGCTGTTTTTTCTATATGCTTAGGATCTCTCTCTCTCTCTCTCTCTCTCTCTCTCTCTCTCAGTTATACAAAAATACACATATATCTTAGGGCTGGTTTATACTTCTGCATTAAAACATATTTGCAAACTTGCATCAAAATGCAGGTTTATGTCTAGGTTTAGGAGACCGTGCACACAGAAGCATACAGAAAAACTTAAGTGCAGTCCTCATAAAAAGACGAATAGTATGTGTATCTATATACATATACAGTATATATATATATATATATACATATACAGTATATATATATATATATATATATATATATATATATATATATATATATATATATATATATATATATATATATATATATATATATAGGAGATATACATAGAGGAGAGAGAGAGAGAGAGAGAGAGAGAGAGAGAGAGAGAGAGAGAGAGAGAGATGTGTGTATCAGGACTGGGATCGGATGGGATACAACAAAAAAGTTCTGATTTACTGATATACTGATACTGACCAATTATAAACTTGCATGATGTAGCGGAGGTTGAGACACTATCAGAGCCAGAATTCACACATATGCGGACATTTCTACCTCTGTGTTTTCCCAAGTCTTTCCAGGGCATAGTGATAGAGTTTAAACAATATTTTCCCCCTTATTGCACAAATACTTACTGTTTACTTTAGGCTGGGGATGTGCATCCATCTATTTGACAAAAGTGTAGTCTGTTAGAAATCTTTTATATGTAATAGCTTGCAACAGAAACTGAAGAAACTTGCTTTCTAACAATATCAGTTTAACTCCATTCACACTGTTATTTTCTTAGGGCAGTGTCTGTAATAAAATACATATGATATAAATATGATAAATGTGATAAAACTCGTGTATCTAGACAGTAAGAAATTAACAACACAAGTGAGTATATATCATATTTGCATCACACAGAGTGATACAGGTACAGTATAATGGATTCATGTACAGAAAACTACAAAAATGATATTGTGGTATATGCAAATATAAAGTGTGAGCCTTTATACTGGTTGTAGTCGTCATTATAATGGCCAAATTAATCAACCTGCAGGATTGTACACTGTATTTTCTTTTTTCCTCTAAGGGATTCCCAGTAAAGACACAATGTAGATGATGTAAACCATAGCAACTCCATCTTTTTTTTAAACTTACATTGAAGCACATGATTTGCTTAGGGTGACCAGACGTCCTTTTTCTGACCTTAAAAAACCCGTCTCAGCCAGGATTTCTAAATTTGAGAAAATGTCCGCATTTGGCTTTAGTTTCATTATGATGTGCTTATGGTCTAATACTCATGTGTGTGCATATATGCATTGCTTTAACCCCTCTCTGTAATTCCCACCGAATTTATGCATATCAACCAAGCCTACTCTCAGCGAACGTACGAAGGTGAAGCGCTGTTGTGTACAGAGTCAAACACTTGCAAATGACAACTATAATGAATCAAATCAATGTCCATGGCCATATAAGGTCCTTTTTAATTTCATGTTATCACATTGCTTCATATTACATGGCAATTCAAATGTGTGAGTGATGGAAGAATGAAGGTACGCTCGTGCCATCTAGTATTTTATTTTATTCCATGAACATTCAAAAGAATGTAAGAAAAATGTAACACATATATGTGACACTGCCCCCTAGTGTACATGCTCACATTAATATGGAGTCAATCTGAGCATTGGTGCACGACACCTGACTTGCTCGCAAATACATGGTTGTGGAAGCATAAATCATGCCTAAGTCCTCCCCTGGTCTCAGCCCCTTTAGGTCTTTAGGAGAGCAGCAATCCGGAAAATGACCTGGTCAACTCGGCCACTCCCAGTTCTGCCTGGAGCTATTCTGGGACTTAGAGCTGTTTAATACTTCTGTAAGCAGCACGTTCTCAGAGAAGGCAACATGAACATCTCCATAATCTTGGCTACACATATACATGTTAAGCAAATGCTGACTGGTTGAATACAGAAGTGTATGCTGTAGTGTTGTAATGGGGAGAGCAAAAAGCCAAAAAGTATAATATGATCTTCGAGTATTTGAGTTATTTGCTTATTTAATCTATTCTCTTTCTACCACAGTACAATGCAAGACTTTTCACAGCATTGTGATATGCTGTCCATAATGAACACAGGATGATGGGTATCAAATATAAAATCCATTTAGAGTGCATGTTATTGTCATTTTTCCAAGCCCAAGTCAGTTTTCAAATGTCACACAATCTTTGACAGTTATGTAAAGAAGAATAATTGCAATTAAACATCCCCACACCACCACCACATTATTATTTTTTTTACCAGGTCACATAGACTAAACCTAGCTGGCTATTTTGAAAAACATGTATAATCAAGTGTAAACATTTAGCTAAATAAATATTAGTTTTGTATAATGTGTGTTCATATTTAATGATATTGCTGAGTGTAGTAGCCACCCTGATGACAAATAATCGCCCAATCTGGCCAACATAATACCAGTGAATGACGGCAGTGAATTAATTTTAATCTGACTACCAGAACACAGCAACAGACATCTGAGAACAGAACTTACAGCTCAACCACTTATGGCTCAAATGCCACAGCAGCACTGGTTGCATTTGGGCATTTTAAAATAAATAATAAAAATAAAAATAAAAATGTTATCAAAAAGGGCGATTAAACTTTAAAAATAGCTGTTTACTTCTAGGCCACTTGCAGCCCACTATAGAGTTTACATAACTGGCTCTTCTGTGCCTAAATGTGCGGTATCCTCTGCTATCTGAGCAACAAGAAAAGGACCAAATACAGACTAAAACAGTTGAGTGGAATCAGATTTCCCCATGCTTTTTACAATTTATTATCTCTATATGATTCATTCATATATCAGTTAATATCATTCATACATTAACTTGACCTGCGGCGAACTCCTATATGCCAGCTTCTACCATTTTACTATTCAGAGTAATAAAACTGCAAATTTGTAGTTGTTTCATTTGGATAACACTGACAATTTTTGGTTTCTCTCTCATTATCTGTACATTCTGCTAGCATAACTGTTACTCTGAACTACGACCCCCCACCCCCCACCCCCACCCCCAAAGCTAGTTGCTGCAGATGTTTGAAGATTCTACAACACATAATTTGACCGTTATTTGTCTAACATCCTGCCTTCCTTAGCAAAAGACTCCCTCAATAGGACAAAAGAGCTGAGGACTGTGGGAAAAAAAAACAAAAAACTACCAGACGACTGCTTGTCATCAAGACAAGGCAGGTCAGTGACCTTCCAGATCTGTCCCATGGGACTACTTTATGTCACCACAGGTTTTCCAAATATAAAGAGCCTTTAGTTAAACACATTCATATTCCATCATGGAACAATGCTGTTAGTCCTCAAATTCATGAGGATGTGGATGTGGAACTTGCACCTGGCCTGATGAGGTTAATGTCGAGTGGTTTGTAGGTTATTAGGAGAGCTTACTTAACTGGTGAAACCTTTTATAAAATAATACTGAAGCAGCCTTGGAATTTTCAGGTCATATATTTATTCAGTAGATTAACTATATTATAACTATATATAACAACTTATATTCCAGTTATTATTAATAAAAATACAGTGAATCCTGCATACCGTATTGATTATCTCTCCTTTAACAAGCCTGGTCACTTAACCTTTGACCTATTCGGTGTCCAACATACACCATCCTCCATATGGACTTATTGTTAAGATCTGTGTGCTTATGAAAGGACACTGAATTCCCAACAGACATGACATGTTTGACCAGTCTATTATCAGTCGTTTTAATGGTCACTACTTGACTTGACCTTTGACACTGGCTCTTGCAGTGTCATGTACTGCCTTGGTAGACACTTTAGACAAAAGTTAATAATCAGAAAAGCATTTTCCTCAGACTGTTATTATCATGGAAATAATAGCTGTATTTTTATGCAGGCAGTGCCTTACTGAGTTTGATAAGCTGTGATTAAAAGATTACAATGTGAAGACTTCCACTTGGGCAATATATTTGACAGCAGGATGACAAATGAAATATTGCTGTTTGTCATTTCCTTAAAAATAAAATCCTTTCCAAATTCAGAAAGACTGGCCTGTTATATAAAATGTATATCTGCCTCACTGAAGTTCTTTCTTCTAATCATTTATTAAAGTCTAAATTTCTTGACTAAATACACTTTTCAAAAAAGACTTATTAAGACTTAAGATGTTGATCAATATGAACCTGATGCCTTGATTCTTTCCATGGTTTTATGCATATTGACAAGATGGACACTGGCAATAATCCAGGTCAAGTAGCTGAGGCCATGCTTTTGTCCAGATTTTACACATTAGTTTAAACCATTTAGCAGCACCCAATCTGATCTCATGTGGAACTGACCATGTTTGGTCAAGGGGGATGGGCACTGGGGTCACAATCCTTACGACCTTGAAACTCCAACAATTTCCCAAAAGAGACTTCATTGGGCTCAATAGATGAAAAGAGGTCTTTATGAACATTGAGTCATGAGGACTGGTCATGGAAATTCACTGAAAAAGCCATTTTCATTTTCAAACATGGTTCCATTGAATTAGCAGACGTTGTTATAGAGTCGGAAGTCATTTTGAATAAATAGAATACTTTGTGATTTTGGAAGATTTTGGAAGTGATAAACAAGCAAATGAAGAAAATGGTTTTGCAAGTCATAAACAAATTGAATTCGACAGAAATACAAGATTTGAAATGGAATTGATTTGGAGTTGGACTTTAGCTTAGTAAAAACTCTGAATATGTGACTATCCCAGTAGACAACAGTTGCTTTCAAAAAGCTGTCTATTTAAACGTGATATTTCATCCATGCATCCATCCATCTTCTACCGGTTACTCCTTCTTCAGGGTCGCGGGGAACCTGGAGCCTATTCCAGGAAGCATCGGGCACAAGGTGGGGTACACCCTGGACAGGGTTGTGATATTTCAGTCCAGGATAAATACATAGACAGTTTCTGACTATGACTCCAGTTATAAAATGTTGAAATACTCATTGTACCAGTAGGTGAAATAAAATCATTCATTAAGTGTAATACATGCTCAATTGAACACTACCCAGTCAATGACAGTAAGCATTTGTAAATATGCCAGACTTTTGACCAAGCCTGGCTTCTGGGCCTCCTGTTTGAATGGGCAGAGCTGCAGGAGAAGCTGGCTCTGGCGCCTGTGCCCCAGAATCTCCCCACAACACTCTTTCACTTTTTTCTCTCTTTATCCCTTGCTCCCCCTATGCACCTCCCTTCCTCCTCACTCTCCCCAGAGTGGGCAGGTAAGAGCTGTGGTCGACTCGCCGCTCACACTCCAGGGCGGCAGATTAGAACACGTCCACCCGCCGGCCCCTTTCATCCTTCGCCAGAGTGCCGGCGGGATAGAAGGATCCGTTCTTATTTTTATTCGTCTCCCCCTACCCTTCTTTCTTTCTTCAACATGAAGGGGGGTGGCTTGGGTTTGGGAATGGGGGGGCACAAAACCAAGAACCAAGAGGCATGAAAGGGGGAGGAGAGTGGGTATGGTTCGAATAGAAAGTGGAGAAAAAAGGAGAATGCACGTTGTCCTTTTCAAATGGATGGGAAATGATTAGGGAGGGGGGATTTGCTTGACAATTATACGGTGCAGGCTAATCAATTCAGCGCATTCACGGCATGGAGTGGACTGATCCGCCTGAACAAAGGGCTGGCCGGCGGGGGAGGTACCTGAGAAATGGGCCGGCCCGGTGTAAGTGGCATGGGCCGACACCTACCCCCTTCCGAAACAGCACGGGAGCATATGGCCAGGCTATGAACTTATTAGCCAGAGGATTAAGACGAAAGTCAGGAGCCACAGGGCCACACAGTGGCCCCCTAAAGACCTGTACACCGAGGTGCAGTTCTACTCATTCATAATGACATGATGCTTTCATTAAAACAGATTCTTTTAGAGAAGGAGGACATGGTATAGAGAGGCTGGATAGCATCCACGGTGCAGTCTTCTCACACTTCAAATTGAACCATTATTTACAATAAACATCGAGCAGTTCAGCAGAAGTTAAAAATACAAAAATTCTGAATGTATTCCTCTAACAAAAGCAATAATAGTTTACATTTCATCAGATATTTAAATCTAAAACAAATTGTGCCATTTTAACAAAACAAAACAAAAAAAGCGCTTTTCAAATGTAGGGTTTAAACAATTTTCAGAAAACAGAAGCATACTCAAAAGGTAACAAAAATTTACACTATGATATAATTTCATGGAAAGATAAAGCATTTAACAATTTTAAAATAAAGCAAAAGGTGTATGAAAAGAATTTGCATATCTTTCCGTGTCTCAAGTAGTCATATTTATAGATAACATTCTGGTATATATTATCAACTGAAAAAAATAGGTTAATAAATGATGAATGAAATCAGTTCACTTAGCAGTTGACTCACTTAAGGACTGTACATGAAACACATTTTTCACTTTTTTTTAATTGACCATCAACATGCATTCTAAGCCTCATAGGCACTGAAAACTAATTCTACATTTCTCATTAGCACAGCTGATATGGTATTATGTTCCGAGCAACTGAAAGGTGATTCGAGTGGAGCCGGATTGCGCAGTGGGTATATTCATGAGCATATCTCACATGGAGAGAGACGCTTCTCCATACTTTGATCTGATGGATAGATTGACAGGTGATTGCACCACACTTTTATCCCTGACAGCAAGGTTTCGTGACCTCTGCGACCTCTCCTCTCACCTAGTGGCAGTGGAAAGCCTCCTCCTGGTGTGCGGTTATGGGCTGAGGACACCTGCTCTGGAGCCACAGTAAGCTCGGACTGATTCCTCTTGGCACTAAGAGAAGGTCAGAAAGGTTATCCTCTCAACATGAAAGGTTTTTTTTAATATATATATTTATAATCCCTGCTTCCTACTTCCAACGCCAAGCACCTAAAGGTGGGATTATGAAGCAAGTGCGAGGCTTAGCAGGTTTACTTCCATACAGAGAACAACAAAGCTTGGATGAAGTGTCCATCCTTTCCCAACTTCATCTGCATCATGTTTATCAACACCCCTTACACCTCTTTATCATCTAAATCTTCTTAATTTTTAATCGGCTTTGAAATAAATAAAGAATACAACTTCAGTGCATTCTTTTTCTTCTATATCTTATATTCCTAGTTTTCCCGGCTCCTTTGTTCTTCTCCTTAAAACCAATATTGGCCTGTTTTGTTAACATCAAGGTTTCTTTCTTTGTCATTTACCTGTATCCCCACCCCCTTCCGCTTTCTTTCTTTCTTTACACTGGAAGTCGACCAGTCTGAGGATTCATTAAGGCAGAGCTGAGAGGTTAGTCATTAATGAGAGGTTTCAAACAGGGCTCGGAGAATGGTATGTTCTCTCTCCTGTCTGTCACATGACGCCAATGTTACCTACTTCAGAGGGCTCTGTCTTTACTGACGTCTCTCTAAACTTCAAGGAGAATTGTTGAGCACACCTCACGCACTTGCTACCGTAAAGACAATGCAATTCTTCCGTGACACAAAACCAGACAGTCTCTGCATCTCAAATTGAGGCAGAAGGCCTCCTTGTGGTCAGGCTTGCCATTCTGTATTAATATTAGCTCCTATGTTTAATCAGTGGTGATGTTCTTATACAAATAATTTATTTCTTACTCTGTGTGTATTCTTGTAGTGTGATGTCAAATTTAGTTCTGACAGAAGCACAAAAACCAGTATATGATCCAATGTGTTTGAGCATCAGTGTGTTTATGAAATAACTTGTGCAGTATGCACTAAGCATAAATATACATGCAGTTTACAGATAAATAGTATCTGTAGGCTTGAGACATCATATATATGCCTGTGCCTGTACTGTTCTGTACAAATCAATCTAAACATTTGGCACAGGCTCTGTAAATTTATTATGCTTAATGACCATAGGGAATGTTAGCCTGGCCGAGAGCCATTTTCTTCCCGGCATCAGTCGCTGCAGCCTAGCCAAATAAACTTAAAGGAAATCCAGTTATCCATATTCAGCTTCACTCAATATTCAATGGAGCTCTGCCAGGATCCGATGATCTATGTCCAGAGGGCCAGGCAGATTTTGCTTGGAGCATACCTAGAGACATATAGACATGGGAGAAATCTAGTGACACACTCATGCTCTCAAACACTCACACTTTTAGTGTGATGGGCAAACAGGGGTACTGATAGTATCCCCAGTATAGCTATGTCAGTGTGACGCATGTGAAAGGTGGCCTTAAGATGACCCTGTGAGGGTTGTGTATAAGTTCTCGACCTCCATGCCGAGCTACCGATTCGAGCCATTCGATTTATCACATCAGATTTTGACCAATGACATAAATCAGGGACTTTTTTCTTTTTTCTTTAAAACAACCTGAGGAATAGACATAAAAGGAGCAATAGCTATTTTTCCTCAAATAATGAGCACTTTTGTTAAAAATTAAACATGAAAATAAGCCACATATAGACTGAATTTTATATAGAGTAAATTGTGCAAACTTAAAGAATAGAACTAATGATAAATAATACTATAATAATAATAATGCACATACAGTACATGTGAGGTTAATTGTATTTGTTGGGAAACTGTAACTGTAGTATGGACAATTGCTTTTGCTATTTTGTTATTTAAAAAAAAAATTTAATTTAAAGTAGCCAGCTGCAAGAACTGTGCATTGCACTGACTGCCTGAACCAAATGAAAAAAAAGAAAAAAAAGAATAATAATAAGAAAAAAATCTGCTTTGTCATTTAACACTAGAATTTGAACATTTGAACTGTAGGAGATTTTATCCATTCATGATAAAATTGCTTTGCTCATCGAACACACTATTATAAACGGAGCATGATTTGTACATGGTAATGGTAAATGGTAAATGGATTTGTCTCTATGTATAGCCAAATGTTTTGAAAAAAGCGTGTTATACAGTATACACCATAATATTCAAACCGCCGTTTTTGTGTATATGTGTGAACTGATGCTAGTTTCAAGACACAGAAGGAATGACTGCACTAATCAAAGCATCACACAGCATAATTGTCAGAAAAACGCCTGCAGAACCTGGGTGACGAGGAGAGAACAGAAATCATAGGCGCATATGGCATACATAATGAAGCCTCGTCAAATGACAGAACAATAGTTGCACAGTGTATGTGTCTGTACTGTACAGTATCAGACATCAGGTTCCTTCACTGAAAAAGCACTGGATAAAGGAAGAAATATGGGGGGGGACTAATTTAAATGATAAAGGACTTCAAACAGTATTGCTGCCCAACAATCAACAGATGATGCACAACAGTATTATTACTGAACACAAATGACAAATTCAGATTGCAGTATATGCACTGAGACTTGCATGTTAGTAAAAATAATTACTCTTATGAGAATATACTGTATATTCCTAGATTCCTATGATCAACCTGCTCTGTTCATTGAGCACATGACCGACTCGAGAAAGTGCTGCAGATTTAAGTGATCAAGGAAAAAATGTCTCTCCACTTTTCATTGTTCTCAGAGATTATTCAAGGAAGATTAAACGTTACATTTGCCCTGAATAATTTAGGCATGGCGGAGAGTTGTTGTATCTATCTTTCAAACGGAGACAGACAGGAAGTGGTGTCTGAATAAAAATCCTGAATTAATTGCAAGTAATCTCTTCTATTAACAGGTGTAAAAATGCGCCCCCCTCTCATGGCTAGCCCATTCTCACACAAAAGTTTCCTCAGCTGTAGTTGAAGTCTGATTCTATGAAAGATTTGCCATGTTAAGGAGGTGTCATGGTGCTTTTATTTCTTTTTTTTCCTCACCGTTGGAGTGTTAATCAGTCGAGATGTTCAGAGACGTGCGACGGGCCTTTGTTTGGAAATCAAAGGCCTCACGTTTCTTTACTTTCACCTGCTGAGACCAATTTGGTCGGTTTCAGAAATAAATGCAAAAAGAAGAAGGAGGAACAGACGAAGAAGAAGAAGAATAAGAAGAGAAGAAGACGAACAAGAAGAAGAAGAAGAAGAGAAGAAGAAGAAGAAGAAAGGCGAGTGGCTTCAAAATGTATATCCCAAACACTAGTGTTTGATTTAGGAGAACTTCAATTCTAACTAACGTCTAAAGAGGAATCCTGGTACATTTGCAGAGATCACAAAGAAGATGAAGTATTAGAAAACACATCCACTGTACAAATAGCTATATTGGAGCTATTGTATGGCGATCTTAGCAGCTAGTCAAAAGGCTAATTAGCGTAGTAAGATAGCATTGTAGAACAATAAACAAAAGCCTTACACAGAGCACAGTGACGCTAAACACATGGATCAGAATTTGTTTGGCGTGTTAGCATAACAATGAGAAGCTTATTCCTGTGAGAGTGCCACAAGTACCTCATGTTAGTTCAGCGTGTTAGCCGGGTTTTCAATCGCTAATTAGTGTCAGGGTTTGCATTGTACACAAATCAACACACTCAGAGAGCACAGGGATGCTAAACCAAGAGAACACAGTACACTAAACCAACATTACCTGCAGCACTTTAAAAAGGTATTGAATTAATTTGATATCATTCATTGCAAGAACATAGTGAAGGTGGATGAGTCAACATGTAAGTTTGTGTGAGAAAAAATTGTTAAAGTTTATCGGCATATTGGGAACAAACTACACTTAATAGTGAAGTTAGGTTTTTTTTTTTTGGCAAAAAATATCATTAAAAGATTCTGGTTAAATTAGCAGATAGTTAGCAATTACTTCTGCATTAATGGCATGTACACAGCATGTCTCTTTCTGTTCTCTTTACTTATGCTCTTGCAAAATTAATGTTCTTGTAAGAATGTTCTTGCATTCCTGATATTTAGAAACATCACATACCTGTGTTTTAATGGTGGTACCTCAGGGTTAAAAGTTTTATGCAAAATAATATCTAAGAATTATTAGCTAACTTCACGTCATAACTTAAAGTCTGAATATTATTTGACAATAATTTTACAACAATGTGTTATTTGTTATATCATTATTATTCAGTTAGAAACACTGTTGAATGATAGTGACCCTCGATAGGCTATACACATATCAACTTATAGTTAAATATAAGCTCTGTTTTGTGAATATTATGCTTTTACCCTAATCAATAGATATATTTATGAACTTTTTGGTAAATTGAATTAAATTCATTCTGATTGCAGGCTCAGATCAAACCTTGTATACCATTCACTAAACTCACCAATGTGTTCAAACATGTCTATTTATTTTATCTGAGATATTAACACTACGATTACGATGAAAAGCTTGTGAGTACTTATTACTGGATCATTATGCTGTATTTAAAGCTAGCTAATGTAGCGTCTTTGTAAAGCCACATTGTATCCACCGTTATACATTATAAAATGTTACATCTGTAATTTCATCTTAATGACCTTGGCTGGGTTTCCCACAAGCATCAGAGCACAACCATCATTGATAAATGGTACAGAGCATCACATTGAAAACTCTCTCTAGGAGTTCAAATGATTTTAACTTTATATTGTGTTTGGGAAAGTTGGCCCTGGTCTGTATTTTGTTGTCAGTTGTGGGGGATGTGAGCTGTAAAAGGTCAGGAAGTTCTGCCCTATTCTGTATGAAGAGCCAAAAATAACTAGCAAGGGGTCTTGGGACATTTCTTACAATGAATGACCTTTTAATGAAGTTCACTAACTAACCTGAATTCTATCATTTGGGAGCCATAGATGATGTTTGAAGCCGACTGCCATCGTATAAAAGTATATACATATTGTAAGGATTTCAAAATAGTGTATCGACCTATATAATGATTCATATATTTAGAATTTATAATATACTTGTTAATACATTAACATTTTTGTTTTGTTTATTTTGGCTAGTAAATTATTTGGCTAATGTTTAGTCAGATTTAGATTAAAACTTAATCAAGGCTAACATTATTATTTTAACTATAATGTTCATTTGTTCCAGAGTACAAGACTAACAGTTACTAATTGTTAACTGATATGAGCCACTAAGAAGAGAAAATTCAGGAAAGTCCTGAAATTTGTAAGGATATCAGTTAGATCATGGCGCCATCTAGTGGATATTGTGAATAAAATCACGAATGTGTTTTCGACATGGACAGCAGTGTTGGGCATTTTTATGTAGAACTCAGTCAAGTATTCATTTAAAACAAAGGACAGGTGTTATGCACATTACTATTACTATGCACACGTGGATGACAATAACAATAGAAAAATGGAGATATAAAACAAACAAACAAACAAACAAACCAACAAATAAATAATGTTCCAAAATTTTTTTGTTGCTTTTGAATAATTGAGACTAATAGGAGGATGGTAAAAACTTGAATTGGCTCATTTTCACCACAAGAGGGCGATCTTCTTGATAGAATCAAAGAGGAAATCAAATGAAAATAATTCGGTGAAACAACAATTGTGTTCAACGTTTACAAGCTTCCAAAATACTAAACTATTGGTATCATACAGTGGCACACATCCACAGGGGCAGGTTGAGCAGAACCTCACAATCTATCAGCCTTTCAACACATTTTAATCTTCAAAAGGTTCTCATTTACCACACCATACATTTTAAATTCCAGTGAAATATTAATTTTCTTTGTTGAGTGACTAACGACTAATATAAATGTTGCTATTTGACAGATATAAGCCCATGTTGCTTTGAATTGTACAGCTGCATGCTTACGGCCTCATTTAACGTCATAGACTTATTCTTGCACCTAGTGGTCAAAATGGGAACTGCGACAAGCACAAATAGATTTTCACTGGGGCAGGAATCACACCGCCCCACGCTCTTGCTCTAAAAATTTTCAGCAAAGGAGGAGCAGCAGACAGGACAGTTGTCCAAATTTGCACCAGATTGGGCTATTTTAAAAATATTTGATTTTATAGCAAATAATCTGAATTAAACCTAATTTCCACAAACAAATTTAAATTGTAAGTGCAGACTGTAATGCCCAGAACAATTTCTTGTGTAAGATATTGTGATTTCTCATATTGCAAAGATTTGAAGAGTAAACACTTACACTTAAATTAGCACCTTTTTTCCTTGTCTTGTGTTTTTTTTTTTTTATTTTTTTCCCATTCTTTTTTTATTCTAACCTCCACAGTAAAGTTTTTAGGCTGATGGTATGAGGATGCGTTTTGATAGAGACTACAAAACACTTCTGTAAGTTCTCTGGATAAGGGCATCTGCTAAATGCCATAAATAGAAATGTGAATGTAAAGGGGCATAATGGAGTGTACAGTATAATGTTAGTACATCAGACATGTGTGTACATCATGGTGACCTTGTTTCCCATGCAAAGACTGAGAGAAAAAAGAACAATGTGTCTGTATTTGCAAGTACATGTATATTTTGGGCTAGTTTGTGTGGTTTTTGAGATGAAGACGGGCTGGAAATTTTGATGAACCATGGAACTCCTGGTTATTGATATTTCCTCAAAAAATAGCCGAACAAAAATACATCTTAAACCACTCAATGTGAGCAGCTAGACTGTATACTAAATGACTCTTGTTGTTGACTCTCAACTACCTATTAATTACTCTTCACAATTACTCTTCACTACATAGTTGTCTATAGTCAAATCCCATAGCCTCTTCACTTAATTTTGTTTGAGGCATTATTAATGTTATCATAACGATCTATGGTCACATGCCGCTGCTGATCACATATACAAAGAAACATTAAACAGCGATCATGCATGGGACAATTCCCTGCAAGCATTAATGTCTAATTTCATCCTCTATCACAACATTTTTCATTCTATCATTGAATAGCAAGCATTCTTACATAACACAAAGAGTCGTCATACTATCTTTGTGATGTTATGCTAAAAATTTCTTATAGCTTTTTGAATAAAAAGCTGTTGTTTTTGTAAAAAGGCAGTTTAAATCATGGGGACCAGCTAAATGTCCCCACAAGGTCAAAACTGTCAGATATAACCATCCTTTTGGGGATATTTTTGCCCCGTCAACATATGGACACACACACACACACACAGGATTTAAAAAAAAAACTCAGAACAGTCAGTCGACAGGTCATACATTACTCCAGCATGGCCGGACACGCATCTATTTCTCAAGTTGAGGCTGGCGAGGCACAGAGCGGTGGACATGCTACATTGATATAAAGGGTCATTGTGGAGACTTGGCGGGAGCTGTGTACTGTGGTGGATTGGATTCACACATGAATGCCTACACTTTCCCGTTCCTTCCATCCTGCCACACTTCCACACTGAGATAGTTTCTGAATGGCAGAACTCAATCTCTGATTGCTGTTCAATTGGTTGAAAAAATGAGGAGGAAGCTATTGGAAGGGGCATCCGAAACCGTCAGCAGAATATGGATTTTACTAACACGGTTTTCTGATAAATAGCACAGATAATCAGATGTCTATGATTATGAAATGTGGTAGTGTAAATGAATTGCAGGAACGAACATTAGCTTAGGCTGCAGTTCTTTAACGGTGGAACGGTATGAATATATCATCAAGGGCGGATTTAGTGATTTGGAGACCCAAGGAAAAAATATGGGAATGGGGCCTTCATTTCAGTGTTCTAACATCGATATTTACATTTTCAGCATACATTATTTAGCATTAATAAGTAAAAATGTATATATGTATATTGCATTTTTAGGAGTCTCTTGGCTTCTGGTGGCCCAAGGCTACCTTTGCCTAGCACTAAATCTGCCCCTGTATATCATATTATGATAACCATGCAAATTATATGTATGTATGTGTGTGTGTGTGTATATATATATATATATATATATATATATATATATATATATATATATATATATATATAGAGAGAGAGAGAGAGAGAGAGAGAGAGAGAGAGAGAGAGAGAGAGAGAGAGATCTAGCATTTATTTTAAAGATCTTATTGTATCAAAGTATGTGTTTTTGTTGTAACATGATTATTTATCCTCTTACAGCAGGGTCGATTCAAACACTGGGAGAGTTTTTGCATTTCCACAATTTTCTAAGCTTTCTTGACAATAATATAATCAAAATACCCAACACATGATACACTTCTAAATCCTCAAGGTGTCCACTATCTCATATTGTAATGAAGCATCGCCTACCCTTTTGTTAAATCTGACCGAAAATCCTTTTAATTACATGGTCATGGTAATATGAGATTCATCATTTCATTGGTTTAGGCCTTTATTTTCATCCTCAATTGCACATTTCAAAAAACGTAATTTGTTGTACACTTATTGATGGCATCATTCAATCAAATTTCAATAACAGGACTTGACTACATATTAAGATGTTGCCCAATTCCTTTAACAATAACATTGTGTAGAAAATATTTTCAATTAAAATTCAGTTTCAAATTCACTTAGAACAGATTAAGTGAAGATCACAGTAGAAAAGCACCACTAAAAGGTAAGTAACATTTTATAATTCATTTCTTACAGCTTAGCATGGTTTAAAATAAAATTAAACCAAACATACACACACACACACACACACACCAATCTATAAAATTCTATGAACACACACAAACTAAACATCTCTGCTGTTCTATATTTTCCAATCTACTTTATTCTCCTCTGTCTTAACGTGTCATTTTTCCTCTCACCACTTTTAAGACCCAGTTAACATGGACCATGCTGTCCTGAGTTATTGTTCATGATTTAAACTAGCTTCATTCTTATTTTGTTGTGATAATACTTGTGTGTTTATGCATCATAAATATGTAATATATTAATAATGACAATTTCATAACCTTATTAAAAAAAACTAGCCAAAGTATATGTACATGAGTAAGTCTAAATATAAGTGCAACATAAATTAGATTGTATTTTCTAGAGGAATTGGGACACTCATTAATGCTAGAAGACTTGCAGTGAATTAAATGGAGATTATGGATTATGTATAGAAGTGACAGCTTTTTTTTTTTCAAGTTTTTCATTTGACCCACCATTGTAATTATTCCTACCTCAAAATTTCTGGGGTCAACTTCCTGTTTTATGCTGACCACACTCCCTTTATATGATGTAACATGAATTAAGTCATCTTATTTTAAGTAGCTCCACTGCAATGCTTACTTTACATGGGTTTTGTAATTCACATTTCAGGTCAGAAAGTAAATGCTGTTTTATGCTTTATCTGTTCCACTTTACCTGATCCCCAAAAATACCTGAATTCACCCTACCAGAAACAGTCCTTAAACCATTTTTGGTTACCTCGACAACCTTTCAGTGCATTGGCACCACAATGAATGGAATAATTATTTCCCATAAATGACATTCATTGTAATTTTGCAATATCCTGTAACTACATGGAAATCAGTGAAAATGTTGTGTTTATTCTGGGGAAATAATGTTAAGTCTTTGAGTCTATGCAACCTCTATGAAATGCTTCTTCTAAAGCACCTTGCTCTGAAATACTAGTTTCTGACACCTGGTACTTTATTACATTAACATACATCTGGCTTCATTATTACAGTATATTGTTATACTATACTATTATAGTGTCCCACCTCTAAGTTACTTCACTTATAATTAGTAATTGAACAGAGGCTTAGCAAGCACGACCAGTTGTTTAATTTCGCTGAACAGTGTGTGCGCGCATGTGTGTGTGTGTGTGTGTGTGTGTGTTGTGTGTGTGTGTGTGTGTGTGTGTGTAGAGCTGACAGAAGAGCTGCTAGTAAGCGATGCATTTAAAATGCGAGTCACGTAAAGTGGGTCTGTGTTTCTCATTTAAGCCGTGCAGCTGGAGATTGTGCCAATGCGGGATGCAAATGAGAACGTCTGAGAATGAAGGCAGGCAGACACAAAGCTCAATTATGAAGGAAGGGGGGCAGGAGAGCGCGTGCTGAGGATAGTGAGGAGTGTGTGTGTGTGTGTGTGTGTGTGTGTGTGTGTGTGTGTGTGTGTGTGTGTGTGTGTGTGTGTGTGCCCATTGTATGCCTAATGCCAACCTGAGATATACCCACTGTTATGTCTGAACTCATGCACTGGCAGACAAAGCGGTGTAAAACAAACACACACACACTTTCATCGTGCTCAGTATGATATGATAGGTAACAGGATCGTTACTGAAGGGAGTGTGACAATGTTGTGCAATCTGCTTTATTGCAATGAAAAGCCAGTGGCATTCTGTGGCAAAAAGACACCTTATAATTCTATTCCTTTCATCTTTTTTTTTTTACTTCACTGGATTTACAGGCTTCTGTTGTACATAAATTAAACCTGACTGCTTTCTTAGAAAAGAATACACATTTTTCAAATGCATTTTAATGTCTTTTTTTTTTTTTTGCTTTTGAGTGTCCCTAATGAGGAAATGATTGAAAATTAATCATCGTCATCCCTTCCCTACTAGTGGCTACCAGTTTAATATGCTACATTAATATATGATGCCTTATGGAAGTCAGGTGCCTTTTCAGCCTTGGCACCAGTGTCGTGTGCATGCAGAATGGAGACTTGATGAGGTGGTGTAATTCAGCGGCGCTGGGATTCATGGGGAGAGCTGCACTCGTCCCTGCTAATGTCACACCAGCCCTGCTCCTCCTTCACCATGGCAACGGGCAATGGAAAACGAGAGAGAGAAATTAAATCACGCCGTCGCAGGGACAGAGGCATTAATTTTGCATAAAGAGTGGGTGAAGTGCATGCGCATGGAGCTGCTTTTGTTCCGGCAAAACGTACACACCAAACGTGGATGTGTGCCAAATTCAGTTTGAGAAAATTTCACCAAATAATGTATTGAATAACCGCTGCACGATTTTATTATTATTATATGGCTATAATAACCCTGTCCAGGGTGTACCCCGCCTTGTGCCCGATGCTTCCAGGTTCCCCGCGACCCTGAAGAAGGAATAAGCGGTTGAAGATGGATGAATGGATGGATGGCTATAATAATGGCTTTTCTATGGGGTTTATATTGAGACATATTGCCAAATATCACAAAAAATAGTTTGTCATTCACAAATTATGTAAATATATTTAAAAAACCTTTACACTTAAAAAAACCACCAAAAAACAACAAATGGTGGTGTGATTATTGTCCAATAATGGCCTAGCTTGAAGTGTTTTACTCCTCTTGTACCAAAGCAAATTCACAATGGTTATAATTTTTCATTTATTAATAATCGTCATACCTTTCATACAGTACTTTCAATACAATACTTTACATTGCATTTAATGTTGTAGATGTCAGTGAAACTTCCTGTTTCACAGCAGCTTGAAAAATTTGTTCCCTGACCAGCCTTTCTTTTATCCCCCTCTCTAGTAGTTAAAATAACCAAAAAAATTGTCTTGTCATGTAACCAAAAATTCTTCTTTCTTTTTTTTTAAACAGAAAACAGAAACTCATGAAGACTTTCCTGTAGTGGAAACCTGTTACTGTTCTTGCAGAATAGTTAGCCTTTTATAATACAAGTATATACACAAGTACCTATTACTATACTTGTGAGCTGTTACTATAGAAACAATAATGATAATGATATCAGAATGAGTATATAAATGTAGACAATTCAATGAATTTTATTTGTATAGTACTTTTAACAATGCACAATGTCAAAAAGAAGCTTTACAGAAATATATAGAATTTAAATGTATAAATTTATCTCTAATGAGCAAGCCAGAGGCAACGGTGTCAAGGAAAATCTCCCTGAGACGATATGAGGAAGAAACCTTAAGAGGAACCAGATTCAGAAGGGAATCCATCCTCATCTGGGTGAGACTGGATAGTTCAATTATAAATAAAATTCTTCTATAACTGTGTACTACATGGTCAAATAGTGCAATTGTGTGACCAGGAAATTCATTACGGTTTTCACATGAAGCCAATATTGTTGAAGTTATCCACTGTTCACTGATGGAGACTTGGGTGCAAAACTGTTCATATCAATTGCAGTCCAGAGCCATACTCATGGTTTTTAAATGCAGTAATCTTATGCATCTCATCGTTATAAATTACAGCCAGCGCTTCTGTCAGAGATGCTGGAATAGAAAATGAATCAACACCTTCTGACAAATCAGAATCAAGAATGAAAACATACTGTGGTTAAAAAAAATATATATATATAGAAAAAATCATGGCTTATATGTGGAGAGGAAAACGTGGCATCCATTTTATATTTTTAAGCATTGTGATTTCTGTAACATCTTTGAATTGAGCGAGTGTAATCCCTTATGAAATATCACGTCACAGATTAACTCATCAGAAACTGTGCAGATAACTTCAGAGAAGCTGTGGATGACAGTTAGGGACCGGGCAGAATAAAAATAACCACCTCCCTCAGTCAACGATTCGAGCACTGTGGCTGATGCTGATGCTGCCATGATGTCTCACAACGCTGCAAACACGGTCGAGTACGCAGACAGACAGCACAGCAATCAGCGCTCACACACTGCACCGGCTCATCAGTTCATCTGAAGATCCGGCATCAAACCAGATATGTCAATTTCTCCTGATAAAAGGAGGCACGTACAATCCGCCTCCGCACAACACATTTTTACGCTAAGGACAGGGAAATGAAAAAGAGAGAAAGACAGAGAGAAAGCCTACACACCACCCGACTACACAAGTTTATCATAGCGGTGTTGATTTGATTAGAGCCCACCACCAGTTCCAGCACTGTCACAATACGCTTGTCTTTGATTTTCCTGGCGTGTCTGCGCACATCCACGCGGCTGTTCATCACGGTGACAGTAATGCAGCTTTTTGCTTTCTGCATTTCCTCCATTCAGCCTCCACCCCTGGTCTGCTACGACTCTCATAAATAGTTGAAATAACAAGGAAAGATGGCGCGTCATTAAAGAAATGAAAGAAGGCTTAAACATCAATGAGAGTGAGCAGGGATCAGGGTGACAGGCACAATTTGCCACCGAACCCAACACTCTATTAAAACACAACATCCAAAAGTCACCCAATCAAAAATAGTCAGTGGTCTCTTCGACACCACAATCAGCAAGACCTTTCTGGCCCCAATCAGCATCCACATCCACAATAGCTGCTATTACATCAAATCCACATGGGCTTTGCTGACACCAGAGAAACTGTAGCCGCATAACAAATAGATCATGCAAATGACCTCGCATGGATTTGGAAAGGAGCGACCACATAAGGTGGCAGGAGGTAAACGCTATCCATCAGCAATTGCTGTGTCCGAGCACGCTTTCCTGGTGGGGAAGCCACTCATCAAAGGTCGCTTCTAACACAGACCTACAGCTGAAACGCCCTGGATCCAGAAAATAACGCATCTGACACCCTCATTGAAGAATCTCAGGGTGAGACACGGGCAAATAATAAACCAAAGCCATCATTCTCTCTGTCCGGACACCTTCTTGGCTATCCATACAGCTGAGCCAGGATCTCATCAATAATGCAGCATGAGTTCATGTTTATGCAATGGAGCACATATGCATCCTAGGAACTGTAGACTGACAAGCCTGCAAAACCTACACACTCGTCTTCCCGGAATAATACAACACTGCAAATTGAAACGCTCAAAAATGGTACAATTTAAGAGGGGGAGGAAAAAGGAAGAGAGATGGAAAGAAGGAAAATAGCTTTAAATACTCACCTTTTCAGTCCCTCTGTTTGATTCTGTTAAAGGCAGGTTCTTAGTGCTTCATGATAGCACAGCACACAGAAAAAAATAACTGTAGTGGCATGGTGATATGCAAATTAATGGATCACGCCGAATAGGGGTGCATTTATTATTCATAAATTACTCATGTTTATGCAAATTAGGCTACACAGAGCTACTCAAATGGGGGTTGGTAATTCCTCTGTCTTGTTGCAGATAGAATCAACATGCAGCTCCTAGCAGTCAGGGTTTATTGTCTTTTCAACATTGCATATGCTCACTTGTGTTTCCATTTCAGATTTTTATTTTAATTAACTCTAATCATAGAAGATCTTTAATGTGTTTAATGCATCCTTTCTGCTGTGTGAAAATTCATTTCTACCTGCATTTCAAAAACATTATCCTGCATAGTGGCTTAACATCGTTACAGTATATGAAGGATTTAAATATACACCCCAAACCTCCACTGTGTGCAATATGAGACTTTAAAAAAAAAAAAAAGGCCACGATATGAGTTTGATCTTGGAGAAAACATTGCACTTAAAGCATCCCTTGTTATAACTACTGCAATATATCAAATCCCACAAATTTCCACTGTACGCTGAGCAATCTCCGATTACCACAGAGCGCCCCAGCAAATCCCAGACATTCAGATGATCTGAACAATCTGTTGTCATGTTTTTCAAACCTTCAAAATGTAATAAAGTGCAAGTGCATGAAAGCTTATAAGACAATGTGCAGGAATTTGGTGTAATGTCAATACGGTGGTCCTCTTTTAAAGATAGTATAGCTTAATATGTACAAGTAAAGCTTTCAAATGCAAATTTTTTTTTGCATTTTGCTAAATTTATACAAAAAGGGTTTGCATATACAATAAAACTATGTGAATGAAAATGGATCATAGTAGAAATTTTTTCACTGCTACTAACACTGCATAGTTTTTAAACATGTTTATGTCACTTTCCATACCAGTAAGGAGTAAAAAAATAAAAAATAGATGAAAAGCAGTGCCCCCATGTGGCCACATAAAAGAAAGCTTTATAAAAAATAAAAATAAATAAGTCCTACAGCTCATTGGGCAAAGTGTTTCTATTTTTCTGCACAGGAAAGAACGTAAGATATTTGGTAAAAAACAAAGTACAGGGTATCCAGCAAAATGTCTCCATACATAAGGGGAAATTAACACTTTTTCACAAAATGTCTTCCAGTGATTTGTCTTTTCATACTTAGTTTATATTATATTTTTTTTCAGATAACCTTTAAGAATTCCTTTGACAGAAGGAGAACGTATTGAACAACATGAAAAAAATATCAAACACACACACACACACACACACACACACACACACACACACGACACTGCTGTCAAACAATTTCAAAAAGACTGGAAGTGTTGTGGACCGACCGAGAAGTGGACGTCCATGAACATCTGCTGATGAAGACGCAACCAATGTGGTGCTGGCAAACATATCCCTCTGTGTGTGGAGACTTCTGGGACACCCTGCAATTACTCCAAACCATGACTTAAAAAAAAGACAGTAATAACATACTGCTAAATAAACTTGCAAAGAAGGAAAAGTCAGTCTACACAAACATGTATGATCAAATTTGATGCTGAATGCCTACACCCCCCCCCCCCCAAACCACAGTCGGTGGATCCTGGACCATTTTTGAAGAGAAAAAAAAAGAAAAAAAAAAAAAAGCCACAAAAAAACTTCTACTCAATTATATACACACTGCTCTAGAGTGCAGGTTCCCAACCCTGTTCCCAAACCAGGAAGGGTTGTTAATCAGCTGGTTAAATGTTAAATGGATCCGGTGTGAAAACACCATGATGTGAAAGACAGGACCAGGGAATGTCTACAGGATAAAAAAAAAAAAAGCAGGCCAATATTTCACTGTACCACATCAAGGACTGACAAGTGTGTTTTAATAGACTGCAAGGTGTAATGCAATCACAGGATATAGCTATATAACAGCAGAGTGGGATTTTGTCCATGGAATGCAGCCCTAAGCAAAACAAAAAAGAAAAAGAAAAGAGAAATCCACCTAATATAGGCTTTTTGGTAGCAGTGTGCCTATGATGTTTGAAACATTAGCCATAAAATACATCATAAAGTAGGCATTCCATTTTCCATCACTGTAAACAACAGCATATATTTGGAAAACTCGTTAGACAGTTTAAGCAGCCAAACTAGGCCGACTAATTAATACATGAACTCCAGACTAACACCACTGGTGCCAACACGGTCAGTCAAGTCCATCGAGTTACCAAACCCTATTAATTGTATAGTGCAATATGTGTTAAGTCTCTCCATCTTGTCCAAAAACACTGAAGTATATCCAGTGTGTTGGTGTAATCCCACAATGCACTTCAACAGGATAGTGCTCAGATAATTCGCCATCTAAGGCACGGAGTATAAACAATGCACACTAGATCTGTAGGGAACAGACTCAGCACTCAGGCTACAAAACTATCATGGCAGCCATGGGCCACTGATCTCTTCACAACGTTTGCAACTTCTTTCTCAAACTGATGGAGGAGATTAAAGTCGCAAAAGCCTCGATACAACAAGCCCGTGGCTAAAGTCTTCATGGCGTCCTGCATTTGGAGCAGTGAGGGCACAGTGACTGTCTGCATGTCGCCGTTCACTTTGCCGACCAGGACCGTGGGGCTGCTTCGGACCGGAAGTTGTTTGTCCTGTTCCGGCTCGCGCACTGTAACATTTTCTTCTTGGGTTTTGTGCACGCTGTGTTCCTGAGGAGTCTCAACACCGGCAGGTGGAGAAGCAGAGCAGGGTACGTTGGGAGATCCGAGCTGATCTGGATGATTGTTTAGATCCAGTTCCGGGTAGATGCGATACCTCTCGCGCACGAGTGCCTCTCGTTTCTTAAAGCCGCTGTACCACCTTGGGCTCGGCCTGAAACTAACTATTCCCATACGCGCCGCAATGTCCATTGATTTCCGGTGGATCATCAGATCAGTAACAGGGGCTCCGCTCTGCCTACAGTGATCGATCCATTTCCAGATATTCGCCTCGAGTCTCGGCGACCTGCCGCAGCCCACCCACTTATTCTTCTCACGTTTAATGATCTCGCCTTTTATTATGCAGTTCCTGTTATGGAGGATCGTCCAAAGCATAGACGGGGCGATGTTCAGTCGTTTTGCTGCCTTCCTTTGGCTCATCCGAGGAAGCTGGTCATACAGCTCAAGAATCCTCCGTTTATCGTCTATTGTGAATCTTCTTTTCAGCGCAGCCATGTTGCCTGAACCTCATGCGACCCGCGCGGTTTGTTTTTCCAGCATCCTTTCCTAAGCTGCGATTGGCCGAGTGTTTATCGCGTACTACTACTAACCAATCACCGCGCTGGGGTCAACAAACTCCTAACCAATTCTAGTGCAGGAGGCGGGATTTTAGCACAAGTACCCTGTTATGACGTAGATTTCCCGCGACATTTCTCAACAACATAAAAACCGCATGATTTATACCTGTTTTTTTCTGTTTGTTTGTTTTCGTTAACAACTTTTGTTTATTTGTAGGTGGCTCGTTTATGAAATATATATATTCTATTTTTTTATTCCCTCTGATATTTTGTTCTTTATTTGACACCGCAAACGACACGCTAGGTGGCAGTATATATGTGCATAACTGACGTTGTACTCCGTTAACGAAGAAGTAAATGGTGCGTGGGGTTGTGGTGTGCAGTAGGAATTAAATACATTTCTTTTTGTAACAGAAACGATAAAGTACTAGAGGTTATTTATTTTTTTCAGAAACCCGGCGTTTTTAATCAGAGGTGAGATTTTGTTTACTAGCGTGTTACACTTTAACAGAGACGCAGTTAGTTATACTGATTAGTTTATCAGGCAATATGCACACAATAATTAAATTACAAATGGTTCCCCAATAAATACATTAGATACACCATGCAGGCAGTATCCCTGGACCTTTTATACATAGAAACTCAACAAGTGCCTATTAATTAGATACACATCTGGATCAGGTGTATTAAAGCAGGTAAAGACATGTTGGGCCTCTCAGATGTTTGTTTATTATTATTATTATTATGATTATTAATTATTATTATTTTTTATAATTATTATTTATTATTATTATTATTATTTTCCATTACTTTCCATGTTCTAGAATATATATGATAGAGAGCTCTGTGTTAAGATATTAACAGTGGAAGAGTTATATTTCTGAATTCTAACCCTGAATTTAATGACCCTCAATTCTGAATGTCTCGTCACCTTGAGGTTTAGGTATTCTCATTCTGATCTCTTTAAACTGAATGTGTAAACCTTTTACAGATAAGTGTTAACTCCGTGTCTGTGATATTCAGACCCTGTTAGAATAGATTTCAGTGAACATGGAATTTGGTTTTGTAGATAAACAATTTTCACCTCATCATCTAGAAACTATAAAAGGGATGTGAATTTCTGCGCTGTAGGAGCAATAAGGTAATCGTAGTGGGACCACTTTGCTGCACAGATGCTGCTAGTAGCCTCCTTTTGATTACTTATTAAACTACTTGCACATTTGTATAGTCTACAAGATATGGTATCTATAAATGAGGATGAACTGATGGAATTGGAGGGAGGGGAGGGGGGAAGAAAAGAAAAAAACACCCAGCAATTGAATGCTCTACTCAGTGGAACCGAAAGTATTAGCACCAAATATCATCCATGCTCTAATCAAAGAAATCCTGTTTTATACTTTTCAGCAACCGCAGCCATGTACCACAACAGCTCTCAGAAGAAATACTGGACTTTCAGTAAAGAGGCCAACTTGGAAAATTTAAGACTTGAGGCTAATCAGAAGTTTCGCGTGAAAGCCCTAAGTCTCCGAAAGGTAGGAGGATTGAGTTTATTTCATCGTGTAGTTGTATTTCCACATAACAGGACGAAGCTCTTTTAGACTGCAGCCAGTTGACTTACCATTATTAAACTTTCCCAAATGACTGAAAACTTTTTTAGATTCATACATCAGATCTGTGGGTATAAGAAGTCATCTAATAAAAAAAAAAACATTATGTATTTGTGGTAGAGAGAGACTGTAAATTTTGAATGTATATGTCTTGTAAATGTGAATTTTGTCATTGTTTTGAAGCACACTAGCTTCGAGATAACCTTAAAGCTGACGTATTCATACTAACAGCCACAAAATGTCAGTTTTGATGACATGGCGACTTGAATACACAAACACAAAGGAAGGAAGAATAGTCAGTTAATATTACACACACACACACACACACTGCCTTGCGAAAGTATTCGGCCCCCTTGAACCTTTTGCCACATTTCAGGCTTCAAACATAAAGATATAAAATGTATTTTTTTTGTGAAGAATCACCAACAAGTGGGACACAATTGTGAAGTGGAACGAATTGCTTTCTTCTTGCCACTCTTCCATAAAGGCCAGATTTGTGCAGTGTACGACTGATTGTTGTCCTATGGACAGACTCTCCCACCTCAGCTGTAGTTCTCTGCAGTTCATCCAGAGTGATCACGGGCCTCTTGGCTGCATCTCTGATCAGTCTTCTCCGTGTCTGAGCTGAAAGTTTAGAGGGACGGCCCGGTCGGGGTAATTTGCAGTGGTCTGATACTCCTTCCATTTCAAAATGATCGCTTGCACAGTGCTCCTTGGGATGTTTAAAGCTTGGGAAATCTTTTTGTATCCAAATCCGGCTTTAAACTTCTCCACAACAGTATTACGGACCTGCCTGGTGTGTTCCTTGGTCTTCATGATGCTCTTTGTGCTTTCAACAGAACCCTGAGACTATCACAGAGCAGGTGCATTTATACAGAGACTTAATTACACACAGGTGGATTCTATTTATCACCATCAGTCATTTAGGACAACATTGGATCATTCAGAGATCCTCGCTGAACTTCTGGAGTGAGTTTGCTGCACTGAAAGTAAAGGGGCCGAATAATTTTTCACGCACCACTTTTCAGTTTTTTATTTGCTAAAAAAGTTTAAAATATCCAATAGATTTCGTTCCACTTCACAATTGTGTCCCACTTGTTGGTGATTCTTCACAAAAAAATTCAATTTTATATCTTTATGTTTGAAGCCATAAATGTGGCAAAAGGTTGAAAGGTTCAAGGGGGCCGAATACCTTCGCAAGGCACTGTGAATAGATAGATAGATAGATAGATAGATAGATATTTTTAATTATTTCATATCTTGTCACTTTATCAGAGTGTATGGCTTCATGTATTGTTTTCACATTTTGCCTCTTTTTCTTTGCTTCTAACAGCCTGGAATAAGCGAGTCCATGTTTCTTAATCCCCGTGAAGAGAAGGTGCTCTTTAGACACTATGAGAAGAGATTGCTTGACTTCTGTACAGTGTTCAAACCTGCAATGCCCAAATCTGTAGTGGTAATTATTAAAGCTGCATCACACTCCGTCACCATCATACAGTTTCTATAAGAGTCCTGCTGATTTAGACAGTTTCTCCTGTATTATCTTCTGTCAGGCTCATTGCTCACCCACCACACTGATTTACTCACATATGTACAGATTTACTAATAATAGTATTTTACTCATGGGAATGAGGGCACACGATTAGGGTCAGTGTTTGATTATTTGTTTAGGACTTGGCAATTAAATTCATTAATTTTAAAAAATGGGATTTTTCCGTTTTAGGGCACGGCTTGTATGTATTTCCGAAGATTTTATTTAAACAACTCATTAATGGAATACCACCCAAGGACAATAATGTAAGTATTAAAACAAATCACTGTACACCAAGCCATACACATTATTCTGTTTAGAGATGCATGTGCATAAATTAAAATTTTAGAACTGAACAAATATATACATGAAGGTATTAAGTCATTAACATATTACTGTATTTCATCCAATAATAATAAAAAAAACCCAAGCTGAAATAGTGAGTGTAGTCCGTGACATGCTAACGAATGTTACGAGCACAATAAATTTACAAACACGATATTATTCTGGCCAAAACTCCTGCTTAAAAGACACTAGTACAGAATTGTTGGGCAGTGGATGATGTATATTGAGCTTAAACATGTACATGTCCAAAAACCTGGTATTTAAAAACTACAAATAATCGATCTGAACGACTTCCTGCCTAACAATGAAGAGACTTGTAGAGTATGTTGGACCACTTCCTCATGTAGATGGTGATGAGATGCATAGCATAAAAGAAATTATACCATATAAAAATTAGGACTGAATATTTTTTCCATTGATTGTAAGTAGTATTTTGTGGTGAAAGTATTTTTTTACTACATTCCCGTTGCAGTATAAATGTTTGAGAGAATATTTTTGTTAGATAATAAATAAGCCATATCTTTAATTATTTAGAAAAGCTGAATTATTTGCTATAATGTTTATTTTATACGGTCACGTAGTAAAGGGTGCCAGAAATTCTGGAGCTGACTGTGGTTTGCAATGTCAAAGCAACAGACATTAGAGTTCTTTTCTTGTTTTATTTTACTCGGCATTTCTTCTAAGAGTTTTGAGCATTGCAAGGTTTTATAACAGAGTGCAGTTTATAGTATCAAATCTGTAGATTTTGAGTCACTCTGCTTAGCTCCTTTCTCCTCTAGGTTGACGTGTACGTACCTGTCCTGTAAGGTGGACGAGTTTAACGTCTCCAGCACTCAGTTTGTGGGGAATCTGCAGGAAAATCCAGCAGCACAGGAGAGAGCTCTGGAGCAGATCCTGGAGTACGAGCTGCTCCTCATCCAGCAGCTGAACTTTCACCTGGTGATACACAACCCGTATCGGCCACTCGAAGGCTTTCTCATAGACCTGAAGGTAAGACATGGGTTAGAATATTTTACAGTGGAGTGGAGGTCAGTGGCTCTGGTTCAACACTTGCTGCTAGGGTCCAGGCATTTACAGATTTAGTCCCCCTTTGCTGTTATAATTACCTCCACTCTTCTGGGAAAGCTTTCCACTAGATTTTGGATGTGGGGATTTGTGTTCATTCAGCCACAAAAGCATTAGCGAGGCCTGGCACGTAGTCACTGTTCCAAATGGATCCCAAAGGGGTTCAGTGGGGGTTGAGGTCAAGTCTCTTGATTTCATAATTCTTCCACTCCCGCGGTGGCAAACCATGTTCTCATGGAGCTCGCTTTGTGCACAGGGGCATGGTGATGCTGGAAGACCTGTTTGGGCCTCTCTCTTCCAGGGAAGGGAAATTGTAATGTTACAACATGCAAAGACAAGGACAATAGTTAGTGATAAGTTACAGTGACACTGAAGTAAGGCTTAATATCATGGCAGTATAATTATGTCACAAGATTTGTGTGTTTGAGAGGTCATTGGTATCAAGTGTTTTTAAAATGAGTAACCCCATTTATTTATATAACAAGTATCTTGTTTTTTTTGTCATTAGTCAGCAGATATAATTATTGTGATGCCCATCATGTATTGTGTGAACTCCCCCCCAGACAAGGTATCCATTGTTGGAGAATCCAGAGATGTTGAGAAAAAGCGCAGAAGACTTCCTGAACAGAGCAGCAATGACGGACGCAGGACTTTTGTTCTCTCCGTCCCAGATCGCCCTCACCGCTGTCCTTAACAGTGCAGCACGAGCAGGCCTCAACATGGAGACGTAGGTTCCAACAAACACAGCCTGTATTTCTGACAGCTCATGCTTTTAGAGCAGGGGTATCATGCTTTAAAATGATAAGGGAGTGTATGCTAGAGGTAAAAAAATGGACAATGATAATGTTGCCTAATGAGAATTGTTAAAGGCAAACCTGTTTATTTTAAACTCGTACAGTATTTTGTATATACCATGAGTTTCTGGTAATAATCCAGTGGACATTCAGGATCACAGTGCAACATACAAGACCCTCTATGAGTTCATACACATGAACATAACATGGAGTAGAATATCATTGTGGAAAAAAACATTCAGCTTCAAGTGTTCGGGTGCAATTAGAACCGGTCATGTCAGCCAAACTGCTTTTGTTGTAATCGGTATGTATGTACGTACGTACAGGTGTGCATGCAGAAACCTAATCGCTGTGATGGAGTTCATGTTTGTCCCTCATCTGAAAGAAACACTCTGCTGCTTACTTAGGTATCTTACTGAATGCATGGGGCTAAAAGATGAAAAGGAGACACTTTCCAAGATGTACGATTCAATGAGACGTAAGGATTCTCATCGTTTTTTTGAAACTGCTTTCAGGCCAACTTGTAAACATATCTAATATAAAAAGTTATGACTGTCTGGGATGCACTTGTGCTATTTTAGGAATCACTACTCTCCTCAAAGAATATGAGCTTCCCAAAGCCGATGAAGTGAACGTTTGCAAACAGAAACTGGAAAGGATCCACACGGAGTTCACCAGCAACACAAGTTTGTGAGTACAGAGCACAACAATGCCGAAAACGTAATACAAACAGTTTTATTCAGCCTGGTCAGTCACTTTGTCTCTTGTATCCTAGATACAAAAGTAGCTTTGTTCATCAGGTAGAAAAATTTAAAAAACAAAAACAAAATCAGTATTCAGAAATTCAAGGGAGATGTAATAAAGCAGTGTCGTGCTGTTTCTAAGGTCTCATCAAAGCTAAACTACAGTATGCTTAATAAAGAACATTTTGGTATATAATGAAATCAAGTTTGTGGAGGTAAGTACGTGGCTACCTTACGTACGTGGCAGGAGTTTATTTTTCTCAAGAGTACAAATCAAACTGGACAAATCAAATGATTTGACTCATTGGCAAAGCTGTTTCTAAACCGTTTATCATCACAATATTTACAAAACAAGATGTCAGGAAACATACAGAGGTGTTACAAAAACGTAAATTAATGTCATTTCTTGCATAAGTCCAAACGCTCTACTTTTGATTAGTGTCCATGAACTGGTTAACACTGGATGTCGGTGTATCACACCCAGTCAGTATTGCATTCCTTTGGGGCAACAGAACGTGATTCGACCAGATTAGGTGTAAAAACGCAGGGGCAGTTTATCAAATGTAAACACATGCACAGCGGAACGACAACCTCGCTATCTGTCCTTTTCGGAACTTTCATCCCTCTCAGCAAACCGCTCGTCCATCACACAGATGCCTGGTTCGGAGATAAAAAGCTGAGGTGCAGCTGCATTTCATCGAGGAAAGCCACTCAGGAGGAGGTACGATAGGATCAGCGCTCTCTATCAGGACATGTAGGAAGAGGTTTACACAGTGGCTTTTAAGTGCAGGTTTCTTAAGGCTTGTAGTTCAGGCGCTTGTTCCCTGGCTGAATTTCCAGAGCTCAGCGTATTTCCTAAGAGCTTGCTGAAGAAAAAAATAAAATAAAATCACCAGTGGAGGCTGGAAAATAACGTAGTTCCTCAAAGCTCAGAGGCACAAAGCTCCTGAATAGAGTCCCTGAAGCATTTTGGCCTGGTTGAGGTTTTAAAAAAGAAGAAAAAGTAGACTGTACCCTGTCTCTTCAATAATGCAAATCTCTTCATTATAAACTTGTGTGAAGTGGATGTTCTTCAGAGCACCTGAATTGTAGCAGCCATGATGGTACATTCAGGTCTGTAAAATAAAGAAATGTCAAGGCAACATAGGAATGAAGATTAATGAAAATATAATGGATGAAGTGATTGCTATTATTTTTGTTAAGCTTCTCCATTAGAATTAGCTCCTGCATCAGTTCTTTGTTATAGTGTGAATATACATAAATACAGATTAAGTTTGAATTCTATTACTACCTACCTTGTCCTGAAGAGATGGTTGTCAGCTAAAAAAAAATCTGTGATTCATGGACATGAGTCTAAACCTACACATGAAGGATACTGAGGAAGGAATGTACTTGCATGCTCAGCTATGTATAGGCATGATGTAAAGCTAAACTACACCACTAGGGCATTTTAATGAGTTTTTCTTAAGGATGTATTCTGGCCATGTTTTCCAGGAAAAGGAAGCATGGCTATGAAGATGATGACCACGTGGTGAAAAAGCCTCTTGTTACTGAAGAGGTAAGCGATGACTCCTTTGCTGCTGTTGGTCCCTTTCGAACAACTGTTTATTTTTCCATCACAGAGAATCTAATAAAGCTTTATCACTTTGTAGGAGTGGACAGATGAAGACCTGGATCTTTTGTAGCATTATAAATACGTCTTGTATTTGTGAATACACATTCCTTAAATGTGCAGCTTCATCGAGGAGGGAAGGTGAAGCCAATGCTTTCTGCTTTGGCCACAGACCACTACTTTATGCTATTTTGTAAATACCTAGGCAATATTTGCATGCTCTAGGTGTGCAGCCCTATTTACTGACAATAAAATAAAATTTTTGTACTCCATTGTTTATGGTTGTAGATTATATTTGAAACATTATTCTGCATGTTATTTACACAGGTACCAAAAAAAAAAAGCAGAGAATGACATTCATCAGGAATGAAGGTTCCTTTGCACTATATTTAATCACTTCACACTCCAGTCTTAATCAGTCAGTAAACTTTATAAAGTTTTAATAAGTGCATGCATTCCTTATACAGTCTGTACTATTGTAAATTTTAACTACTGTAAACATCTCATTTCTCCTTGCCTTGAGGACAAGTCAGGCTTAGGATTAATCTCAGGGAAGAGTGGACCAAATCAAAAATACAACAAATAGAAGCAGGGGAGATAACGCAAATTATATACTCAAGATTCCAGCAAGAGAATTTATTGTTCTGATATAAAATAATCATACTCTCTTTAAAAATCCTGTCTACACCACAATCATAAGTAAATGGAGGAAAAAAAAAAAAACACTAGTTTGAGCACAATTTTGCATATTCATGACCTTGTAAATCAGCAACAAATTACAGTATAAAAAGCATTATAGCCCATAATCCAGTTATAGATGTCGCTGCAGCCTCGTGTCAGTTGAGTTTCTTATCAAGCAGACAAAAACGCTTTGGCAATGGCTGTTGAATGGTACACTGAGCTTTATGGGTTCACTACTGGGACCCATTTAGGTTGGGGGGAAAAAAGCAAAAACAAACCAAAAAAAAAAAAAAGTACCCATATTATGGGGCACAGTCAAACTTGAAGTTGCTGTGGGAATAGCTTAAAAGTTGTCAGTGTGGGACTCAGGCCCCAGGCTTTTTGTTTCACTGCTGTAGTTGCATAGTTATCTTGGCATGGTGGAAAAGAAAGGGAAGGGGAAGTGGCTATATAGTCAGGGATAGAGGTTGCCATGGTGATGAAGGTGGAGCATGCTGGGATCCCACTGGCTACTCCATGGAGACTGAGACAGATGGAGTGACAGACAGAGAGCAGGAAATGGAACTACCTGTTGCTGTTGGACATGGCGTATTGCACCTGTTTCTGCTGGAGGAGCTCCGTGATGGCCAGCAGCTTTTTCAGCACATGCTGCAGACACAGAGTTGGAGATTATATATATATATATATATAAATCAGTTACATTTATATAGCGCTTTACATAGTATAGGGGTGATCTCAACCACCACTGGTGTGTAGCATCCCCTTGATGATGGATGCGATGGCAGGCATAGTGCACCAGAACGCCCATCACACACCAGCTATTGGTGGAGAGGAGAAAGTGATGTAGCCAATTCACTGATCGGGATTATTAGTGGATAATTTCACCAGGACGTCAGGGTTATATCCCTACTCTTTTACGATAATATCGTATGCACCTAACATCATACACAGTGAGGAGCTGCTCTCAGTTCTTTTTGCCCGTTATGAATGAGTGTTTTTAGCCATACACACCTGCTGTGCTCCTCTCTCGTTGCTCAACGTACGGAGTTCATCTGAGTGGGCAGAACAGATCTCGTGCAGGGCAGCAAGGTCTCGAGACAGATCAGTCCTAAAGTGCTCTGGAGCATCGGGCAAGTCAGGGACATTCTGGAGAAACCAGGAAGAAAACACTACAGCTTCAAAATTTTAATTACTAAGGGTTAGTTAATAGGGTTAATTGAAAATACAGTTTGCAGTAAAAAAAAAAAAAAAAAAAAATTGCTACACAGCATTTAATAATTCCAATCTTCACTTAAGCAGTTAAAATAATGTTCAATTACAAAGTAATCTAGATGCATGTGTCATGTAGTGGCCCTGCACTTTAGAAAATTCACACAAGGAGGAGTGCTGTTATATTACTTGTTAGTAAACAGCAAGTGTATCTTTGGGCTTATTAAGCCCACCATCTTTGACCAAGGTGAAAGCTGCACTGGTTTTAGCTTAAGGAAAACATTAAGCTGTAAATGAAGGAAGAAACAGGAAAATGCAATTTTCCTACAGATATTTCTCAATCTGATTTTATACAATGTTTTCACCTTCACACTAATAGACCTTGTCCTATTTTCCTTTCTTGTAGCACTTTGTCCCAACTTGACCACGTTTTAAGTGTTACATTGGCATGTATTATACATACACTGGAGAATCATTAATAGAAATCCTTTAGTGTATGTTATAGTTTTGTTCGGTATGCAGAACAAATTTTTTTGTCAAAATTTGATGCAACTCACCCCCAACTCATCCAGAAACATGATCATGCGTTGTTTATTATTCTTGATGAATGGATTTACTCCTTCCATGTAGGGCTCCTAGACCATAAACAGGACAACCACATAACCAGCCCTTTAATTCCAATGTCAGTAAACATGAAACAATGCACATATGTGTAGCAAAACAAACCTTGGCCCCAAACTCAACCAGATTGGCCAGATTCTGGACTGACTTGGCCACAAGAGTGAGTGTTCTGACTGCAGTCGGAGAAGGAGGATCTGTGAAAAAAAATAATTAACTAGGTTAACTGTCCTTATTACTCTTCATCTAATTAGTGTCTCCAAATAAACTGAGTATTCACTTGGCTTTCATGTTCTAATGCCCTTAAAGCTGTCAGGGTACAAAATGTACTCTAAATACGATGTTCCTGAGATGATGCGAGTCACCATGACAACTCAAATAATCACAGTTAAATAGTCACAGTTCTGGAGTGTGGGGTCAGAATTTTCAGAATAACTGCACACATGCGCTAGATTAGATAAGTCTAAAGACATTACAACCAACTTTAGACACAAAATAAGCGTGACTATTTTGAACCAGCAGTCACTCGAGGGAGGAAGGGGGAGAGAAAACAAACCAAATGCGAGTCAAAGTGACAGTGAGATCATCTGTTGAACAGTTCATGCACTTATTTGTTCCCTAATTTGGTGGGAATCTAATGAATGATCTGACTTATCCTTAATGTAGAATTTGTTTATTATACAGTGACTTGTATTTTTATTTTTGTTTTACCTACAGAACTCACAGTAGCAGCTAAGTGACCAACACGGGGTGTTTATAAGATGAGAAAGTAACATATACTACTTAGTATGTGGTTTGGAATGCAGTCGTAAATTCGTTCTGAATGCGTACTGACTTGGCCCTCGGAGTTGTGAAAGTAATCTGTTCAGTGGTGGAAGATCGCAGCACAACCCACATTAAAAAAAGAAAAAAAATTCACAGATAGGATGCAGTAGCATTTTATTTTTACCACTGTGGGCAAATTCAAAAACCTGACATCCTGTGTCTTTAAGCAGTAGCTTTTATGTAAGCTGTGTACTCACCCGAGATGATGTTGAACATCCTGGGGTTGAGAATAGCAGGGCAGATCAATCGCAGGAAGACAAAACCACTGCACACAGACACACAAACAAGCACTTCGTCAGCTGAAACACAGGCCTATACACCTGAGAAGTGCTGCACATACAGAAAAACAGGTCGTGGTGGACTACCTCACAACTCTGGTCCGCATTGTAGTGTTAGTGGGCCATTTCTGCTGCACAGACTTCTGCAAGCACCCGTATATGAACCTCAAAGTTCTGACAATACAAAAAGAACGAGTCTATAAGTGCCAAAGATTTAAACAACATATAAATCAGATCAGCACATAAGCTTCGAGTGTTAGTTTGCTCACGGAGGCAAGATCTCAGCAGCCATGAAGATCTTCTCAACTAGCTCAGAGAGGATGGTGAGCAGGTTGGTCAGGTTCAGATTTACATCCTCATTCTTCTCCAATTTAGATGGGTTCAGCTTTAAAGCAGAAAGCAGGAAACAGTCAAAATAGGAGTAACATTCTGACTTATAATAATCTAGTGAATCAAACTTATTTAGTGATCGCATATATATATATATATATATAAATAAAAAAGGTAGTCACTCATGTTCATCACAAAGGCTGTCAAATTGCACATAAAGGAAAAAAGAGATACCTTAAGTACCCTAAAAAATGCATTTGCATTTTTAATTATTTAATGATTTATCATTAAAATGTTTGTATGCACTGGCGGTGCGTCAGTTTAAAGCAAACAGAATAATAATTTTTAAATATCGGTCCTTTATGTATTAATGCCTGTCCTAAACACACAGGTAGACCGAATGACAAATAGCTTTCTTTTCGCTTAAGATGTTCAGTACAGAGTGTACAATGGAATTCTACAAGCCAAATAATTAACTATATACCCAAAATTCACCTACACAAATACTAACTCAAATAACGCCTGCTGAGTTTCAACTAATTAGAAGAAGCAGCCACATTATTTGTCACATACACAGTCAGGGGGAAAAAACAAAAACAAAAAAAAGACATGGAACACCCCAGTGAATTATTTTGACATATTTGGACAAACATTGGATCATCTTTGAAACAGTGCCTATAAAAGTTGATACTCTTGAACAAAACCACAATCAAAATGAGCTTGCTCAATCAATTATTCAACAGAAATATCAACAGATGTGATCATCTTCTGTGGAAAAAGTAAGTACACCCTTGTCCACCAGTCTCTGACGTCGGCTTACTGCCTCTTTCAAACTGAAATCTTTGAAACACCTGATTCCAAGTTTATGGATTTGAAGGTGTGATAAATGTAGGGGTGTACTTACTTTTTCCCATGTGACTGATCTGTTTTTTGTTCATTTAAATTGTGAAAATTACAACAAAATGTCAATTTTGTGTCATTTCATAGAGTGTATCAACTTTATTAAGTGTTTCAAAGAGGATAAAATGTTTGCTTGTTTAAATATGTCCAACAATTTCCATGTGGTGTACTTTACAGCACAGTGAAATTCTATGATACAGGGCCTCTGGAGTAGATAAGGTTAAGGGCCTTGCTCAAGGGCCCAACAATGGCAACTTGGTGGTGCTGACTTTCTGATCAGTAACCCAGAGCCTTATCCTTTTTGGTATACTTTATTCATGTTTTACATTTAATTAGAAAATTTACACATAATTAGTCAAATGTAAAAAAAAATAATAAAAAAATGAAAGCATGCCACAAATGACATGCATTTAGCCAGAATCCTTTTCCTATAATTCCAGGGGCATTTGGTTTGGAAATGTGTTTCAACAGTATTGCATTAGCATGGCTAAAATATATGAAATCTTGGATCGCTTCAACTTCACGTGTGTTATAAAAGTTTGAATAGTCTTTATGAAATTAATTCTGACAACCATAGTAGAAGTTAAACACACCTTTCACAGTTAAAGTACTACTACTTACACCAGAAACAAAACATTAAGAGGGCCATACTAAAACATGTGACAAACCTCGCAGGACTGCTTGCTCTCCATAATCTTAAGAATGGTGTCTTTGAGGGCATGATGGACGAAGGGCGTGGCTGTAGCCTTCATGTACTGCTCCATCAGTGTGCTGGCCAGCGTGGTGGCACGGAACAGAGTGGTGGCTTCATCTGGAGAAAAATATCACAAACAAAATTCAAGGTTCTCACTTAATTATTTACGAACACTAACTTAAGGCTGACTTGTTTGCTCAGATAAAGTTACGGTGTTAATGGGTAAATGTTTCCATATATAGTAAAGAAAATGGTCAGAAACTTTACCTTCCATGTTAATCTCTCGGTCATTTAGAGTCCTGAGTAGTGGAGCCTCGGCTTTCTCGTGTCTGAAGATCCTGAGCAGGATGCTGGCCAGTAGAGTGCGGTCCTGCCCACATACATGAGCCAGCGCATAGATCACATGGAAATCTCTTTGTAGAATCACCTGAGAAGATTACCAGAAGGGGGGGTTAAGTGAAGAGAAGAATACCAGAAGGGGGGTTTAGTGAAAACCACAATAAAGAATGAGACTGTGAACAAAAAGATCAAATGCATACAAATCTGAAGCACGTATTGTGCAGAATCAGAGCAATCTAATTATATGTATGGCAAACAAATTCTTTAAAACTTATGTCGGAGATTCTTACTTCTTTGAATTCGTTATACTCTTCCTCTGGCATGATTTTCTCCATGGAATAGCGTGCTCGCACACGCAAGGAGCCCGGTTCAATTCCCTTCAGAGGCACGTGAGAGCTCAACGGGAACCACTCGTCAATCATCTGGCCCCTCTGCAACCGGCTCAGAAGGCAACGCATGAACACTGCACAAACATGCACATGCATGGTGTTTTAAATCAAATCAAATCCTTCAGTTCCATTCGTGTGGACAGCAGAGGGTGCCAGAGTGCAAAGAAAGAGAAGCATGTCTAAAACTGAACCAAATGCAGCTATACTGCTTTATACACTGTTTGGTGTATTATCCAGGCAACTGAACTGTTTTTACTCAAGTCATTTATTTTAATTTTCTACTGAATACAGCCAGTTTTAAATAATAATAATAATAATAATAATAATAATAATAATAATAAATGTAAACTTACAAATATCACTTTCTTTGCTCTTCTTAGTTTTGTTGCTTAGGCTGATTTCAAACCGGTTGATTTCACTGGATAAGTCACTAACAGAAAGGAAAAAAGAAATCACTTCTTAATGAATGCATCATTCAGTGACATAAGTTAAGGCTATAGGTTAAAGCATTCAATATTAAATATTAAATAGAAAATACATGTCTACTCACTCAAACATGAACTCCTCTGTGAAGACTGGGTTCTGACCATCTCTCGGGTGAGTCTTGGCTACATGCACGCTGTTCAAGTAGATGTTGCAGTATGGGTTTGTGAAATGTTTGATGGGAAGTTTGTGAGCCTCTTCCACATTAAGCACTAAGCTGCTCACCTGAGATAGAAGGATTCAAATAAATGTATTTAATAGTTATAATCGCTGAAGTTACTATCATTAGTGACCAGCTCTGAGGTATAAGGGCAAAACAAACTGCTGTCAAATGAGCAGTGAGCACCATTGCTGGCTGACTGACAGCCTACCTGGCCTGTCTGGCAATTCTATGCAGAAATACAGGTAACTACAGCATATATTGAAAAATAAGACATTTTGTGCTCCTAGGTTTGATAGCTATGGTTTCTCTTCTCCTGTACTGATTGGCTAGGCTGCTCTCCAAAGGTTCAACTGCAGTGGTATGATGTAAAATTGATATGTTGATATGTTAAAGTTACCTTCATCACTGGCAGTGTGCAGAAGGAAATAAAAATTTGCATATTTCTGCATGGAACGTTTGTTGTTTCTACATAATATTCATGCTATATTTGGCATCAGTGTATTCCAGATAGCCTTTAATAATGCCTTTGACAAAAGAAGTAATGAAATCATTCTCATGGCTGGATTGGGAAGCAGTTGCAAGGTTGTGATGGACTAACATAGCAAGCACATCACACACACACACACACACACACAATTCTGGTGCCAAACATATTAACAAATTCAAAAAGACTGGACGTGTTGAGAAGTGGACGTCCATGAACATCCACCGATGAAGGCACAACCGACATGGTGGTGGCAAACATAGTCCCCTACGTATGAAGACTTTTGGAACACCCTGTATACTTTATTCTGACTTGTTAAGATCAAATATAACCTTTAAATAGGAACGTTACCCATCTTCCTGTGGAATAGGTATTTATTTACAGTGATGTACTGTGAATTCTTAAAAGAGTAGGCCTATAATTTCTAATAATGGCTCTATAGGAGAGAGGTTATTATGAAGATTATGAAGATAATGATAGGTGCTGGAAAATGGCAAATAGTGCCATCATCACTGACAGTCAGCTTGGTGTACCAGGGCCCAGGTAGCAGTATCTTACCTGACGTAGACGCTTGTTGGAAGTGGCCTGTGTAGGCTTCCTTAAGTTACTGCAGAAGGTTTGTAGGCATTTCATCCAGTCCTGCAAGTTTTCAAAAGAGTGCTTTAGAGTCAATGTTAATGTCAGGGACAAACTGAACAGCTGTGGGGTTCATACATACCTGGGCCTGTTCAGGTGTGTCTCCCGCAAAGTAGAAAATGCACTGCTCTTCACTAAAGTGCTGAATCACTATCTGGAAACAGTTTGGCCTGCAAAAGAACAAATGATAGTCATGTTCTGCCTGGCCCGATGATATAAATGACTGCTCTCTATAGTTCATCAAGCTTTTTGTAAATTGTGCTATGAGACAGCACATGCTGGTTACCTGCCAAACAGACTGTCATGCACACAGTACACTAAGGACACACTGAGGTCAATCAGCCCTTTGGGTTTGGTGGCTCGTTTCTCGCTCTCAAAGTAGATAAGTTGAGCGTCATTGCCCTCCAGGATGAAGTACAGATTCTTCCAGCGCTTTCCTTTGCCTAATAAACAATCATGTATTGATATCAAGTACGTAAAACACACGTCTACCAATGCAGGTATGTAAGATCAGTATAACAGCCTTGCATATCTTTTCTACACCCTTGCACTGAGCTGCTTTACTATATAGAATATGTTACATACAATTTCTAAGTTTCCATGGCTAAGATAATTAATGTGTCATTCAGTACCTTTGTTAATCAGGAGGTATCCTTTCTTGACAATGTTTTTGTAGAAAGCATCTTTTGTTTTTCGCCGAATAGTTTTGTAAATTTCTCGATTCTCATCGACGGCGTTACAGAGTACTTGCTCTTGTTGCTTAAAAAATTAACAAAAAGAGATATTAAAATACAGATTAAAAATGATATGTAGTTATATTATTGCTATTGAAATTTTACTTACCTGATTTGAAACTGGATCTTTCAAGTTATAGCCTTCTACAATCTGCTCTTTTCTGTAATGCTCAATGATATCATCAACACTGTCAAAAAGCAATTTGAAAACATTATTAAAGACCATCTGCATGGGATGTTACTGTACAGTAAATAGGCCTACGACATGAACATAAAGGAGTACTGAAGGTTACTTTCGCTTGGATAGAACACGCTGCACTGAAGTACAATTCTTGTGATTTGTCATGTAGATTTACATTCACGTCTCATGTTCAACAAAAGGAAATTTCCAACATACATACAATATATTTTATAGTTATAATGACAATTTTTGAGCATGCACAGTACATAGCTATAAATGTAATGCTTTACTTTTAAAGCTTGATTTCTCCCTTTCTTCTAGCTTGACCAGAACAGGTAATATATTCTGCAGAACATTGGTAAATGTGCACTTATATAGCAATTTTTATCCAAAGTGCTTTACACTGCATCTCATTCACCCATTCACACACACTTTCACACACCAATGGTAGCAGAGCTGCCATGCAAGGCGCTAACTTGCCATCAGGAGCAACTTGGGGTTACATTTACGTGCCTCTTTAGTCAGCAGCTGTAGAGAATACAGTGTTGAATGTACTATTTTGCAGATGACTAGAACTATTACTACATGAAGTACTCATCTTCATTTGAGTGGATTATATTAAAACAATAGAACCAGACCTTCTTATTCGGTTGCTCCACTCTGGTATTAAACAGAGACAGTGTGTAATGTATTTCATTATTAGTTCCATAATTGGCCGTTGGTGTTATTGCACATTATTACTTTTCAGTACTTACAAGTTACTGGTTTTCTCTACGTCAGAATTCTCAGTAGAGAAATTTACCGCATGAAACCTTCAATCAGTTTCTGATTGAAATAAACACACTTACACAAACAGACAAAATGTCAAATCTGTTCCTAGATCAGCAGCCCATTAAAAGATGGGTGACAAACAGGTAAAGACTGCATTTATCCCCATCTCCTGCAGAGCTCTGGTGTGCTGCCTGTTAGGCAAGGCATTAAATATGAATGAGCAGGGGTTCCCAGTAATGTCAGAGAATACAGGGGTAACTGTCTGCCCTCAGGCATTGCCACTGCACTTTAAAGCCATTGCCTCCAGACATACCTGTTGTAATACCTGCCACCCATCATGTACTGGTTGTTGGGGGTGGGGCAGATCTTGAACCTTTGGATGTTCTCATTAGTGCGGAAGAAAAGCGAGTAGTCACCCGGTGTGCTGTCCGACGGCCGCACCAGAAAGCTGCACACCTGGCCTGCTAATGGGGGAGATGAAAGCACAATTTTCCATACAGTCCTCATAATGTTATATAAACAGTTAAGAGGCAAACATTACTGTAGTAAAGAAAAGACAAAACCTAACGTCATTCTGCAATGGAATAAGGTTATGGTTAAGTTCATAATTTCCCCCACTTTCTGCAGGAGATCATTTTTATTAAGATGATGCAATTTCTGAGCACACAGGTATGAATATAATGCTTTATACTTAAAGCTTAATATTTCAACTTCATCCAACTTGACCAGAGTATTCTGCAGCATGTAAGAAATATCGATGAAAGTTTATACTTCTATATAACTGTACAGGAAATCGACTGCATGTGTGCATGAATATCAAATGATATACCTGTCATCAACAGATTGTATGCCTCTTGTTTGCTTATTTTCCCATGGTACCAGCTATAAAGAGAGAGCATGAACAGGAATGAATAAACCATGCAACCATGGCAAAAGCAGCATTAGTGCATGTGAGTCAGTACTGCATCAAGGTAGATTTACTCAGTTCGTGACACATTTGAACTAAAGGAAATGATCATTGGCTCCTGCCAGTCTGTTCGAATCAGTTTACATTGTCTGGTCAGATTTATGGCCTGTGGCTGCATGTCTCATGTAAACATGCATATTTAACAAAGCATTCAATATGCTTCCTCTGAATGTCTCTTTAACCTAAAACTAACTCCGTCATCTAACCAAAATCTAATCGTAACCAGAAAAAACTATTTCTTATTTGATGCAGATTTTTCAAAAACTAATGAGCATTATTTTCTACCATTTCCCTCAGTGTAGAAAACCTGATGCTGGTTAAAAATCTTAAATGTTTTCTCTTCAGCAAACTTCACACTGGCTTTGTAAAAGCCTGAGCTAAGAGTAAGGCAGAGAAGGTAATTAATTAAAACAAAGTGGCCTCTTCACAAAAGCTAACTATATTGTATAAGTAGGCCAATGGTGTTAATCATTTTCCCTAAAACAATCGGTTAGGCTGCTTCCCTAAATGAACTGTTACACTGTGGTTTCAGCACATACATTCTATAGCCTGCTCCCAATAAGAAACAAGATAAAACATAGGGGTGGCTTACATTTTGCCCTCATGGGGATCCTCCTCTCGTCCCTGCAAACAAAGTCAGCCATTAATCAGAGTAAGTACCACTTCAGAAGACAACAGTACTAAAGAGTGACCTAGTCTTTCTAAGAGCTCTTACAATCAGGGAAAAGAGGATAATATGAAACAACTCTTCAAAGTATTGTTAGAGGAGGGAGAGAGAGAGAGAGAGAGACAGAGACACTCACCACCTCCTCCACAAGATCATCCACTATAAGGCCCTGTTCCTCCGTTCTGACATTGGTCACCCACATCCAGCCATCTTCATGTTCATTGTGAACAATAAACATGTCTCCTTTGAGGAAACTGACACAAACACACACACAGGTAAATTCATAAAGGACCACAACAGACAACCTGAACTAGTGATGGGTGTCAGTAGTCAACTAATCAAATACACAAGTCCGTTTCCCACTGGGCCGAAAAAAGGGAAAGAAAAAGAAACTTTTAGGTTAAACAAGATCTTGCTTGATGTCTGTAAAGGTCACTGAATAAGTGTTATAAGAAAAATTCTAAATGTAATAAATTTAATTTGAGAGATATATATATATATATATATATATATATATATATATATATATATATATATATATATTACACATACATACACACAATATTCATGATAAAAATCTTTCACTTTGCTTAAGAAAATACACTTAATATAATTAAGTAATTATATAAATATAAATAATTTCACTCGGACATAAGACTTTAATCATATTTTACTTAAATACAGTTTAACAATTTTTTTTTTTTTTTGTGAGTGCATTTGAGTACTTGTGACAAGGCAAAATAACTGACGCGGGCGTTATGAGCCCCATCTGGTTTATGTTGCAATATGACTCCCAATGTGTACTCATGAGATATACCTGATCTCATCTGTATCTGGCACTTTGGTGTATGGAAGGATGGCTCTCACTCTTCTCCTGTCCTCCACAGGCTGGGTAAAGCGCGCACACACACACACACACACACACACACACACACACACACACACAACACTAATGTCAGCATAAATCTACTGAAACACAAGCCCTTCATGCGTTACTGGCAAGTCTTGAGACTCTGAAGAAATGACTAAGGGTGAAAAATGGGTATAGAGATATATTTTTTCATTGAGCAAGTTGTAGAGCAGCTTGCTGCTTTATCATACACTGATTCAGTTAGGTAAACAGAAATGATAGTAAATAAGATTTTTTTGAGTGTCTCAGCTATGATATATTAGCAAGACATTTCCTGTAGCACAGTCACTGCTAACGGAGATGGCAGCATTACCTCTGGTGGAGCCACTGGTGATAGCAGCTTTTCACCTTTCAGTAGGCAAGACACGTAGCTGTAATAACCAATGAGGTCTGAAAGGGATGAGAACCGTCTCCCACCAATGTAATAATCCCCACACATAGCAATGATCCTGGAACACAAACACACCCAAGACTCAGATACACCGAGTATGATTTCTTTTTTTTATATGGTATTGAGTTTGTGCATGCAATGTCATTTCTCAATCATTAACATCTTTCATTATTTGCCCCTTTAAAATGTCAACTGGTGTGAATAAAAAAAATAAAAAAATTTCAGGCTGCAGAGAAGGGTGACTATTCATGTGAGAGCTGACACACTCCTTTCTTTTTTTAAGGTCCACCCACGCTATCGCGCCTCAGTTACCACTTAAACAAAAACACACATGCAAGTACCTTGAAAAAACAACTTCAGCTCAGCTCTGAATTCAGTGTTCAGCTTGGCGTGGAAGAACAAATTTCACCATTTCATAATATTTATGTACTCGTAACACACAAATATCCATATTCAAATGATAAACAGTCCAGATTCTACTTCGTCACTGAACACAAATCTCCTGAAACAAGTTTTATAAACATTCAGGAAACAACCTTTTGCTTGATGTACAGAAATACATGTTAATGTTATGCTTCTTTCAACAAAATCTTTGCATGAAACAATTTATGCAATAAAACTAAACACTGCTTGTGGTTTTTGCAAACTGTGGTTTATGCACGAGCTCTACTGTCTCTGGAGCGGTCTAAAATTACAGTAAATCAAATTGAAATGCAAATTTGGTGGCAGCCTTAGCGTCAACCTAAATTCCTACAGCTATCGCTATAATTTAGTTTATTTCCTGTCGTTCCATTGGGGTCTGTGGTGAGAGGAATTTTTGCCAAATTTTACCTGAAGTGGTTGACCACGTTGGTCTTGCTCAGGAAGGAGAGCACGAAGGAGCCAGGCCTCCGGTCGCTCTCCCTGATCAGGTAGCTGCCCGGTGTCTTGGCCTTGCGCAGCCGCTCCTCTGCAATGGTCCGGTCCAGCTTCCCATGGTACCATCTAAGATAAAAGAACGGATTAGAGTTTTACGGACATCTCTATGGGTAATACTGTGACCGTTTGATTTAATTAATACCTTTGTGCCAGCTGGTCCTTGGAGAGTAGAATAATAAACTTTCCTGTGGAGCGCTCATCTACCAAAAGCTAAATGTTTCTAGAAACATCAAGAAACTTCAGAGCCACATTAGGCTCATCAGACACCATGTCTTGTGATGGAACTGTCAAAATATTTCCAGAGTGAAATTTCTGCACCACAAACATGGCTCAGCATTGCGTGAAATATAAAAAGATTTTACACCAAAGCCCAGGCTATTGCTATAAATTAAAGAGTAGCTTTCTAACACTGGTTAAAGTTTTCAGTGTATTTAGATTCTGGTGGAAGCAAATGAAAGGGGGAAGAAAAAAACAAAAAACAAAAACAAAAAAAACACTCCTGTCTGGTTTAGCACGGTGTAAGGTTGGTGGAGCTTAGGTACAGGAAAAAGAAGAAAGCAGAAGGTGAGAAAACAAGAAAGAGCACAACACAGTTAGAGGGAGAAGACAGCAAAAGAAAAAACAAGAAAGAAAAAGAGAGAAAGAAAAAAAAAAACCAAACACTGAAGGCATCATGTGGTTTTCATCTTTAGCTTAAAATAAAGTCCAGACTGACAAGCTGGGCAGAAGGCTGATGCTGCAGTGTCAATATAGTATTAAAACTACTATATGATATTAAGAACAATTGAAATGAATCTAAGACACTGGCAAGATAAAGTTATTGAAGTTTTAATTCAACATTATCAGAGCCTGCTAACATTTTCCCACACTAGCGCACATCAAAATGATCTAAAAAAAAATGTAAATGATCTCAACTTTAAAGACGTGTGGGAGAAGTCTGTAGAGGAAGTGGAGCTCATGTGGCGTGGTGCGTGATTAAATGTTCGACACAGTCCTGAGAGCTGTCTGCACAGTTGACACCACAAACTATATATGTCTACCAGCTTCTTGCAATTTGACATCTCTTGCTATGTGAGGACTTGCATCCAATGTATATATACACTGTGTAATGTTTTTTATTTTTTATATATATATATATATATATATACACACACACACACACACACACACACACACACAAAAAATACTATATGTTGCAGAGATGCTCTGCATAAAGACATTTCTGAATGAATGGTTTAAAGAGAGGGAAGATAGAAATGATAAAATCACACTACAAACAAATAAGCGATTTGGAGATATTGTTCTTAAGAAATTTGATCAGGTTCTAACCAGCATCCACAACGGACTTTAAAGGGAGTCAAATGAAGTGTGGGGGTTGTAGCTTTCAGACGGTCACTGCTGCAAAGATTTATATGATGACCAGCCTCCATGAGGCTTGTATAGAGTAGCAGCAGACTGTTGTAGAATGACTGCAGCCGAATTGTTACTGAACTTCTACTAAAAACTTCCTTAAAAATGTGTTGTTTTTTGTTTTTAAATCCACTGATGCATCCAGTTGGTGCGAGATTAATAAAAGGCTTTTACAGCTACAGCGTTATTATAGTTCAAGTATCAGCTATACTTTAACCAAACAAGCCTTTCAACTTTCAACAATCCTCAGTTCCTCAAAACTTTCGAGTAATTTCTGCCCTTACTGATGAGAGGAAGGGTACGATATAAGAGGCGACCCTTCTGCAGCTTGACAGCTCGTACACAAGTGTAACCTTCATCACCATGAGGAATGACTGTGCAGCTCAGAGCATGAAGTGTGGAAACATCAAACGACAGAACTAGAGACACATTATGAGATACATTATATCATATGTACCAGTTTTCTTATTTCAGAAGCTAACTATATCCTTTGCCACCTTAATCTGCTAGAAGTTACAATAAGCCGCACGGTCCATACACATTTGCTGTCTTGATCACAAGATTTACCTACATTTGCATGTGCGTGTGTGAGTGCATGTGATCAGCAGAAACATATTGAGCTATTAGATGTATGGTGGCCCATTATCACGACTTTGTGCATCTTTAAGCCACCAAGTCCTGTTCATCCAGCAGTCATTCCGTGTTTATTACTAATATTAATTTTTAGCAGTCTGCAGATGTCAATCATACCCATATGATTAAGTCATGTTATTTTTGTTTTCACAACAATGTAAATCTATCAAATAACTTGTCACACATGCCGGCTTGAAACTTCAGGATGTTTTTTTTATTTTATAGTGTAATTATAAAATGGAGGGGGGGGGGTAGCTTTAATCACCATAAACATTTACATCAGTCTCTTTAGTCTCGTCTCTAAGTAAATGTCAGTCACGGCATGTGAAAAACAGAAGCCTATTGTCACTCTCGACTTGACTTACAACTGTTCGCTATTAAAATCATGACAGCTGGTATTTAAACGCTTACAAATTGAACCTATTCGGCTTGCATCTGTTTCGTTGTGGCACAACAGTTTTATCAAAGCATTCACATACACTTAGCACAGGCTAAATATACTTAAACCTTTAAGCATCTTTACAGCATTTGTTACCTGCTGGTGCCTTGTTTATTTATCGGCACCTTTGCAGAAATTATAGACAAGTAAATTAAAACATTAACTCCACTGCTTTGATTTAATATGTTTACCTTTTCTTAAAAGTAGAGGTATTGGAAAAAATATAAACAGGAAGTCCCTATAAATTGTGGTCATTTTTGGCTGAATGGAGCGACCGTGACATCACAAATGCCTACAACACTAAGCAGTTTCAGGTCTATGCCTGTGACAGGAGTCATGGCCTTTAGCACACAATGCAAGTCTTTAATCTTTTCAGAGGTAATCATCAACAGCTTCAAAATAATACTGGCAGTAAAGGAAGTTATGTTGAACATCAAACACAGTGCGCATATCTCTTCACTAGATTAACATCCACAGGAAGTCAAAAATTATGAGAAAGCCCAGGCTCTTGTAAAGCTTAGGGCACTGGTTATGTAGTGGTGGTGTTGTTATATATATATATACACAATTAAGCCCAAGACTGACAGCAAATCCTTACAGTGCTTGTGTTCGACTTGGGTTTAAATGAGCAACAGGAAGCATGTAGGGTTGGTCCCACTGCACTTTTACATTCTGTGTGTGCATGATTACACTCATCTGCCTCCCCCATAAGATACAAGCATGCTTCATGTCTGTGAGTAGAGTATGCTGAGACTTCATGCATGAGAGACAACATGCAGAGCAGTACGCATGTGTTTAACTGAACTTCCATTTATAAACAACTAATTTAGGCTGAAAGGTTCTCCGTGTCATTAACATGCAACTGCATTATTAAATATGGCTTTTATTACACTGACTGATGAGTTCCAGTGTACAATTTGTAAGCAATAATATATTTATTGCTGCTTCTGAGCGTTAGTGATTTACAGATTTGTTTATTTATTTATTTACAACTTTAGGATCAGGGTTCAAAATGTTGAACTAATGTCCTGGAAAGAGCTGTGGAATAAATGTTCAGCCATTTAAAATAACTTAAAGATCCAAATGTCAGGCAAATGTGCATTTTGCCCATAAACATATTTTTCAGACAACTGGAAGAGACACACAAGTCTTCGCACTTCTTGTATGGTCTCTGCATATTAAAACAAGATATGCGCTTATATCTTAGGACAGAAAAATTAGTCCAGAACAACACTACGTTGGATTTGGCAGATCTCGGTCATCTCCACTTTTTAAAAGAATGAGACAAAGCCTATGACAAGAGACAGGATTCTCAATGGAATCATGAAGTCACATTCTGTAAAGTTTAGGATGCTTTTAATACTTCATATACTGTATTGCCTTGGAAACTGTTTGTTTATCAAAACTTCACTTCTTTCACTGAAAAACATTTCTCAGCTCATACACTAGGACAGTATGTACACAATAGGCATAAATCAACACAGTCTGCTCCGTCTCTTTCCTAGCTCAGCGGACTGAAAACACGACATGACCTTTTTGTTCACAACAGCCATCCTTGAGACCTGACTGAGGGTTCTGTGTGTCTGTTTCTTTCTGTCTGTTTCTTCCTGTCCGTCTATCTCTTTCTGCCTGTTTGTCTTTTCCTGTCAGTTTGCCTGTCTGTCTATCTTGCCTGCCTGTCCTGTCTGTCTGTTTGTCTCTCCCTCCCTTTCCTGTCTGTCTGTACTTCCTGTCGGTCTGTCTTTCCTATCTGTCTCTCGCTCTCCCTCCCTTCTCCCTCAAGACAGTTTTATATGCCTCTTTTCCCTGATGCAGTCCGTCCACCTAAAAAATTCATCACTAAAAACCTTCCGTCACTGCTCATTAGTATCAACATGAAGCAGACTGTAGCACTTGACATTAGGAATGTACCTCTGCATCATGCCAGCTGTCATCAGGGAAACTGTGTGTATCTCATATCTAGGGTGAAGATATGCAAGACTTCAGGCTCAAACTCCCACATACACGTGAGCTTTACGTGACAGTTTTTGGTGCTTTTGGAAATCATCGGAGTAGTTACTGCCTTTTAAATACCTCAAAGAGTTATGGTTCCAAACTAACTGTCCATAAACTTAAACCTCGTTCTGGGACATGAGGGTTTCTGCAGCTCATACACTTAAATCAACAGCAAGAAAATCGGCTTCAAATGATACACTGAAGTGCAAGTAACATTCGATACCTAACTTTGATAATTAGCAAAGCTGCACAATCACCACCGAATAAGATACCACGATACCATGCCATCACCACTGGTTTAAAAAATATAAACAAAAAAAATAAATAAAAATGCTCTGATACCATGTGACATAAGCTTGGTGTACACTAATGAACAGGCAATATAAACTGACAGAAATCTGGAAGTGTTTCACAATTAATGAAGATAATGAAAGCAAAGCAGAAACTACATCATCAAGTACCCTGATAAAATCTCTAACATAAAACGCAGCACAAGGGGTTCATCGCCAGCAGCACACAGGAGTAATCACTAACTGGGTGAGAAAAATGTCCACAGACCACAGGAGGTAAATGATCACGTCTTACTCAGTTTAATATCCTAATACTCTTCATTTCAAACCAACTCACCAACATCCCATGTTGCCCTGATTGATTAATACCAAGTCATTTCAGTGTCAACATTGGTACTGATACTACCCCAAAAAAAAAAAACCCTCATACTTGATAATAATCAGTAATCAGGGCATCCCTAGTCTGACCATTGTTTACCAGTGTAAAGAGAAAACACATTCAGTATTATCCAGATGTACTAGACTAGGTAAATGGTATGAAGAAAAGACCACAATAAAACAAACACATTCCTCATCCGATAGAAGCGACACTTACACTGGGTTCATCTTTTGCTGCATCCTTGCCTGTCCCACTCTCTCTTACTCATGAAGTAAAGCCACCCAGCTGCTGAATCTCTAGCATGTGCCTTCCTGGTCTCACTGGACATGACGGACACAACTCCAGCACGATCTCTGGCATGATCCCATGGAACTGCGGCAGCGTTAAGCTCATCCCTCTGTTCTCCAGTCCGATGCAGCTGCTACATCTACGTCCACTGTGTTAAAAAACGAGGCTGAAGCTCATGCGTGTATTACAGCAAAATGTAAACTTCACTTGCTCTGAGAAGACTATAGAAGTTTCCATCAGAGAAAAATCTTTTTCCAGATGTTTAGAATTATATGTTACATCCATATCATTACTGTGGAAGGCAAATAAAGCCAAGAGTGAGTAAGAAGAGGCTCTGGGTGGAGAGTAGCCACCGTGTGCAGGAAGAAAGTCACTATGCAGTGGTACTGTGTGTGTGTATGTATGTGTGCGTGTCTGCCTCAGCCACAAACCCCCTCACCATCACTAACGTTTGTGAATGGATCAGGAACTAGGGACAGGACAAAATGTTAGCTAAATCAGTCTATCTACAGTGAGATCAGTTAGCGAGCTGATATTCTGATAAAGGAGGCATAATATGTTTTATTTATAAAAGGTGTTAAGTAAGCCTGCTACACACTACCCTTCTAGGGACTACACAAAATTAATTACTGGATTAATTTTAAGACCGATTATATATGAGCTGTTCGAAGAACCCATCTAGCTGACTAGCACTTCCTAATCATGGCATGGATAAATGATCAAATATTTATTCCGTAGCAATTTAAAATAATAATGGTGGAAATGTCATATCTCCCAAGTTAATCAACAGTGAACCATTATGCACATTGCCTGAGCTAACCGTCTCATTTTCCTGAAGTTTCTGTGCTGGAAGAAGGTAATGCACAGATGATGTGCAGGAACAGCTGGGAATCAGCCTTGTTTTCCTTCACACATGACAAAGTGTCACAGCGTATTTGACTCGGAGACAGAAAGATTAGCAGCACATGGGCACTGCAATACAGATGGAGAGCTAAAAGTTCATCTTTAGTGAGCAGAGGCATGCATTTAAGTTGTCGCATACACACACAGTCAGCCATGAAGTGCATAAATCTGGGGTTGTTGTCACGAAACATTTCTACCGATCAGTTGGGAGAAACTGGGAAAAACTTGTACAAAAGAAGTCCTGAGCTAAGATTAGGAATGGGGCTATGCCTTTGTACTCTGTGCACATCCCAAACAAAAACCCCACCACAATTAAATAGTCACACAACGTGCAGCTTGCAGAAGATATTTACTGTTTGTGTAAAATTCCCGGACACTATTTGCAGTTTATCTATACTTTATAATTTGCCTGTGTGGAAAAATAGTGTAGAGTGTAGTGTAGGTACTTCACTGTTCATACACCGCTTTATCTCAGTCAGGAAGGGCTGGGTGATTTATAGATATAATCAATATCATGATAAATGATTATGCATAGATAGATGCTGTTGATTTGACATACTTTTTTTTCTTAAATGTTCTTTGTTAATGTTATTTTGGTTTATTTTACTACTGTTCTGCAGACATCCTGATATGATATTTTGGTCATATCGTCCAGCCCTACAGTCAAGGAGGCTATGAATCCAGAGCCGATCCTGGGAACACTAGATGTGAGGCAAGAATACACCCTGGAAGGGGAATGGATTCCAGTCCATCACACATGTGCAGTGGTACTGCTTTACTTTTAATTCCACAAAGCAACTGATTACTTCCATTATTTTTGCAGTACCTAGATACCATTTTAAAAGCTCCTTGTTACCGAACAGACCAAATGTATACAATATGGCTAAAGAGTTTCTTCAGATGTCGTCCCAGTTCATGACGAATGTGTTCATTGGGGATAAGGTCGGGGCTCTGTACAAGTCTTTCAAATTCTCCCACATCAACCTAGGCAAACTATGTCTTCATGGACCTTACTTTGTGCACAGGGGCATTGTCATGCTAGAACATGTCTGGGCCCATTAGTAACAGTAAAGGGGAACTGTAATGCAACAGCATACAGACACATTCTATAAATTGCATCAGTTTAAGGAAGGCCCACATTTGGGTGTGATAGACAGCTGTCCACAAAACTTTGGGCCATATAGTGTATTTTTTCTTTTGCACCTCGGGATTACTTACCAGTTTTTGCTAAATGCTTTGTAAATTGCAAATTGCTTTATAAACAAAAAAAATTGATTTTTTTTTTTGCCAAATACTAACTCCAAACTTTTATCCATTTTCTAAATGAAGATGCTGAGAGTATACTAGCATTTAATACTTTTTTTGTCCACAGGCAAGGATTAGAAACTGAAAGACTGTAACAAACATCCAACATATATAGTGACCATAAGGGTTTGAATCATAGTTTAAAACACATACAGTGGCATTTGTATGCAAGTTTGGTACAGCCAAGATACCACAAATGTCAGAACTTCACTCTTCCAATTTAGTACAGTAGGCAGTCAGAGAAACCAATACTAATAAAATAAAAATATATTTTTTTAAATATTATGCATCACTGAATGTTTTGTCTATGCTTCTGTGTACAGCAGAATAGTATGTAAACCAGCGATGCAGTACATCATGACCGTTTCTTTTAAACTGAGCAACATTTTAGCAGCTCTCTGCAGACCGAGACATCCTACATGCACGCAGTCACTGTACGCTGTGGAAATACAGGTGTGAAAATGAGAAATTTTTCGAGAACACTACGTGGATGGGTTTCAAGCAGATTACACTGATGTTTTCTCAGACAAGGTGCAATGATGTCTATGAACTTTACCCCTTAAAAGTCATACAGAAGTCTTGTCACACCAAAGCTAAATAAGTCATGAGGGGAAAGGAGAAAAGAAAACACTTTCCTTATTAGTCTGTCACCGACATGGCCTGCTGACAAGAGGCTGAAAAACAAAACCATTCTAGAAGAAAAGAAACATTTACATAACATTCAACATTTAAAAAAAGTTATACCGTTTGGCCGTCACTGAAAACACATACAACACCTCGCAGGATTTCTTACGCAATGCACAGCCAAAGCTTAGACTGAACTAATGAGCTAATAGCACATGAGGAATTACACAAAAGAAGCCTATCGAGGCTATTTCAAGAGTCCAAACTATTTTATCCATTGCAGATCCTGCACCACTTGGTATTCAACTGGCCCTGTGTTTCTGAAAAGCCAATTAATCAGCCATGGTGTTCAATTTAACTCTTCCCAGCATGTCTGGCAAACACATTAACAATGTTACAGATGATATAGTCGAACCATTCTCCCTGCTCCTAGTTGAAGCCATTTAGAATTCAAAAATCCACTCTAATCTTTATAGGAAGCTCAAAAATCACCCAGTGCGCCGGTTGTTCGACCTCTTTCGCTGGTTTTCCCATTTTGTCATGATAAAGTAGCAGACTGTTGAGCAGCTGTGAAATATTTATCCCAACTGCTGGCACTGCTGTTTATGAATGAGCTGCGTTGTACAGAAGCATGAATGCTTGTGGCTGTCTGTGGTGTGCTAAAGCACAATGTTTAGTCACACATGCTCCAAACAAGACACCCCATCTAACCTCATTTCAAGAAATAGGTTTACATATCCAAAAGACACTTCTCTTTTTTCCCCCTCCACTGCTCTCACTCACTATAGCACAGAATCAAGGAGAATCTGGCAAAGTGATTACTACATACACTGTTCTGATTGGATTATGGAAAGACCAGTAGATGTTTGAGATTCGTTTATAGGAACGAGTTAAGCTCTACACTCCGGAAGATAACTATTTTTATCATTTATTACATGGAAAGCATGGCAATGCTTTAGACTCACGGTGGAAAAAGACCAAATAATGGTTAATATTTCTAGCAAGAATCCTGCATAAAGCCTCAAGATTTATTTTTATTTGGTGAGGCTTCAGTCATTTTCATTGGTTTTTAAGAAGATGTAGGAGAGACTAAATCACAGTCATCAGCTCACAGATAATCAGAGTTGCACAATCCAGCATTAAAAGTCTAAACGAGCAGCTCATGGAGAGCCTTAAATCAGTGTACTATTTACATGTGTACAAATCTATCCGATTATAGCGCAATATATACAGTGAGGGGAAAAAAGTATTTGATCCCCTGCTGATTTTGTACATTTGCCCACTGACAAAGAAATGATAACAGTCTATAATTTTAAATGGTAGTTTTATTTGAATAGTGAGAGACAGAATAACAACAAAAAAAAATCCAGAAAAACGCATGTCAAAAATGTTATAAATTGATTTGCATTTAAATGAGGGAAATATGTATTTGACCCCCTCTCAATCAGAAAGATTTCTGGCTCCCAGGTGTCTTGTATACAGGTAACGAGCTGAGATTAGGAGCACACTCTTAAAGGGAGTTCTCCTAATCTCAGCTTGTTACCTGTATAAAAAGACACCTGACCACAGAAGCAATCAATCAATCATATTACAAACTCTCCACCATGGCCAAGACCAAAGAGCTCTCCAAGGATGTCAGGGACAAGATTGGAGACCTACACAAGTCTGGAATGGGCTACAAGACCACTGCCAAGCAGTTTGGTAAGAAGGTGACAACAATTGGTGCGATTATTCGCAAATGGAAGAAACACAAAAGAACTGTCAATCTCCCTCGGCCTGGGGCTCCATGCAAGATCTCACCTCGTGGAGTTGCAATGATCATGAGAACAGTGAGGAATCAGCCCAGAACTACACGGGAGGATCTTGTCAATGATCTCAAGGCAGCTGGGACCATAGTCACCAAGAAAACAATTGGTAACACACTACACTGTGAAGGACTAAAGTCCTGCAGCACCCGCAAGGTCCCCCTGCTCAAGAAAGCACATATACATGCCTGTCTGAAGTTTGCCAATGAACATCTGAATGATTCAGAGGACAACTGGGAGAAAGTGGTGTTCAGAGGAGACCAAAAAGGAGCTCTTTGGCATCAACTCAACTCGCCGTGTTTGGAGGAGGAGGAATGCTGCCTATGACCCCAAGAACACCATCCCCACCGTCAAAGTTGGAGGTGTCAAACATTATGCTTTGGGGGTGTTTTTCTGCTAAGGGGACAGGACAACTTCACCGCATCAAAGGGACGATGGACGGGGCGATGTACCGTCAAATCCTGGGTGAGAACCTCCTTCCCTCAGCCAGGTCATTGAAAATGGGTCATGGATGGGTATTCCAGCATGACAATGACCCAAAACACACGGCCAAGGCAACAAAGGAGTGGCTCAAGAAGAAGCACATTAAGGTCCTGGAGTGGCCTAGCCAGTCTCCCGACCTTAATCCCATAGAAAATCTGTGGAGGAAGCTGAAGGTTCGAGTTGCCAAACGTCAGCCTCGAAACCTTAATGACTTGGAGAAGATCTGCAAAGAGGAGTGGGACAAAGTCCCTCCTGAGATATGTGCAAACCTGGTGGCCAACTACAAGAAACGTCTGATTAATGTGATTGCCAACAAGGGTTTTGCCACCAAGTACTAAGTCATGTTTTGCAGAGGGGTCAAATACATATTTCCCTCATTTAAATGCAAATCAATTTATAACATTTTTGACATGCGTTTTTCTGGATTTTTTTTTGTTGTTATTCTGTCTCTCACTGTTCAAATAAATCCACCATTAAAATTATAGACTGATCATTTCTTTGTCAGTGGGCAATCGTACAAAATCAGCAGGGGATCAAATACTTTTTTCCCCTCACTGTATGTATATTTTTCCTCTAATAGCTCTACCTTGTAGCCATAGCTCTTTCCCACAGATAAGGCACGGTATACAGTCTGGAGGGATTGAAAAGAATGAACGACAGCAACCAATGGAAACATTTTATCATCATTTGTATAAGTAAACAGGAGCTTCACTGCACTCATACTATCATCTGGAGATTCCCCTGACGATGCCACAATGACGACGTGTGCACATCAATATTCTGGTATTAATCCGTATTTGGCAATATTTTAATTAGTGTTGAGTCATGTAAACACCACAATCTGATTTTTAATAGGAAATTTGTTGCATGTAAACACGTTCAGAAAATCCACTGAAAGGAGATCTGTGTGCATGCTCAGTCTGCAAGGAATTATGGGTGGAAACTGTAGCTGGTTAGGTTAACCTATAGGTTAGGTATAGCTGTATATATTTTTTTAGTAGTAGTAATAATAAACCTAACAACTGAGAATACTCTATAACCAAAAGGAGCATCTTGAACCTCCCGGTCAATAACAGTGAGCAGAGAAAGGAAACGCGCATGTGTAGATCGGCATACTTACCTTGTATACAGGAACATTCTGATGCCTGTACACATATAAACATCATATCCAGAATACTGCTGAAACACGAATATAGACCTCAAACGGAATTTGATGTGCATGTAAACGTCAAGACATAGACAAGACACTTGCCAGACACAGTTATCCTCTATGTACAATATACACCTGTTTTTTTCCTTATAAATATAGACATTTTGTCATAATAAAAATATTTTTGTATGTCGCAGAAGTGGAAGGTTTTTACTCTCATGCTGGTGGGAGCAGGAGTCAGATGAAAAGCTGGCCAAAAAAAAGAAAAGAAAAAGAAACGGACATGCTGGTTAACATAGGAGCATATTAAACCAGTTTCATTTATTCATCTTCAGTAGCTCTTTTATCCTGCTCTGTCCCCTTTCTGGAAGAAAAAAACCCAACCAAGTTCATTGACAAGTGCAAACTAAAATAACTGAGGCAGCTGGCAGGAGTGGGATTAACAGAACAGTGCTCACCTCTAAAACACGATGGGGGATTTTTAATTTTTTGCCCAAAAAGGTACACTCCGAAGTAGTCCTCTCCAAAAATATCAATAGAGAGGACTCTTTAGAAAGTAAAAGCTAAAGTAAAATATACTAACTCTAGTTTTAATTAACTGATTATAAAAACTAAAAAAAAAATGAACACACGGACACTGGTTAAAAACAGAATTTAACGCCTGTACATGTGCAAAGAATTAACATTTCATAAGATGCCAATTTAAATGAGTAAGAGTATCTATGAAAAATTTACTCCTATGACTATTTTACTGGCCTGTGTTACGATTTCTCGTCAATACAGCTTTAGTCTCATAAAGGTCAAAAGGAAGCATAACAGTGGTACGTTCTCTGCAACCGCCGCCTTTAAACGGTGTATGAAAATATGCAGCCGTAGGTGTAGAAATTTCTACACACATCAGCTAGATCAAGATGACCTGTAGTCAATCTTCAATAAAAAATAATAAAAAATAAAAAGTTGTCAAGATGGCAAGATCATATTAAACAAGCTAGGGTTTATAAATGGCATGAACTCCCGAGATGTCGTTTTAACCGAGAATAAGACAGAGAAACATGTAGTGGAAATATTTTCCTTTTAAATTTAAAACACCTAAATTCTGTCAAAAGTTTTGACGTGAATGACAAAGGAACGTTGTACCGTCTGATAAAACCATTTCTAACTACAATGTCATACTTAATTCTTGATAAACCGCTTGCCATGTCAGTCTCGGCGTATTAATCACTCACTCAGCAGTCTACTTGGGAGGGCATGTATTAGTGGCTACACCGTTTCAGGAATTCGCCAGTCTGTAATGTTTTTCTGAAAGGGAAACGAATTCATGAGTCATAAGCATAAAGGATCATTTTAGTTTTTCTGACTAAATGTGAAGCTGCGTCTCACATTTGAGGAACAAGCCCGCGAGCAATGGAAATTTGCAACACTGCGTGGCATCGTAGTCAAAGGCTTACATTTAACAAATGTGTCCCACACATGAACCTCATTTAAAGTCTAAACGAAATGTCTTGATTTCATTCTGTATGTTGATGTATAATAGGGTTCAAATCACACCACACCAAGGCTGAATCCAACAAGCATTTCAGCGCTCACAGTTTTGTTTTGTTTTTAAACAGTGGACGGTTTCTCATCTGCACCTTCACACTCACTGTCGACATTAAAGGAGAAGATTTCCTGGACCCACGAAGAAAACGCACAGCACAATGCATACTGTGAAAAGCTGGTACTGTAGAGCAAGGGATGTATATGTACTAGAGAGCATTTAATTGGACGAACACAAGACGAGTACCAGATGAGTCATCAGAAAATTCGGAATGTTTTCCTGGAGGTGATCAAGTTTAACGCTAGAGCCAAGAATATACATCTCCGGGTCATGTCCAAAACCTAATGCAATTCTCCGGAGCCATAGTATTGTGGGGCAACCAGCCTTTCTGTAATAATTATCAACGGACTGATTAAACCTGCTCTACTGTGGATGTGAAATTTGACCTTTGCTCATGTAAGTCCGAGAGGACCTTCTTTAAGAAGATCTGAAGCGGGTAAGAAACATGATGGGAAAGCGTCCTTACTGGTTAGTGGGTGGTGCTGAGAGGGAAAACACAGCCTCCTCTTCGTCGTTCTCGGTTCCGTCCTGTTGGTCACTCTCGTCCACGCTGCCGTGAACTCCGGAACCGGGAAACAGCGGCGGAGGAGGAAGCGGCGGGAAAGCTGAAGGCCCGTCCGGAGCCGCTGAGCTGGGAGACGTGCGGCTCTCGGGTCCCTCCGATCCCGGGGAACAGCTGCCTCTGCCCGGTCCTGAGCTTGACGCGGCTCGACTGAGCTCTTCTCCGGGCACAGGGTAGATCATCGCGCTGCTGAGGCCGTCAGGGGACGGCGCGGACGGCGGCTGGAAGCTCGGCGCAGCGACTTGGCACAGCTCGCTCACGCGCACTCGAGTCGGTTTGGCATAAAACGGAAACTGGGTCGATTCGGGGCCTCGACCGTCCGATCCCACTGCGCTCCTGCCTTCGTTCCGCACCTCGGCGTCCATGAAAACGCGGCACAAGAAGAGAACCCGCTCCTTCGTCTTTTATTCACAACGCTCCTCGAATCTCTAACGCGTCGCCCAAAAACTTTCTCGGTAAAACCCCGCACGCCTCCCGTTAGCTACCTAGCGCTGGCTAGTCCACACACGATAGCTAGCTAGCTAGCCAAAGCTAGCTGACGGTACACTGGATGAGTTATGTCTTCATTGTTCCCTGAGTTTCGAGTTTAGACTGGGAAAAGAGGACGAAGGTGAAACCGCGTGAGATACAAACCGCCAGAATAAAGCGAGGAATCAGTCCCGTGTCGCCAGCTTCTGCCCGCAGTCCACTGGACCGGAATGTGCGCTTTTATTCGGACTGTGTGCGCCAGGCTGCTTTTTTTTTTGGGCTGTTATTTTGTTTCCAAAGAGTTCCCAAAAAGGCTCCGAGCGGTTATCTGACACGGTCCGCAGTTGCCTTCTAGTACCCGACACTCCTCTCTTTCTTCATTTCCACTGGGCGAACGCGCTATGGCCGTGCCTTCTGCCAAACTTTCTCCTTTCTCTCGAGATTAGTGCGGCGCTGGAACATTTGCCACAGCTGCTCCCAGTCCCACTCCTTTCCCTGCGCGTGCCCGTGCGCCCCGCGCGCAGACCCGCTCAGCAGAGCGCCGCGCGCATCGATCAGATCAGATCCGCTCTCAGCACTACCTCACTAAACTCTCCAAATAAAAACAACACAATTTGTTGAGCGTTCCTTGTCGCTGGGGTGGTTCCCTCAGGGGTACATGTAATAGGTATCTTCACTGATATAATTCGTTTTCAGTCTAAAACTCGACACATTTCTGGGGAAGAAATACAGACTTAGAAATGTGTGCCTTTTTCTCTAAGGGTGTACACTGCCACACTTATTAGCCGATGTACATAGTCCAACAGAGTCCCAAATTCAATTACATTAAATTCATTGATTACGCTTATACACATGTTCATTACTCAAATGTAAATGTTCGGCCATTTTTAATTATAAACCGATTCCTCATGTCCACAGATTCACCATATCAATAAACCGATGGGCCAGTACTCATACCTCAGATATCAGTATTGGATCGATCATGCACAAAATGTGATCTGTAAAGTTCTACTGTTATATAAATACATACTTATTATATATAGTGTATAAATGAGCTTTGCGGGTTTATATTTTTATATAAGCTCCAGCTATTTAAACGTTGCTTTTATATGCATAACCTAACTGAGTACTGCCGGAAATGTGTAATCAGATGTAAATCTGATGTATCTTTGTTCATCACCCTTACTATCTAGGGTTCGAACATCTGCTTGTATATATAATCCATATGTAGAGTTAATCTACTATTGGTGCAAAACACCCACCTAACAATGTTATATAATAGCACCAGTAGTAAGTATTATCATCATCATCATGGGTAGAATCAAAAGTATATAATCCTCCAAGTTTATTGTTGGTATACTTACCATATACTTTTCAGGGTCACGGGGGAACCTGGAGCCTATCCCAGGAAGCATCGGGCACAAGGCGGGGTACAGCACAATTGGTGCCAGTCCATCCAGGGCACAATATACTTATACATATTACTATTAATATTTTTATTACCGTTTTATTACTTATTTTTCTATTCCTATTTTATGTGTATTTTCTTATCTGTTGTGTGTAATTGAGCTGCTGTACTGAGGGAATTTCCCCAGTGTAAAGTTTATTTTACTTATAAATCAATATAGAGTCTGTGCTACAAGGTCTGATTTGCCACTAGAATTGGGGGTGGGAACATTTTATTTCAAAACTTACCCCAATGGACATTGGGGTAAGTAATGGACAGCAATTTATAGAGTCTCTACTCCTCGTGGCCAATATGTTCATTTGGTAAACGCCTCTCTTCAACTTTGATAAATTGCTTCTTTCACATTTCATATAAGGAGAAGCTTTTCCTTACTGAAAAGTCTAGTGGATTTTGGAAACACTTCACGTATTATGTTTCACACCTTTATATAAAAAAAACAAAACAAAAAAAACATGTAATGGACTTTTCATTTGTAGCGCATGATTAACATGCTTTTATGTGACTTTTACATGATTCATTTATTTTCACATTAGATCATATCAGAGATTTAATTTATTTTTTTCATGTGCGATCATACATTTTTTCCCCACACTTTATTCACAGGATGTCATGTGTTTATTTGTGCACTTTCAGGGCATAACATGTTGAGATGCACCTCCACACATTTCTCACACATTAGCCACATATTATCACGTGAAATTCAAGAGACATGTGGTCATACATTTTTAACATGTGGAAGAAAAAAAAACATGTCTAAAAACCACATGCGTGGATTTCATAGGACCTTTCTGTAAGTACGACCAGAAGTCAGTTGTAAGCCTTCATGTACTCTCTCCTTTTTGCCAACCTTCGCTACTCTTCATGTCATGACATGTTTCAGCTTTGATATGATGTCCCATCCCCTGCATACTGTCAGTCTACACAAATAACCATCACACAAGAGGGAGGTGCAGAGAGTTCAGCGCAAAACCAGCTCAGCATTTTAATCTTCACCATTGAAGGAATCACAGAGACTTGTTTCTCAATATCACAAAAATAGAATTAGTGACAACATTCCAAAAGAAAGATCTTGTGCAGATTATGTTTGCTTTAGGGACAAATTTCTGCCTAATGACTTTGCTTGTATCAGATAAGGACTCCTGAGAACACTAAATGCTTTTTGGTGCATTGCAGTTGCTTTCCACCAGTTACAATATCTGTGAAGTACATTACTTCATGAAAACTTTAGACTGGTATGACAGTCACATCTGCTGTTTATAGCAACAAAAAGGCCATTGTGGTTCCCAAAACCTTTCTCTTGCAGTGTTATTGGAGCACACAGCTAGACGCCGATATACACACTGGGGGTACTTTTTGGGTCTTTTGTTCAGGCCTGTTCACTTCCTTGTGAATGCCATGCTGGATATGAGAATTAAAGCAGCATGGTGCTAATTGACAGTCATTCAATATGAGCTAAGTGTGGAAGCAGTGACACCTGCTGTGTCTGTGTCTGTCTGAGAGGAAAGGCGGAGTGGCAAGAACAGATGTTGAGAAGCGTGGCTCCTGTTATTTGCCAAGATGTGTGATGTGTCATGGTAACCCTGTAAAAATGGTACGTTTATTTATTTTTTAAACAGAATGATTTTGGCATCGGTTGCAGAGTGGGGGGATTTGAATCCTACCTCTGCCCTGTGTGCACAGAGTTTGACCTGTTCTCCCTGTGCATCGGGGGTTTCCTTTGGGTACTCTGATTTCTTCCCCTAATCCAAAGACATGCCTTGTAGACTGATTAGCATTTCCAAATTGTCCATAGTGTGTGAATGGGTGTGTGATTGTGCCTTGACATGGGTTGGCACACTGTCCAAGGTGTCCCCTGCCTTGGGCCCAGAGTCCCCTGGGATAGACTCCAGGCTCCCTGAGACCCCATGTAGGATAAACGGTCTGGGAAATGGATGGATGGATGGATGGATTTTGGCATCAGGAAATTGAAAGGCACCTTCTTTAATGAGCATGACAACTCATTTTTAGAAAGTATTTATATTATAAGAGTGGCATGGTGCTGCAGCAGGTAGCGTAGCCTGAGCGCCTGGATTCCTAGTTCAGTCCTGAGCTTGGGATATTTGGAGGAATCCCTGAGCTTGGGGTTCCCTCCCAACTCCCAAAAATATGCTGGGAGATGGATTAGATATAATACATTGCTTCTAGGTCTGAATGTATTGTATGTGTACATAATGTCCTATGACGGACTGGCACCCCATCCATGATGTGTCCAGGCCTTGCACACTGTGTTCCTGGGACAAGCTCTGGATTCACCACATCCCTGATCAGGATGCTGAAGATGAACGAACAATGATTTATTTTATATGGTGGCACCATGATGCAGCATGTAGTCTCACCGTTTAGCTCCTGAGTTCTGGTTATTGTCTGTGTAGAATTTGTGGGTTTCCTCCAGGAACTCTGGTTTCCTCCCAAAAAATGTCAATAATATCCCGACATGTGTGTGTGGTCTTGTTTTGTACCCAGTGTCATCTGGATAAGCTCCAAATCCACTGTGACCCTGAGAAGGATAAAGCAGTTCAGATGGCCTAAATATTTTTAGAATATATATAATTTTGTCCTGAGCATATGAGAAGAAAGAAAAGTGTTAATATGACTGGTTTCTGTAAATGTGTAACAAACCTGAAGAGACTCAAATGTGAAGGAGTTTGGGTGCCTGTTATTATAAATCTTGTGTATGTGGCTTATAGTGTAAATGAACCTGGGATACAGTGAACTGTGTATTTAAAAAATAAACTTAAAATCTGTATTAACATAATACGTGGGCCAGTGGAAGTAAATAGTATGTGAGGGTTAAAAGGAAAAAATGCAAAGTAGGAAAAGATGGAGAGGCAGGAAAGTAGAGTAGGTGTCCTGCTGCATTGGTGTATTGAGCACTCTGCGAAAGCTGTGGGTGATGGATGCATGTGAAAACGTTAACAGTACCTCTGACTGTGTAAACCTACTGTGTTTTCCTACATCATTTAAGGCTCATTAAAAATCTGATGCGCACAGTAATCAACAATCAGTGTCACATGAATTCATTAAAACAAGCCTACTAATAGGCTCAGCCTCTCTCTCACTCTCGCTCTCTCTATGAAACCAAAATTCCAAAAAAGTTGGGAAGCTGTGTAAAATGTAAATACAAACAGAATGCAATGATTTGCAAATCTCATAAACCCATGTTATTCACAATAGAACATAGAACTGAGGAAATGTACCATTTTAAGGAAAAAAATAAGGTCATTGTGAATTTGATGGCTGTAACGCGTCTCAAAAAAGTTGGGACGGGGCAACAAAAGGCTGGAAAAGTAAGTGTTACTAAAAACAAACAGCTGGAGGAACACTTTGCAACTAATTAGGTTAATTGGCAACAGGTCAGTAATATGATTGGGTATAAAAAGAGTATCTTAGAGAGGCAGAGTCTGTCAGAAGTAAAGATAGGATGGTAACACTGTAAAATATGGATCAGTCATTAATGATTAATTACACAGGAAGAAACGAATAATGCAATAATAATTTTCTAGTACTACTATTAACTAACTAGAAACTCTTATTAATGAATTGGTAAGTAATAGCACACAGATGAATGCGGTAGTTCACTATTAGGCAATCAATAACTACTATTTCATTCATGCCTCCAGGAGAACTACTATGAAACTATATAGTTTCATAATTAATGCGAAACTGCTATTGTTAACGAATAGACAAGATTGTTTAAATAATCAGTAGGTAATAGCAGACTTATGATTTGGGTAAGCTGTTTGTGAGGGATCAAGGCAGTTACCCAAAAAAAGAGTTTAATGAATCAAAATATATATTTACAAATAAATCAAAGTAAATTCAAATAGTCAAAATATTTAGGCCTATAAGTAATTAATAAAATAAGATTAATTTCTTCCTGTGTAGTTAATCATTAATGATGGTGCTGTATTCTAAAGTGTTACCCATTCTGTTTTTATTTACATGTTACACAGCATCCCAACTTTGGAATTGGGGTTGTATATTTGCATATGTATAAATATACTGTACACACTTAAATCCTTATACACTTGTTCCATGAAATTTATCTTCAGAAACCACTTTTATCTTGATCAGTCGCAATGGATCTGGCGACTATGCCTGGAACACTGCTTGCAAGGCCCTTTCTGAACATGATGCACACACACACACACACACACACACACGCACACACACACACACACACACACACACACACACACACACATTAAAACACTTTTGAATCACCAAACCAAATACCAGCATGTTCATGGGATGTTGGAGGTACCTGGAGAACCTGAAAGAAACCCACCAGACAGTAACCCATGATCAGAATCAAACTAACGACCCTGGAGCAGAGAAATGGAAATGCTGTGTCATGATGTTTCCCCAATCGTGGTGAGTGTCTTTAAAAATTAACATGTGAGTTTTACTTGTAATGGAAATTAAATCAATGAAAGATACAATATTTCACATAATAATTTAATTGTAAAGTCTGTGAAAATAATACATAATAGGTATATAAATTCAGATTTTCTTATGTACTTAATATATTTTCACTTTCTGTACCATGACTGAGATCAGTTTACATGCCACATGTTTCAAGTATTCTGAAAAAGAATTCAGAAAAACACATTGTATTTCATACAGGATTACTACCCTTAGCTACACATCATACCTGGGGTATAGAAGCATGAAGGGGTCTCTTTTTTTTTTTTTTTTTTTTAAAGTGTGGCGCAAGTGTGTGTTTCTCTGGAATACATGTATACGTGTGTTTGTGCTGTCTTACATTGTGAGCCACACATCTTCATTCAGGATGTGTTGAAAATAGATTGGGATGCCATGGGATGTCTGCTTCACCTTCCTGGAGTTCCCTTGGGGAGGGGGAGCGAACAGGCATGCAGTTCTGATGATTTAACTGGGTTCCCTGAAGCTACAGTTAGTAGATTTATAGTACTGCTTGAAAATCCCATCTTCCACTGACCTGAATTTCTATTGTACAGCTTGTGGTAAGTGTTGAAAGGAATATTGTTACTTTGCTACAAGTAACAATATTCCTTTCAACACTTACCACAAGCTGTACAATAGAAATTCAGGTGAAATAGAAATACCATACACGTGTATGGTAATATGCTGTCATAGTAAAATAGTAAATTTTTCACAATCCTTATATAAGCCATTTAGTGTATAGATGCATATTTGCTCTAGGCCAGCTAGTATCAAGGATTTGGAACACGTAGCTCTTTGCACACACAGTAAAGGGCAAGGCAAGGTCACGTCTTGCAGAATTTATACACAGCTAAAAATACATATATACACCAATCAGCCATAATACTAAAACCACATGAATGAATTATTAAGTGAATAATATCGATTATCTCGTTACAGTGGCACCTGTCAAGGGGTGGGATATATTAGGCAGCAAGTAAACAGTCGGTTCTTGAAGTTGATGTATTGGAAGCAGGAAAAATGGTCAAGCGGAAAGAGCTGAGTGACTTTGATAAGAGCCTAATTGTGATGGCTAGATGACTGAGTCAGAGTATCTCCAAAACGGCAGGTATTGTGGGGTGTTCCCAGTATGCAGTGGTTAGTACGTACCAAAAGTGGTCCAAGGAAGGACATTACAGGGCCATGGCCACCAGCAGTTGGCAAGTGAATCCTGGATGGACCGCAAATGCCAGATGGAAGCCTGTACTTCTCTAATGAAAATATTTTGCAATATGTTACAATATAAAACAAAAAAGTCAACATTAAAAAGCTTCCACCCCCTGAGCGCTAAAAACAGCCATTTTCACTGGTGGAGTACTATTGTCTGGATTTCTTTTGGGAGCTGTAGCAGAGAGGGAATAAAGGAAACAAGATACGTGTGGTAATCTAATTTCTGCCGAGAGCCACTTGTGCGCATAATGCCACCTCATTTGCATGGTGTTATGAGAGTCATTACACTAAATGGAGAATTGTCACAGTAAATTACTGTAAATTGAATGTGCCTCATTGGGCTAAATTGGGAGAGAATTTTCACGGCATAATAGTGATTCGGAAAGGGCGTGAGTTTGTTAACTTGGTTTCCTGCATCATTTAAAACAGAGCAGTCCACTGAAGAATGCAGTTTTGTTACTTGACCTTGTGCACACTGTGTCAGGCTGACCACATTCAGTAGCAATTGCTAGCTGGAGCATGATTTGTATCTTGTTGCAACCTAATTCAATTTATCGTACAAGATCAATATCAAGAGCTGCAAAACAGAAACATGTCAAAGAGAGAGAGAGAGAGAGAGAGAGAGAAGCATAAATGGAAAGCTTTTTTGACAGAGAAATACATTTTGTGGCATGGTGCCTACAATGGAGCTGCTTTTAATGGCATTTCCAGATAATTCTATCCCAGCATCCCAGGAGCAGGCCACCTCTGTTCCCGTATGATGTTGCCCTGGCCAGACTGACTGGAGCATTTTGGGTGCCTACTATCATTAAGAGTCTTTCCCTTAGGAAAAAAAAAGATAAAAAGAAATGAAAAATGACTATGCGTAAATGTTAATAATGGCCCCCTACCTTGAAGCTTCCCGCAGCAATCTTTATAGAGATACAGAGCTGTTTCAGGCTGACTGGGATTTATGAGTGAACTTCTTTTTGGCCTGCTGGAAAACAAACTTTTAAACAGTGACTCTGCAAGCTTTTCAGAGCAAGATATACAGTAGTTATTGTATTCAAAAACATTCACGTAATCATATTTTTAACGTTCGTTAAAAATGTGTGGTTTGAAGCAGGTTGTGGTGAGAAAAGAAAATATTCTTTTGTGTTTGCTGAAAACTTCAGGGAGAATGTATGTGGTTTGTCATCTGTTACACATATTGCCTCTTTATGTCAAAGTTCTTGTATACATTTATTGATAAAATGTACCACACAGCTAATGCTTGGTTTAACTCCTTTAACTCCAACAACTTTATATTTATATTTCTTCACTCTCATAGCTACAAAGAAATAGATGAGATATCCACTGAGAATTGGAGTCAGTGACATGTGTGTATAGCATGCATGAAGAAAGTGTCTTGGGGAGAAGAAACCCTCATTCAAACATTATGGCACAGCCTCAGTATAATAGTCCATTTATCAGAGGCAGCTGACAAAATGGACCATGTAATTTCAACAGCTAATTAGGGCAGATAGAGACTGAGAATGATGACATATCTTCTTATCTGACATATTAGCTGAGTTCATCATGCAGTCGAGCAGGTCAGGATAGTAAGGACAGCACCACCTCTCTGACTGCTCTAACAAATTGTGCCTCCTCCTTCTGCTTTTAAGGGTCCACTGGTTTATTCATAGGCTTCATATGCTTTCTGTCAAGTCACATTGGGTGAACACAGAAACAGGTTGTAAATAATAGAACTCCAAGTTCCTGACATGTTAATTTTCCCTCTGAAGTACAACCGCAGTCTGAGTCAGTGCTAACAAACGAACTGTGATTTAAATCATGACATCATATACACAAGTTTATGTTGACTCAGTAGGTGCATGATAACATTCTTAGTGTAATGTACAGAATTAGTCTGCAGGCAGACCACAGATTCTGTATACAGAGCCAGTGAAGGGAGAGTATCTATTGACCGTGGCCTTTGAAATTATTTTGTGATTACCATTAGCAACAGTGACTTGTGGAGACAATCTATCACAAGCTTCAGATATGATTCAATAAGGCTTCTGATGAGAAATCTGGATTAATGTATCTCCATCAGAACATCCATGCATAAAATCATGAGTAACCTGTTCAGACTGATTTTCTGTATTTATAGCCAATGACACCACTGTACAAGAATCACCAATAGCCTGGTTACCTACCAGTACAACAGTATCCTTGTGCTTCTACCCTTGTGCTATTGTGTTATATGCCCTGGATAACTGCCAGGTTTTAGTGAGGGTGAGAATAGACATAACATAATATAACATACTGAGATAATGTGTCCTAGATTGCCTTCTCTGGTGGGGGCACATAGGAGTCAATATTCCGAGTAGGGCAGAATCCTGATCACCAATAGGGGAGACAAGGCTGCTTGAATACACACATGTGGCTAGTAAGAAGTGAAAGATTAATGCTGCATTCAACTTGAGGTCACAACCTTTAATTCCGAACTTCCAAACAGGAAAAGCCTTCCTACTCGTCAACTGTGAGTTCCTTCCCAGTTTATGGAGTGACTTCAAATCAATATGGCTGCACACAGCATCAGAAGGAAACAAAGTAGCACTTATTTGCTTTAAATGATGTATATTACAAGTATTTGCTTTAGAAAAATCAAGATACAGACATATTTATTTTGTTAAATCTATAACACTGATTATACAGATTGCTGACTGGCGAGGAAAACATACATCACTCATAGTGGTTAGCTAGCTAGCTTGTTGCTTACAGAAGTCAAAATGGAGGCGTCCATGTTTTTTTCTCTCCCTCCACTTTTTATGCGGAATGCGCCAAGGTGAAAATGACATCAGGCTGACCTGTGAATTACCACTTATATGGGGAATCAAATGTAGCATTATGTCTTATACTGTATTTCTAAGGTCCTGCACCATGGGATCAACTAGGGGAATTCAGTGCAAGGCAGGTGGGCCTCTTGGGGCTGTTGGAACCTGGAATCCAACTGGGGTGACCTATCTGTGCGATACAAATAAACCACAAACCATGATGGCACTGTGATTCTGAAACCTTTGCCATCCTATCCACGGTATCTTTTGTGGCGGGTCTGAAGAGTGACTCTATTCAACAATAATGATTTTCAAACAGCATGCAGACAGTAATATTTGAAGTTAGCAGAGAATCACCTCATATACCAGCCCATCTGTTCCAGCATCAGGAGAAACTCCCATTCTGAAAAGTCAGAAGTCTTCTCTTTCTGCACCCTTACTGAGATCACCTCCCTATGCATTTGTTTCTTTTTTTTGGCCCATTTCTGTGAAATTTCATAAAGGAGGATACATTTCTTTGCATGCAAATGTCACATAATGTCTTGTCCCAGTTTCAGTCTTGGAGGACCATGGTGTCCCAGTTTATCATATGACTAGTATAGTTCTAAAAATATCTACAAAGATACACTCACCATCCTTTTTATTAGGAACACTTGTACACCTGCACTTTCAAACTCCTGAAATACTCAAACCAGCCCATCTAGTACCAACATTCATGCCACAATCAAAGTCACAGAGGTCACACTTTTTTCCCCATTCTGATGTTTGATGTGAACATTAACGGAAGCTCCTGACCTATATCTTCATGAGTGTATGCATTGTGCTACTGCCACATGATTGGCTGATTGGATAACAGTATAAATGATCAGGTGTACAGGAGTTCCCGGTGAAGTACATGGTGGTTGATTGTTCTTTTAAAGAAATATACAAAAGATACAAAGAACAGTGTTGGATTATTCAGTCAAAAATCTTTACAAATAATTTGTTGTAGTTTTAGCAAATATATAATAATAATAATGCAATAATATATACGCTCCCATTTTATTGATATAATATGGTTTATTTGTAATGAACAATAAACATATAATTAAGATTCATGACCATACTATTGACCATCTTCAAATGATGATGTTTGGGCAGGAACAAGCATTTAGGTGGGTTAGAAATGAATGGCTCTTTTTACATCCTGACAGGTGAACAGGAAAAAGTCTTTTTTTTTTTGCTTGGGGGGGAACATTACAAGAGGATTAATTAAGAGTTCCCACATGTCAAAGGCAAACATGCACTACCAAACTCATACATGTATTGTGGTCTAGTGGAAATGCACACATACTCACACATATATGCTGTACACACAGACTTAACTATAGAAAGTTGTACTGAATAGTGCATTTGTGTATTATGAAAACTATATTGCCTGCTCCCTTCAGTCAAATCTAATTATTTGTGCTGAACTAACTCAACAGAAAATGGCTTATTGCTGACCTTGGATTGTGCATCTGAGAGTTGTTGGTTTGCCTGTGGATCAGTATGGATGGTTTTGTAATTACTGGCAAGCCTACACAATTTTTATCCAACCATACTCGGCTGGTTCATAACATACTTCGAAATGTGCACAGCTTCTTCAGAATTATGATTAAAAACCTTGCTCAAAGCAGTTTACGTCCATTAAAATGTATATTTTTGTAGTCTTACAGGAGACAGAAATATTCCTTCATATTCCATGCATTTTAAATTACAGCACTGGGCATGCTTTGTTGATATGTTGTTTTTAATTAAAAAAACAGACAGGCAATGCTTATTTAGTGGTGTAGGTCTCATGCGTGTAATGCTTTCTCTTAGCCCTCAGGGTTTACATGAGCTCATTAGCAGAAAGCAAGCATGCCTTAGCTGTTTTGTTTTTCTGATGGACCTGAGATATGAACATTCACAGTATCACTTATAGTATTGATGCAGCAGAAGTGTACTAATATGGCCCTTGCTGATCTCAGTTTAAAGGCATGAATGCAAATAGCTTATATTGCGAAATAAAGAATGTGTGCTGTTAGTCCTTGAATCAAATTCTTGCAGCTCCAGGGAAAGCTAGAGCCTCTGGCCATTATGTATATTATCATCATTGATCCCAAAGAAGCATTCAAATTATTCCATTTATGTAACTGTGATTGGTCTCAGAATGGGGTTTGTAAGATTTATACCATATGCAGTAAGACTGTCACATAGGCCTTTAAAGGGGACCTATTATGCAAAATTCACATAATACACAACCACTCCATAATGGTAAATATCCACCCACTCATTTTTAATAATAAACAGTGTCTCAAAATTAGTCGTTCGCATTTTCTATCCAAAATGACGTCACATTGGAATAGGCCCTGCCCACAACTGGTGACGGTCTCAGCCCTATTAGCATAGATCCTCCTCTGAATGAGCTGCACACAGTCCGCCATGTTCTCTGAAAGAAACTCCAGAAAGAAATTCTGGAATTGATGAGAAAGAAGGTGATTGAAATACATCAGTCTGGGAAGGGTTACAAAGCTATTTCAAAGACTCCGGAACTCCAAGGAAGCACAGTGAGAGCCATTATCTCCAAATGGAAAAACTGGGCAAGATTTTTATGCAGTGAACCTTCATAGAAAAAATTTTTTTTTTATTGAATGGACATCAAACTTTGGATGTTTGGTTGAAATGAAAATTGAAGAATGTGGTTGGATACAAGGAATTGTTGTTAAACATCTGGCATAAACCAAACACAATATTCCACAAAAAGAACATCATACCTCAAGCATGGTGGTGCAAGTGAGATGGTCTGTGGATGCTTTACTGCTTCAGGGCCTGGGCAACATTCAATAATTGAGGGCGACATGAAATCTGCTCTCTACCAGAAAATCCTAAATGAGAATGTCCGGTCATCCGTCCGTAAGTTGAAATTCAAGTGCAATTGGATTATGCAGCAAGACAATGATCCAAAGCACAAGAGTTAGTCCACCTCTGAATGACTCCAAAAAAGCTAAATTAAAGTTTTGGAGTGGTCTAGTCAAAGTCCTGTTTTGAACCAACTGAGATGCTGTGGCAGGAAAAGAGAAGAGAAGAGTGGACCAAAATTCCACAACAGAGCTGTGAACGACTGATCTCTAGTTATCAGAAGCGATGTTGCAGTTATTGCTGCTAAAAATTTGCGCAACAGATTTTAAGTGTAAGGGGGCAATTAGTTTTTCACATTAGTGATAGGTGTTGGATAACTTTCTTTATTAGCTTCAATAAAAAATAATAAATACTAACTGTATTGTGTGTTTACTCAGGTTGCCTTTGTGTTGTATTTCGATGATCTAAAACTGATCATTTCCCGTATATTTGGAGTTGCAGACCTGCTTTGTTGCAGGAGACACCCACATTTCCTTTTTTTTTCATAACATTTTGGAACATTGTGGCATTTTCTTTTCTCTTTAGCAACCATGGGGAATGTAAACCTTTTCCCTGAACTTTACAGTGAACAAAATATTATGCCTGCAGGACCATGATGCAACATAAACTTGTGACAAGTGAAAGAGGAAAGTCATGTGAAAATGTGCATGTGCATGTTAAAAATTGTTAGCTGTTGAACTCAGGTTGCGAATAAGTAAGGGGTTAGAATATAACGCCTGGGATGTGATGGCTGAACTCGTTTCTGGCTGACATTGCCCATCTGTGACTCGTCCCCACTCTGGAGCCCTTTGAGACTACTGCTGTCTGAGCCTTCTGCTGCACACACACATAGCAGGACGGATGGACATGCACACCCACACGCAAATGGACAGATGGATTCATGTAGTCACACTCAATCAGATGACAGAAAGACATACTGTTGTTTTAAACATAGATAAAATGAGCCCAGTTGTGTCAGTAACATTAATGATTCACATGGCAGATTAACCCATCACCATGTGTCTCTCTGTGGTTTAGGGACAGCGGCTGGCCCAGTGCTCCACTCTGAGCTTATAATAAGTGCGCTCTGGACTGAATCACTGCCATTTAGCTTTGTGGCCCCCATCTTTCATTAGCTTTCACTCCAGGCGGTCCCAGGCCAGCCATGTCCGAAAGCTCCTTTAGGAGGGACCATGATGAAGATCAAAAGAACACACATTCAGCCAGAAGCCCCAGGGAGCTCCTTTCTGTCTGCTGGTTTTTGAGCCCTGACTTATTCAGTGTGTCAGAAAAGAGTACACAGGAAAGAGACTATTCTTTATACATAAATCCCTGGGTTATACAGTGGTAAATACTGTGTGTGTGTGTGTGTGTGTGTGTGTGTGTGTGTGTGTGTGTGTGTGTGTGTGTGTGTGTGTGTGTGTGTGTGTGTGTGTGTGTGAGAGAGAGAGAGAGAGAGAGAGAGAGAGACAGAGAGAGAGAGAGAGAGAGAGAGAGAAGACAGAGACAAATATGTCCAAATGGTGTCTAATCATTAAGAAAATAGGAACCATGAGAGTAAATCTTAGCATTATAGGTAATGTTCTTTCACTGTGCACCTTTTTTGAAAGCATCATTGTTTTTATAGATTGAACTGCAAGAGTAATGAATGCAATTCATATTGAGATTAATAACAACTGCGTATTCTTTCACAGTGTATTTTCAGAACGAGTGCCTACTGATACAGTTGGGCCAACTAAAAAAAAAGAAAAAAAAAGAAAAAGAAAAAAAAGTCCCCCATCTGGTAAAACTGGGTAATGCACCCCTGAGGATTTTTGTATACAGGTCACTACTTTTGCAATCTGTGTTGAAATCATGAGCACTGGAATGTATTTAGCCCCTACACTTTAAATGTCTTGGAAGAGTTCACACACATTCACTACTATGAGTTATTATGACAATCTACACCAATCGAGGGATATAAGAGACTTATGACTGCCACCAAAGTGTATGATTGCCATGACAGTTTAAATGTCACATGATAATCGTACACAAGTGCACTCAAGTTAGCATTACAACATATAGTATGCAATATAAATGAGCCTAAACTGACATGACTAATGACAGCATGAGAGCGTATGACATGACCAAGATTACGATGTGGCCATGACAGATGGGGCTGATGCAGAGTACAAGTGAAGTGTTTCTGTAATCACTGATGATCTGCCATAGAAATAGGGTCGCATCAGAATTAAGGTGAACAAATGCAAGAGAAATATAGATAATATATGGATAATTATAGACAAAGTATAGACAAGTGTGCAAACTCTAACCCTAGTAAGTTAGAGAACCATCTTCTCACTAATTACTCCTGTGTATCTTCTTTCTTTCTTTCTTTCTTTTTTCTTTCTTTCTTTCTTTCTTTCTTTCTTCAGCAGAAGTACTTAATATTTTGTGCATTTCAAAGTGTACCCTTAACAAAGACCTGCGAAGAGGAGTAGTTGTGCTGGGTTTGATCAGAATTTTGATACGATTTACTTGCTACAAAATTGTCTAGCAAAATAAGTAACACATTGAATGTGTATTGGTGTCTCACAGCTCCAGCATCCCTGGTTTGATCTTGAGCTTGGGGTACTGTTTGTGAGGACTTCGCATGTTCTCCAAATTTCATCTGGGTTCTCCAGTTTCCTCCTACCTCCCAAAAATATGTGTGTATGTATGTATGTATGTATGTATGTATGTGGATTGCCAAACTGGATTCACCTGCCTTGCGCCCTTGGGACTGGCTCCAGATCCACCGCAACTGTAACCAGTATAAATCAGTTCCTGAAGATGAATGAATGAAGAAAAATGTAATTTACACTGGCACCCTGTCCAGGGTGTACCCCGCCTTGTGCCCGATGGGATTGGCTCCAGGTTCCCCCGCGACACTGAAGAAGGAGCAAGCGGTAGAAGATGGATGGATGGAAATGTAATTTACAAGAGTGCAAGTAGTAAACATAATGCAGTCATTTGGTCATAATGGACATATGTCATATTTCATAGCACACACACACACACACACACACACACACACACACGTCTTGCTATCCTAGGACCCTCCATTGATATAATGATTAATGCATATAATTAATGCAATGCTACCCCTAAATCAATAACCAAAAGTAAACATTTTGGCTCTTTGAGATTTTACATAAAAAGGTACACTTATTTGTGGGGAAAAAAAAGATTTTCCTCACAGGGACCAGCCAAACTGAATCAATGGACTTCTCCAGCAGGGGCTGCTCTAACTACATCATCCAGAACACTGCTGTACACTTCTAACTGGTGTGAGTCACTGTAAAAGGAGCAGCTATTCATTTATGTGAGGACAAATATATTCCCACTGAAACCATAGACACTCACTCTGATTATGAGCCTCCTTAATGTGATGCTACAATTATTTTATGAACACTTTATTACGAAGGACAAAGAGGTTGCCTGTTTTAATATAATTCTGTTGAGAAGCTTATTCACAATAGCATCATCATACAGATGAAAAACTGCTTTGCTACTAATAAACAAATCACACACTGTTCAGTATCCCTGGAATACCTATCTGGCTACTAGTTCATTCAGGAATATAAAATGACTTTTAATAAAAGTGTGACAGGCATCTTCTTTTTAAAGCACTGGAGTGTAAGATATATCTGTGCTTTGGATTGTCTCCTCAGTGAAATGGAACATTTGGATTCCCCGATGTGATTTGCTGTATTTTCAAGTTTCACGGACCTTCAGCATAACACTTATTACGTTTTGGAGAACTGTTAATGAAGACCACTACAAGAATTGTGACTGCGCTTTATGCTGAATTACACAGACATACACACATGCTATGGTTTTCATTCTAAAGGTCTTTATTTTCTATTCAATTCTGGAGGATATTTTAAATGACTTGATCTGCAGAATTGATTACAACAGTAATCACTTGAGCAGATCAATGGCTTCCAGAAGAAAATACATGGTGGCAACCATGCAGTATCTCTCATGAGGACAGTGTTCTTCAACAGTGAGAGCAATAGGAGCAGAATTATGAGCCCTTAGCTACTGGCAACACGCTGCTTTCCTTTCAGTTCGGGCCAGTTGTCGCAATCATAAATATCCCTAATTCTACAAATTCTTAATTAAATTACATAAATCCTGTTCACAGTCACCAGGGAGCAGAAGCCTTTTTAGCTGCTGCTGAAGAAAAGAAGGGTACCACACAGCTTTTATTTCACCCAGATTCACCCCTTCAGTCTCCTCTTCAGGAGGTGAAATGCTGCCTACTTGGGTTAAGGGCTGGTGATTGACTTGGCCAGTCTAAAACCTTCCCCCTTTTCCCCATGATAAAGTCCTTTGTTGAGTTGGCAGTGTGTTTTGAATCATTGTCTTTCTGCATAATAAAGTTCTTCTCAATTAATTTGGATGATTTTTTCTGTAAATTGACAGACAAAATGTTCCTGTAAACTTCTGAATTCATTCTGCTGCTAACATCATGACGTACTTCATCAATAAAGATTAGTGAGCTTGTTCCCAAAGCAGCCATGCAAGTCCGGGCCATGACGCTACCTCAACCATGCTTCACAGATAAACTTGTATATTTTGGATCATGAGAAAATCTGATCTCTCCTGAGGTTAATCTTAGTTCCAGAACTTTTGTGGCTCTCTGTATCTCTTTATTTTTCTGTGAATTCAAATCTGGATTTCTGATTGTTATTTCTGATAAAATCATTAAAGTTATTTCTGTTATTTCTTTTTACAACAAATGCAGTCTTCACAGGTGAAAACCAGGCCTGAAACCAAGAGTAGACATTTAGCACTATTTATTGTTTAAATTATCAATCTAACAATCGAAACCTGTCAATCGAATGTTCCAATATTTTTGCTGACATATAAATTGGGTGGTCAGTATTTTTGTATATACAGTATGTCTAGATTGTGTTATTTTTTTGCCATGAAAAAATATGTGAACCTGTGTTTACATGTTATGCAGTTAATTATTTTACCACATTATTGTTATTATTACAATAACTTACGTAGTAGTTTGTATAAAATGTATGTGTTTTATTGACTGCATTGTACCTACACTCGAATACTTCCTGTGTTTACTCCATAAAGCGACATAACTATTAATAATGGCTTATTCCGACAGGCTTCAGTTTGTATGTTTGTATGTAAAAAAAAATTGTATGTTCAGTCAGAGATTTTTGTGAACATAGGGTTGTGGCATTATATTTTCCATGCTGCCCTATATCATAACATCGTTACAACTGACACAGTTTAACTGGAAGTGGGTGTAACCTAAACCAGAAAGTTTTTTTTTTGTTAGACTTTTCTTTTTAAAGTTAAATATGAACCCTACAACTATGCCTCCAGGAACATCTGCTATCAGAATCTATTACAAAGCTTGGACCCAGTGCTGCTGCTTGTGAAAGAGGGGTTTTCATTACATTTCATTTAATAATAATGGAGACTAATAACTAATAATGGAGAGATATGCTGTCCTGTACACAGGGCTGCATGGGCTGTCCTTTGGGAATTTCAGGCCAATTAGTACAGAAATATGGTAGGAGAACGTTTTTATTTTGAAATAGTCAGTAAGTCTGCGTTAAGGCCAGGCTACTAAAGCAAACACTGACAATAGACAAATTAAACCCAAAAAACCTTGGCAATATCACATTGCACACCATCACTATCATATGACTCTGACGTACCCAAAGTTCACTAAATGACAAGATGTTAGGAATGGCTTGTAGAGAAGAATGCATGTGCAAGTAAGTATTTATTGATAGTGAAATAAATGTAACACAAAGACTATGAAACATAACCGAGACAGCATGAACATGACAAAAATCAAGGTGACAAGGACTAAAGACCAACAAAGAATGCTATATGCAATATGTGACTTAAATACCAATGTGATTCAGATGCTTGTGGTCATGTGCCATGGTGTTTGCAGTGAACCTGATGTGCAATGAAGGTATCAGTGCTGTATCAGTGCTACCATGACACAAAGTCTGTTGGAGAATCACAAACTTAGGTAATGTGACACTAGTATTAATATATATTTACAAGAATAAACCAAACCATAAACCAAACAGTTAGAATATTTTCAATAAAAGGTTGCCAGTTATTAGAATTTTCACCAAGACACAGGTGACTTCCAATAAAGGCACTGATTTATTCAGTTGTATTATCCATTCTGGTAGAAACAACCCCCCAAACAAGCAAAAGAGAAAACTATTTCATAAGCCAAAGACTAAGAATGATCCTCTAAATTCACCCTACAATGAAGTCTGTAAAAAAATTCCATTAACAAATAATTTCATTGCTGCGCTCATACTCCTGCCGTAGGGTTATAAGCAGATATGAAACAAGCAAAAGCAGTTTCTTCTATTGTTTCCTCCTGATTGCTGAGCTTTGTATTTGAGATGCAAAACGCCAAAGGACACATGGAGTTATTTTTCAGTATTTTGTCTTCAGTAACTGCTTTATCCTGGTCACAGTGGATTCACAGCCTATCCCACGAACTCTGAGGTGGGAACATACCCTGAAGTCCATTGCAGGGGACCATGTACACACTCATTCATACATATGACAATTTAGCTTAGCCAATCCATCTCCCAACATGTTTTAGGGAAGTGGGAGAAACCCCAAAGAACTTTTAATAAAACACAGGCAGACTTAGAGAGAACAAGTGAAACTTCACACAGACAGTAATCCAAGTTCAGAATCAAACTGAGGACCCTGGAGCTGTGAGGCAACATTGTTACATGCTGCGACAATAACGATGACCCATAGCCCACACCCTCTCAAAAACCTTGCTGCCTTGTGGCTTATTTTGCCTGCTGTTCATGTGATATTCATTGCTAGGATTTACTTACAAGAAACCACAACAGCAATAAAGTGGCAACTTCTGCATGAAACTACTCGTTTACTGACCTCAGCTGACCCAACAGACCTGTGGGAAGTGAAAGGCACACAGAGATGCACCACACTCTGCCCTTTAACTTCAGAAGCAGACTCATAGAGGGTGACTGGTTGTTTTGTTTGGGGTTTTCTGCATCATTAGGCATCCCTAATGTGATTAATAATGTACAGCACAAGTGCAAACACAAAGATTGATGGGCCATTATGTGCAAATCAGAAAAAAATAAAATGTCTGCAAAGCCCCCACAGCATATGTTTGGGTTATTCATTTGCACTCTCTCGCTCCCTCTTTTCATCTCACTCTCTATTTGACAGTGATGGAGAGTCAGATATTAATTCTCTAACTCTCCCCTCCACTGGCTTTTTTAAGGCCAGTCACTAAACTTGACTGATTGATATTAAATTGGTATGCTGTTCAACGTGTTACTGAATCCAACCCAGCCCTTTCTTCGAGATTACATCTCTGATTGTGCGTCAATTTTTTAACAGAAGCCTCCAAAATAACAGAAGAACTCCACTGGGTTGATGTGCCATGTTTCATGCCATTAGCTGTGCTCAGGAAGACAAATTCGGTGCTTTGCCAACAGCCCAATGTTCATATATTATTCCTGTAATGAAACGGATTGCAATCTGTGTGCCCCCACAATTGATTAGGATCCAAGGGTTGTTTTTTTTTTTCTCAGCCACCTAAGTTATTTTTTCATAACACTTTTATGAAGTGTGGTCAAAACAAATGCATCTGTCATCTTCTATTACATCCCACTGATGTGCTTAACTGCTTTGGATGTCTTTGTCTGCTCACTTGAGGTTATTTCCTTGTTCTTTATACCAGGCTACTGAGTGTATCAGTAGACTTCATTGTCAGCTGTTAGCATTTGTTGTTATTTCATTTAAGTGGATATATGAGACAAGATACTTTAGTTCATTTTCAAAGCAGTGGTGCCTAGGGACTAGAACATGAACTCAGTCTAATTGTGTGCTCTAATATGGCAAAAAGCATTTGTCATGCACCAACAACACTGACAACACCTTCACACTGCTTGCCACCCTGTGCAAATGTGAGGAATGTACCACCACACAGTTCATTTGCTCCATGACATGCAAATGCTTTAACAGCGATAGGTCTCTCAGCTTACGTCGCTGAGAAATTACCACAGAATTCCAAGTCAAACAGCAGCTTTAGCCTCTGTGGCACACCAATAGTTTGTCAAGATGAAAAATCAGCACATTTTTTTTTAAATCTCATGGGCTGTTAATTATTCAGTGTGAGGAACTCAAGCCCATGGAAAATATACATGTGATGGGCCTCATTTCCAGACAGTGTAGCAGCCTAGTGCCAAGAATAGAACTTGTCAAGGTGTGCCAGGACTAAAGTTCCATACATCAACCAAATCCCCTGACTTATTCACTCTACATATTCTCATCTGGCTGAAGAATGTCCCATATAGATAGTCCAGTGTAAAGAATAGGTGCAAGAGAAGTGAGCATCATTGCAAATGCAAAACACAATGCTAGTTACTCTACATGTGTTAGAGGTTAGAGCTCATAATTACTCAGAGCACAGTAACGAGAATTAGAGCTTGTAAAGAGAGGACAAGTCTGTCATGCTATTTAAAGTGCATTGATATCCAGTGTACATCATCTCGGTGCTTGGAAAACCTTCACATAGAAACAATAAAGAGAGAGGTGAAGATAGCTAGCATTGATGATAACACAGAAAAACTTTAGTTACAGTACATAAGCACAGCTTATTACATGGAATGCTGAAACAATGTGTTTAATATTTTTTAAACCAGAGTGCAGCTGAATTCTCAAATCAGAAGATCTCTATATTTCTATTGACAAGATTGCTGTAAAAGCATTTCTGTGATAATATACTCTTGAATAGTTTTCTTGAATAATTTTTAAAGTAACTCATAACCCTAACTCGTACTCAAGCCCCCAAAAAAAAAGAAAAAAAGAAGCTACATTCATTAATAGTTAAAAAAATCTAATTATAATTGTAATCAAGAGGAGTAAGGAGTAACACACTTTGGGCTGCGCTATTATATGAAAATATTAAACCTCCCACTTTGCATTGGGATTATTTTGGATTATTTTTTGTATAAAAGCATATTCTGTCATGTGGTATTCTTTAGATATTCGCCAACAAATAAATAAATAAAGTCTGGATTTAAATGACTAAAGTGGTTAGTTCTGCTTCCAAAGCTCTGACCATGCTGATCTCCCAAAACCACCCTGTCATCGTTTGATAAGTATGATGTAGACCCAGCCAAATGCCAATTTTTTTCTTTTGCAATGCTTGTTGTATTTCTCCATGCATAAGCTCATATCAGCCAATACCAAGTTCTTGCTACCACATTAGTTGGGCGACTGCCATAAGATCTAATAGTGGTGAGATCATACAGTCTTATGATAATTTTGTAATGGTCATCTCTAGTCCTTGACCTCCCAAGGGCAAAGAAGCTGGTGAGCACTTACTAATGCTTAAACAGTGGCACAAAACAGTGCAGCAGAATGTGCACCAGGATTCAGAACATGAGAAGTAAGTAGTGGATGGAAATCACAAGACCTGACTGATATTTTTTGCCTTGGACTTTATAAAGATCTACTCATAGATTGGGCCACAGGGACAGCTGTTCCTTATTGGATTTCCTCATTGACTTAAGTGTTTACTTACCGTACATAAACTGTTGATGGAGAGATAACAACATGCATTCACTCAGTTCACGTTAGGCAAAGAGGTCCCATGCAAATCAGCACACCAAATTAACTGTGTTAGAATGCCAGAAACACTGGAAGACAGGACATTCCTTTAATCTCATTGATTAATCTTATTGCTCAGTTTCCTACATGCCCAAGTGCTCAAGAAGTTAGATAGAAGGTAGAAAGCTATGTAGTGAATGTGTTACAGTCTTTTATGGACACGAATCAGTAATTTTTCAGACACAAATTCTGGTGTTGTAGCACTCATCAATACTGGAGCAGCTAGGAGCTTTTTAGACTGTGACCTAGTCCTTCAGCTTGAGACTCAAGCACTGGAATCACCCATGTATAGGCAGCCCCTTTACCCATAGGAGCTTAAACTATATCCCATGACAGTCTGCTTATATACAGTGGTGTGAAAAAGTGTTTGCCCCCTTCCTCATTTCCTGTTCCTTTGCATGTTTGTCACACTTAAGTGTTTCGGAACATCAAACCAATTTAAACAATAGTCAAGGACAACACAAGTAAACACAAAATGCAATTTGTAAATGAAGGTGTTTATTATTAAAGGTGAAAAAAAATCCAAACCATCATGGCCCTGTGTGAAAAAGTGATTGCCCCCTAAACCTAATAACTGGTTGGGCCACCCTTAGCAGCAACAACTGCAACCAAGCGTTTGCGATAACGTGCAATGAGGCTTTTACAGCATCCTGGAGGAATTTTGGCCCACTCATCTTTGCGCAATTGTCCTAATTCAGTTACATTAGAAGGGTTTTTCGAGCATGAACGGCCCTTTTAAGGTCATACCACAACATCTCAATAGGATTCAGGTCAGGACTTTGGCTAGGCCACTCCAAAGTCTTCATTTTGTTTTTTTTCAGCCATTCGGTGGTGGACTTGCTGGTGTGTTGGGGATCATTGTCCTGCTGCAGAACCCAAGTTCGTTTCAGCTTGAGTACACGAACAGATGGTCGGACATTCTCCTTCAGGATCTCTTGGTAGACAGCAGAATTCATAGTTCCTTTTATCTCGGCAAGTCTTCCAGGTCCTGAAGCAGCACAAAGCCCCAGACCATCACACTAGCACCACCATATTTTACTGTTGGTATAATGTTCTTTTTATGAAATGCAGTGTTCCTGCACGCCAGATATACTTGGACACACACCTTCCAAAGAGTTCCACTTTTGTCTCATCGGTCCACAGAATGTTGTCCCAAAAGTCTTGGGGATCATCAAGATGTGTTGTGGAGAAATTGAGACGAGCTTTGATGTTCTTTTTGCTCAGCAGTGGTTTTCTCCTTGGAACTCTGCCATGCAGGCCATTTTTGCCCAGTCTTTTCCTGATGGTGGAGGCATGAACGCTGACCTTAACTGAGGCAAGTGAGGCCTGCAGTTCTTTGGACGTTGTTGTGGGGTCTTTTGTGACCTCTTGGATGAGTCGTCGCTGCGCTCTTGGGGTAATTTTGGGCGGCCGGCCACTCCTGGGAAGGTTCACCACTGTTCCATGTCTTCGCCATTTGTGGATAATGGCTCTCACTGTGGTTCGCTGGATTCCCAAAGCTTTGGAAATGGCTTTATAACCCTTTCCAGACTGATAGATCTCAATTACTTTCTTTCTCAATTGTTCCTGAATTTCTTTGGGTCTGGGCATGACGTGTAGCTTTTAAGGATCTTCTGGTGGACCTTACTGTGTCAAGCAGCTCCTATTTAAGTGATGCCTTGATTGTGAACAGGTGTGGCAATAATCAGGCCTGGGTGTGGCTAGAGAAATTGAACTCAGGTGTGGACAACCACAGTTATAGTATGTTTTAACAAGGGGGGCAATCACTTTTTCACACAGGGCCATGATGGTTTGGATTTTTTTCACCTTTAATAATAAACACCTTCATTTACAAATTGCATTTTGTGTTTACTTGTGTTGTCCTTGACTATTGTTTAAATTGGTTTGATGTTCCGAAACACTTAAGTGTGACAAACATGCAAAGGAACAGGAAATGAGGAAGGGGGCAAACACTTTTTCACACCACTGTACCTGAAGAATACACATGCCTGCCACAATGAGAAGATATACCTCTGTTTGTTACCTTAACATCCAATTACCCCAAAGTCAGTTATCAGAAATCCATGCCTGTTCCTCAGATGTTCCCCCCTCTTTAACCCTACAACCATGTGATTGACTTGTTATCAGACACCACTCTACCTCAGTCTGGAGGTTATGCCTGGAAGCCCTTAAATGAAGCCAATTCAGACCATCTGAGTCACCAGCATCAAATGTTTTTGGATGGAAAAAAGACTTCCATGTAAAGCCTCTGGAATACTTAGTTGTTGTTTTTTTGTACACATACGCTAGCATATGCACACAGTCATACGCATATCCTTTTAAAGTATACTCCATTTGACATGCATGCGTAAACAGGCAGTTGATGCATGCACATTACGACAACTTGCACTACACCTCTTAGCCTACAAGTCAGTACAGAGCAGTAAAGCAGGTCTTCTAGTGTGAAGGATGACAACAAAGATAAATCAACAGGAAGAACAATGGAGGAGAAAGACATGCTGCTTCATTTGTTGTTACTAGAGTCAAATATTGTCCTGGGTCCCAGTAGATCTGGAACAATCGAAATTGGCTAATATATTCACTAATTCAACCACAGAAGAGCCTATAATCTTATTTGAAAGGCAATGAATGGAAGATTACTTTTAGTACCACTGAACACTATGAATATTTGGACATGCCGTATGGCTTGATCAACGCCCCCTCCAAATTTCAAGCCTTTCCAAGTTCATTACATTCTCCGGGACATGCTTGGAAAGTTTATTATAGCTTATATAGTGGATGTCCTTGGTGTATTCATGTCCTTGGAATGATGCCGATCATATAGCATTTCTCAGCTGTATTATCAGCATGGAAGAATCCAAAGTGTGAACCATCACTGAGTTGCTGACTTGGACAGTGAAAAAGATCTGCAGACATTTCTAAAGTAGGTACCTCAGAGATGGGATGAAAGCCATGCTTTTTCAGCACAATAGAAATCCCTCTTAGCTTTATCACAAAGCCTTTTATACCTTAACCCTATGAAAGCAAATATGGCATAGGCAGTTAGAGTTATTAGAGGTTAAACTGACCTTAAAACAAAGGCATTGTTGGCTTGAAGAAGCTAAACACCCATTTTTCAAATACATTGTCCACAGAAACCTAGAATATTCAATTCAGTCCAACTTTGTAGTAATTTCCTTGCACATCACTATAAAAAGCTTTCTCACTGTTCTCTCGAGTGAAACATATATTGTATATACAACAGTGCTCAGTACAAGCATATTGGACAGAAGGGTGCAGTTGCAAGTGTAAGACAGTAACAAACAGTGAAAAATAATACAATACACACTGCAATACTGGACAGGACACACAGCAGTACAGAGTGCAATATATACATACATTTAAATGGTTAGAATTTGAGCACTAGCCTGGAGAGGCTGTTTACATGTTGACTCCATTCTCTGCCCATATACGCAGCTCCAACAATCTACCATGACTATCACAGTTCATTCACATTATTTATGTAACTAGATAGCCTTCAGTTTGCGAGATAATTGGAGTCAGATCAAGTATCATGAATTGGTTTAAACATCCCCATCCATTAACGTCTACAGAACATTTATGTGTAAAACTAAAATACAATCTTAATTGCTACGTTCAAAGCACAACAACATCCTAAATATTTCTACAGTATTGTTATCACCCCTCTATGGCTTTGCTGATTCATTAGGGAGTGCAGATAACCTAGCAAACACCTATTTTACACCAAAATCCCCAATATGAAAGTGGTTAAATGCTTCAATTTCACTGTAGAAACATAAATTTACTGCTTACAAAAATAGCTCGTCATCCAGAACTAGAAGATTAAACTGAAGATTTTTTTTTGGTGAAAATTCCATCAATATCTTTCTTCACTTAAAACCTACCACATGAGGGTGCGCTAATAAAGTGTGAACTTAGTTAGTGTGCTTTAACCCCTGCTCACAGTATGCTGTGCACTGCTACCATGTTCTCCAATACATTTAAGTACGTGATAATGCTACATTTTATTATCCGGATAGCTCATTCAGGCTTTTGTAATACGAGTCCCAAATGTCAAGTGCCCTTTTCAGTACTTTCAATCCTCAGTGTATCTGCCAGACTTCACTGGTTCTATTACTTGCTTGATCTCTCTCAGGCTGTAAGATGCACACAGATAGAAACTCCTTTGGGACCCTGCTGTTCATTTGAGGCCTTTATCAAGAGGAACTCTGTTGCACACACTGCTGCATATATATCTTTTTTTTTTACTGTTAGGACTGGTGATCTGATTCAGTGATTTTGAGAAACTAGGCTTCCCGCTGTTTAACCGACCATGCTCATCCTTATGCAGTCTCTTTCAGTAGCCCTTTGGGATGTCGACTTAGGCACAGTACTTTGTCTTTCCTTGACACATGTATGGTTTGACAATAAGGAGTATTTTCCACACCAGTCTTGTGCTGAATAAACATCATGTGTTAGTCTTATCTAAATTTACGTTGTCATAGTTCACACTGTGTCTGCTATACAACATGCCAGTATGGATTAATAGAAGCCATGTCTAATCCTTTTAAATCTATCTATCTATCTATCTATCTATCTATCTATCTATCTATCTATCTATCTACATATATATATATATATATATATATATATATATATATATATATATATATATATATATATCTGTTAATATGTATATATATATATTTAAGTGTCATCATGCTATATATATATATATACATATATATATATGTATATATATATAGATAGATAGATAGATAGATAGATAGATAGATAGATAGATAGATAGATAGATAGATAGATAGATAGATAGATAGAGAGCTTGATGACACTTACATATATATATACATATTAACAGACTGACAGTGAGTTTAACCGAGTGGAATATAGAGGTTAACTACAACTAATGCAGCAACTACAACTAAGGAAGGGAACTTGTGTTGAGACTTGGATCCACTCAACATCTAAGTAGAAGTGGTGGGGACATGAGGTCACAGTCACAAGGTGACAACTTTGCTATTTGTACTCAGGAAAGATACAAGCACCTGAGCAAACTACAAAGGAAACCGGGATTATTAATAACAGGATGGACTAAACTAGTGTATCTAAATGTCCTCAGTGCAGGCTGATGGAACAAGACAGCCACAAACCAGAGACTGGGTTGAATCCCATGACTAACAGATCATAACCACTTTAAGCACCCTCAAAGGAAATATAAAAGCTCTGCACACGAATGGCAAATGTTGGCTTTCTTCATCTTGAATATTCAACCAAGGAAGCTTGTCCCCCAGACCAACATTGAGCTAAGAACCTGGCTCACATAACCATGCTAGCACTGTGCCAGACAGGCCTTTTTTTTTTTTTTTTTTTACAATCTCGTCCTTATTTGCAGATACAGTGGATATAAAAAGTCTACACACCCCTGATAAAAATGCAGTGACCAGTAGTACTCCTGCAGCTTCTTTAATGTTGTCGTAGGTCTCTCGGCAGCCACTTGTAGTTTTCTTCTCGTCCTTTTGTCCTGTTTTGTCCGTGATGGCCCATTTTCTCCACTTGTTGATGATGGCCTTGACAATGTTTCACAGTACAGCTAATGTTTTGGAAATTCTTTTGTTCCCTTCTCCTGATCGATACCCTTCAACAGTGAGATATCATACATACTCTTTATAGACCATTGCAGTCAGCGGTCAAATAAAACCAAGAAAATGTCAAGAAAATCCAAAAATCTAATAATCTAATAATCAGAAACACTTAATTTCTTTTGAACATGAATTTGAATCTGATTTGAAGCAAAGTCACATGCCCCATTATAAAAGGGTATTCATACCTATGCAACCAGGTTATTGGAGGTTTTTTTTCTTTTTTTCCCCTAACATATTTACATTTATTTTTAACATGAATTTTGTTAGTTGTTATATCACATTGAATGTTTGTAATAATCTGTTATTTACAGTACCTTAGTCTAAATTTTTTCTGTCACAAAATCCGGCAATTTTAACAGAGGTGTGTTAATATTTTATATCCACAGTAGATGGTAATATAACATATTGGATGTAGTATTTTGATATTTAGAAGATATTTTGTTTATCTTATGAGCCTCTGTGGACATCTGAATTGAGTACCCAGGTAATACCAGCCTTGATTTGGGATGCAAATGCTGAAGTCAGCAAAAGGATTGTATCTTGCTTGGTAAGTAACTGACTTTTTTGTTGGGAAAAACAAACAAACACAGAAGAAAAGAAATTCAAATGAGCAGTGAGTTTGTAGCATTGCTATTGTTCTCTGTCAGCAGAGAGAGAGAGAGAGAGAGAGAGAGAGAGACAGCAAGTCAGCCTCATTACAAACACTACAGTGATGTTCCCTTGATAAGACCACGTAGTGTGCAACAGATTGAATTGTTTCTTTATGGCCAACAGCGACCGTGATAATATAAATTCAATTTAACTACAAAGTAAAGCTATATAGTGAGGGAGAGCAGAGAACATAGCACACACACACACACACACACACACACACACACACACACACATGCACAGGGTTTTATTAGATATGAGAGAAATAAAACAACATTGCCTCAGATCTCTCAAATGGAGGTTAAGTTTATATGGAGAGAACACTTTGATGGCAAAATGTGTGACGTGAGAATAAAGGGCAATGAACACAGTGGGAGAACAATACAGCACAAGTTAACAATATTCTCATTTCTTTTAGTGAATACACATAGAAAGCGACCATCAGGTACCGATTTCCATCAGCTAGTTAATTTCCTAGGCAACATGTGATTCACGTAATGCAAATTGATTTTCTTGAATTGTTAACAAAGCTACAACAGACCTGGGGGTCTTGTTTTGAATTTTATAATCTCATAATAGTAATTATGGTATAGTAGGCCATAAGTTTGATCTTGCCAATAATCTTCATTCCCGGCATCTGAGTGCAAATTAAAACTGTACTGTGTGATAGAAGATTTTCTGTGACATCATGCAAGAGATGTACAGTGCGTAGACATGCTTAGACAAGAAATGACTTATGTGACACACACACACACACACACACACACACACACACACACACACACACACACACACACACACACACACAACTGATCAGCCATAACATTAAAACCTGCCTAATGTTGTGTAGGTTCCCTTTGCATCACCGAAACAGCTCTGACCCATGGAGGTGTGGATTCCACAAGACCTGTGAAGGTGTACTGTGGTATCTGGAACCAGGACTTTAGCAGTAGATCCTTCAAGTTCTGTAAGTTGCAAGGTGGGGCCTCCATGGATTGAACTTGTTTTGCCCAACACATCCCACAAACGCTCGGATTGAGATCTGTGGAATTTGGAGGCCAAGTCAACCTTGAACTCTTTGCCATGTTCCTCAAAACATTCCTGAACAATTTTTGCAGTGCAATTATTGCAATTTTTGGCAGGGCCCATTATCCTGCAGAAAGAGGCCCCTGCCATTAGGGAATACCATTGCCACGAAGGGGCGTACTTGGTCTGCAACAATGTTTAGGTAGGTGATATGTGTCAAAGTAACATCCACATGAATGCCAGGAGCCAAGGTTTCCCAGCAAAACATTGCTCAGAGCAACACACTTCCTCCACCGGCTCACCATATTCCCATAGTGCATCCTGGTGCCATCTCTTCCCCTGGATGCACACGCACCTGGCTGTCCACATTATGTAAAAAAAAAAAAAGATTCAACAGACCAGGCCACTTCTGTCATTGCTCCTTGTTCCAGTTCTGATGCGTATTTGGCAGAGGTCAGGTGTCAGCGTGGGAACTTTGGCTGGTCTGTGGCTATGGGGCCCCATATGCAGCAAGCTGCGATGCATTGTGTTCTGACACCTTTCTATCATAGCTAGCATTAATGTTTTCAGCAATTTGTGCACCATAATCCTGTTGCGAGTTCATCAGTTGTGCTTCCTTAGAAGGTACTAAGAAGGTACCTTCCGTTGGTAGGCACTAACCACTGCATACTGGGAACACCCTATAAGACCTGTCGTTTTAGAGCTGTCATTTCATTATTAAATCATAGTTAAGGGTCCGTAATCTAATTAAAATAGTTTTAAAAAGTAACAAAAGCAAGAGCCCTAAATGAATGTTATTTTAACATATATAGCTCACCGGTTTAAAAGTGTGTAGAATAAAAATGAGTTTCAGACAGACTTTAGTAGGCTATAAGATAATCATTAATATTATTTTGAGACTTTTCTTGGTTGCTCAGCCCCTCGCCACTTGTTTCCGACTATGTCCCAGTGATAAATGAGCAGCGGTATAAAATCACAATTACAGAAATATTTATAAAAACTAAACAAACAACAACAAAAAAATAAACAGAGCCTGGAGAAGAATAACCAGACACCCAATACTTAGAACTGAGTAAATCTCAGATATATAATATTTGGAAACCAAGCTCAGTTACTTCATCATCTCAAGAGGATATTGCTGACCCAATATCCAATAGGTATGTGCTACGCAAATGAGCTTAAATGCAGCATGACTGTGTTCATAATATATATATATATATATATATATATATATATATATATATATATATATATATATATATATATATATATATATATATATATATATATATATATTATAGAAGCGAAATAAATACAAATAAAGTTTTTTTTTTTTTTTTTTTTTAGCAATCTCAACATGAATACTCCACCTTTAGTGGTTATATCAGCTTACAGAATGAGGGTTGTCTTTGTTTATGACACATTTTTTTAATTACAAATTTGTCAGAGAGAAAAGTTTTTTTATTAGAAAACTTTCTGTAATGAAAAAAAGGGCAAACTGTCAAAACAGACACATTCACAGCATCCTCATTTCACAGTGCTTTAAAATTCCCCACCCATATTTTGGTTAGCCAGAGAGGTACTGTGTGTCTGTTGCTCCAGAAGTCATCACTGATGTTTTCTACATTTCATAAATAATGCAGATTCAGACAACTGTTAGGCCACATTCCTGTTATTCCCTGTGTGCAGCACAGAGCACAAGACCTTGCCATTATACATATAATTCTGTAAATATTCACTACTTCTCAATAACTCACTTTGCAGGCAAACACATTAATCCAGTGTTGGGTTTCTCAGCCTCCTCATGTGCATCGTTGTTTCCCTCATTTCACTGTGGATGTCACTTCTGGTAAACTTTAGAGTTTTGAAAGAAGAAACCTGGGGCAATTAGGTACATTTTTAACGTGTACCTTTCCACAGCCATCTCTGATTCCTTTCCAATTAATGAAAAACTCATGTGCTGCAAGAAACAACGTGAGGTAAACAAGAAACCAGTGAAGTATTTGAGCATGTATAAGACATAAAGGAGTAGAATAGAAATTTTCCTCCACACGTATGCATCAGGTTTTATCCTTCACCACAGAGTCATTTTTAGAGTAAGGTTATCACAAGTTTGTATGCCAAGTGGTTGAAAATCTACCATTCAGAAATACCCATGATATGCTCCCTTGAAGCAGAAAAACACTGTGAATAGTTTTACTCTTTTTGTATTGGAGATTATTTATTTAATTTTGAAGAAACACCCAAACCATACCCTCTAAAAGGACAGTATTTGTGGTGATGATTGATTGCAGCCGTCAAAACCGCTTCCAGGATGGGTCTTGAAGCAGAAGATTTTTTGCTTTTCTCAAAAGATTTTAAAACCCTCCAGACCCTTCATCTTGAAAACCAAGTAAATCCCGGATACTGAAAAATTATTGTAAGCCGAGCTCAGTGTCCACTGAAAGGTCAGAGCAGGCTAGTCAATAAATCCAGCACCTCCCTCATGTTTCGTTTCATCTCAGCAACATCTCAGAGGATTGCATCGTTGTAAAGACAAGTGTCTGCCAGCAGTCTTTCCCCAAGTATATGAATTATATCAACCATTTTTTGTGTTATTGCTTATTTCATGTTTTCATTTATTTATTTATTTATTTTTTCCACTAAGTATATGATGTGTTCCATGAATATAAGGTAGTATAGGTGAGAACTCAGTAGAGACATATCTCGATGGTGGATTTTAATAGTCAATTCTTTGTGTCTGGGCATAAAAGAAAAAGAAATATGCCATGGTGAAAAACAAATAAAGATCCTCAAGCACTGAAATCTGAGGGAAAAGGATGAAGAAAAAGGAAGAACATGCTGAAAGAAAAACTGCCGCTCCCTTCTCAGTGTTGCACACTATAAACTATATCTAGCTCATGAAAAAAAGATGTAGATATATAAATTTTCCCATTGCAAAATGAGGATGGAGTATTTATGATCTATGACAAATGTAGAAAACATTCCACCTGCAGCTATTTGGACATCCCAGGCACAAGTCTATTCCCAAACAATGCTGAATGCTGCATTTCATATTTTCCTATCCCACTATTTTTCACCATATGTTGTATTCACTATATGAATGTATTCCTGTCAGGATATTAGGAAAGGTAACACTTTACTTTAGGGCAGTGTTCATCTTCAGTGACTGCTTTATCCTGATCAAGGTCACAGTGGATCTGGAGCTTATCCCGAGAACATTGGATGTAAGCTATATCTTGTGAGTTACTATTCCAATGCGCAATAAAATCCAAGCCCTTCATCCAATAACAATATGTCACCTTTAGACAGCACAAGTAAATTTCATAACAAAAGGAAACTTACATACACACACCAATTAACATATCTTTGCACCTCTTTTGAAACAGTGGTTCCCAAGAGACCTGGCGAGTCAGAAATAAGTGGGGAAAAAACAAGGTGTTTTCACACTTTCACATCATGTGCTGTTATGATGCCTTGCTTCATCTCAACAATTTATAATTTGGGCATCATAAATAGTTTTTGTCATAGAGAATAATGTATGAAGGTTTTGTAATATGCATTAACATCTTTTATCCAAACTGCCTTGCAAGCCATCAACTGAGTTTTCACCAAATTACCATTAACTAGAAGGACATAGTTGTACAAATACAGCTTACTCACACTGAGACGCAGAGGAAGTCACAACTATACAAACATTTCATGTGCACATGTATTTGGATTTAAAAATGAAGTGCGCGTGGCTTAAACCAGAAGGTGGATTTTAAAGTGTGTTCTTAAATTATGTGTGAACCCCCCAATGAAAAAGCAAAAAACAAAACAAAACAAAACAAAACAAAATGAAACAACAACAACAACAACAACAAAACCCACCCAGGAGTAGAAATGTCAGCACTGTCAGCATTGTATGTGAAGTCTGGCTCTGATAGTTCTTCAACCTCAGCTACATCACTTGAGTTCAACAAGTTCTCAACTAGAGATCCAGGACCTTTTAAAATTCTGCTCACTATAATTTTTGTTTGTACCTGCTTATGATATTATCCACCAAATTTAGTTGGTTCTATTTCACAAAATATAAACAAACTAGTAGTGTAATTAAAGCCACTATATCCCAGAGCAGGCCGTTACAAAGGATGAATGAATGACTGCTGTAAACACATGTTAACTTGTGCCTGCGTGAAAGTGAAAACCTTCCACTCATGCAATGTTCTGTTACATCCCACAGGATTCTAGCCTTAACCAGATGACTTGTAAAGCTTTCTGCAAAAAAAAAAAATGTATTTGTATCTGTCAAGAACAAGAATCTGTTTATTGAAAATATTGTATTCATATTCGTTTACATCCTTACTGTATACATAACTGTGAGTCACCAAACACACCACATCAGTACCTAAAAGTATGACATTTTAATCTAGTTTTTTGATTTTGTATAGTGCTCTTTTCAGTACAGATTTCACAAGGCATTTTTACTGACACCACTGTGTTTAGTGTAGTGGAATGACACCAAACTCCAAGAGGTTAGAGGTTGAAGATGCCTGAATGTTAAGAAATATAATCAGATTGAAAACTGAACCATATTCCAGCCTCACCTGCAGGTATTTTGGCGAACTCTATTTATTGCTATGTTACTGGAGAATATTTTCTCCAATTCTTCAAGATTGTAAAAAATAAATAACCATTTGTAATTGTTTTGTTCTTTCGAGCCCAGAAGCAAAATGTTTAACAGACTATTTGAAAGATATTGTAAGTGAACTACTGATGCTGAGCAATAAATTTAACATAAAGGGCAAAGGGGCTTTCTAAAACTTAGCTGAATAATATCTGATGCACCTGCTAAGCCTTTCATCAAAGCCTTCAAAAGTCACACAGGGCACTCTGCCTGTGGTAATCGTACCTAAATTGGTTTGTATCTCAGGCACAGAATGATTTTTTTTTCTTGAGATGAATGCTCTACACAGGACAAGCCTCTCCTTGAGACCACTGACAGATGAGAGCAATCACATTGCAAAGTCCCCTCTGGTTGATACATTTGTTGATATGGTTGGTGGATTTCCTTGTATATAGTGTAAGGAGCAAGTCTTAGGAACCATCAGTCTTTTATATAGATTTCTACATTACTGTATCAGTAGTATGCTGTTAAAGATAAAAAAAACATATTGGAGGCTGTTTGGTATTAAAGGCATAAACAGAAGCAAGAAGAAGTGAGACAAGAATGAAGAAGAAAAGTGACAGATGCTTGAAAAAATCTAGTGCTTAAATTTATTAGAAAGCTGCACAAAGCTGTATCTGTACAAGCAAGTAACAAAGTGACAGATGACCATACGTTCTTAAAGGTACATGTGTGATACAGACTTTAGTCCACAACTTTAGTTTTTACCTTCAATTTTAGAACATAAAAATGGAACAAAAATGTATATAACAATTATTTCATCTTATCCAGTCATACACAACCTCTCAATAAATGTGTATAGAGACACTATGAAAGGAAATAAAGCTCGGAAGGTAGTGCCAGCGATTGGTGCTTCTGGTGAGCATTTGTAGCTACTACGTACACTGACACCACCAAGCTTGACCGTAGGTATGATGTTCTTTTTGTGGAAATCGGTGTTTGGTTTACGTTAGATGTAACGGGATTCCTCTCTTCCAAACAGTTCCACTTTCGACTCATCAGTCCACAGAGCATTCTCCCAAAAGGTTTGAGGATCATCAAGGTGTGTTTTGCCAAATTTCAGATCAGCCTTAATGTTATTCTCGGTCAGCAGTGGTTTTCACCTCACCACTCTTCCATGGATGCCATTTTTACCCAGTGTCTTTCTTGTTGTGGAGTCATTGTCCATATATAAACTCTTTATATAAAGGTCACAGTGATCTTTATTGATGCAGGAGAGGCCTGTAGTTCCTTTGACATTGTCATTAATTCTTTTGTGACTTCCTGGATGAGTAGTTGCTGTGCTCTTTGGAGGAATTTTGGAAGGTTGGACACTTCTGGGAATGTACACTACTTTGCTGAGTTTTTCCATTTGGAGATAATGGCTCTCACCGTGGTTCTCTGGAGTCCCAAATCCTTTGAAATAGTTTTCTAACCCTTCCCAGACAGATGTATTTCAATCACCTTCTTCCTCATCATTTCTAGAATTTCCTTCAATTTTAGCATAGTAAGATCTTTTAACATACTTCATACTGATTGAACAGGGTAGTAATCAGGCCTGGTTGTGTCCAGTCCAGCTGAACCCCATCATTAATGCAGATTCAGTGATTTGGGGAATTAGTAACTCTGAAAAATACATTTTCACACAGGCCCAGTTGGTATTGGCATTATCATTTAAAAAGTGTATTTTGTGTTTACTCAGGATGCCTTAGTTTTTTTTTTTTTAATCTTAGATTTTGTTTTAATTTCTGAAACAATTAAGTAGGAGATATACAGTAAAACAGAAGCACTATACTTCCATGATTAAGGGCAGCACAGACATTTCAGCTGGCTAATCAGCCACTTGTATACAACTGAACAGCAAGCCACTAATCATTTCTCTGGCAGCATGAAAGTCAGCCATCTTTATCACACTTACCAGTAAGCCCCCCATCAGAATTGCACACTTCCCCAGACAGTGCTCAGCGTCTGAGCTGAGCAACAAATAGATTCCAAAAAAAGGGCTCTAATTTTTACTGTTGTTCATTATGAATGCTAATCTCAGCTTCAGCCCTTATACTTTATTATCAGAAAAATTACAGATTACTGAAGCCGGGTTTCAGTTGTATGATGTTTTCCGCCCCAAAATCCATCCATCCACCCATTTTCCATACTGCATATACTACACAGGGCTGCCAGGGAGCCTTGAGCCAATCCCAGGTAACTCGGTTCACAAGGTGGGGGGCACCCTAGATGGGGTTCCAACCAATTGCAGGGCACAACTGCACACACATTCACATTATAGATAATTTGAAACATAAATGAAACATGCAACAATGGACAGAAAAAATATTCTTATTGCCTCCAGTATCTCACTTTGAAAAATGTTTTCCATTGATGTGACCACGGTTTCAGGCTGATTGATGGCATAAATAGAACATAGTAATTTCATCATTACTATGATTAATTTTGATTAATAAAATCATCACTATCATTAGAGGAGTATCATTATATAATCTGGCATGGAGAACACACAATACAACTCAGTCTGGTATAGATCTCAGCTAAGACTTTATTGGGATCATCTCATACAGTATGACAAATAATAACCTTAAAAGATTGCTGAAATTGCTCTGTGTAAAAGTGCATATGAGTTAGTTCACACAATGTTGGTGATTTAAGGACTGAATTACTAACAAATAATATATCTTCAACCTTTTTATTATTATCTTTTGCTACGTCCAAAAGAATGATTTGTTAGCTTAAAACTAACAGGTTTATTTCTTGCAGTTGCAGCTTTACTGATGGAAACTTGAACAAAACCTGATCTCTTTCATGACCAACAAAACATCTGAAAATATCTGGCCCAGAAGACTGTGATAGAGTCAAGTTCAAGCACCACACCACTGACTCTGCCTGCAGGCAGAGCTGGAGGCCAGCCACTGAATACACACCCAAATTCTATCAAATTCTCATCAAGCCATGTCCAGTTCTTAAGTATTGTCATGCCAGTGTGGTTTCTGACACAGTTTGACAGTGATATTTATATAAATGAAAAATGTTCTATCTAAAAATAGTGGTACTGTGGTAGCAGGGTTCTTGAACAACCAGAATTATGTTGGTATTACTCTGAATGGAGTTGACGATGGACTTTTACAACAAGCTGGAAAAACAGGAATTATCCTATAATTACACTTTGGAAAGATAAATTGCAAATAGACTTCTCTAGTTTTGTATGTATTGGATGATTAGCTGCATATACAGTCTTCCTTTAAGTGATACACAATATACCGTAACCCACGTACAGTGCTGTGAAAAAGTACTAGACAATGATCCAAAGCATAGGAGTAGGTTCTAGTACTAGTGAAAGACTGATCTCGGAAGTGTTTGCTTGCAGTTGTAGTTGCTGAAGCAATCCGATTTTAAGTTTAAAGGGGCAATTAGTTTTCACATTGGTGATACGTGTTGGATAACTTTTTTGCTTCAATAAAAAATAAATAAATAACTATACTGTGTGTTTACTCAGGTTGCCTTTGTTTTATGTTGTATTTCATGTGAAGATCTAAAACTATTTAATATGAGATGTACACAAAAACAGAAGAAATCAGGATACTTTACATACATATTTTTCACAGCACTGTATTTTCCAGGGGCATTGAATTTAGTAGGGATGCTAGTGTCCTGTCCAAAACAGGTAATAGCACAATTCAGTGGTACACAAAAGGTTAACAGATCTACGAGTCCCTCAATTAAAATATCTTCTTATTTGCTAATGTGTAGAGTCAACAATAATGGCAATAATAATACTTAACTAAGCCATTAATGTTTTTGCTTAATGTTCATATGGCATGCATCAATGTGTCTTTGCAGACTCCTTTTATGTCCCCACCAATGTCAAAATCAAACCGGCCTTGGTATTTTCCAAGACTAGATTTGAACCTAGACTTTTTTAAGTCTACCTGCGCTTGCCTGGAGAGATTGATCTCTAAGACACAGCAGCACTAGAAAGAGTAGAGGTGAAATATGTGTCTAGCATGTGTGCTTTAACTTAAGTTGTCACTGGTAGGAACAGTTTAATAGTTATCAGATTGAATCTGGCTTTATGGCCTCAGAGATAGTTTTATGTTATCAGACAAGCACGAAGGTGGCCACAGCAAACATGAACAGGCAGATGACACTTTATAGAACTTTATCTAAGCATATAGATTTATTTGGTTATCAAATAATGTTTGGCTTTCTAGAGATATGAAAAACAGTCACTTACTACTGATTAATTATGACATAATTATGAATTATGATTAATTCATAAATACAGTGGTGCTTGAAATTTTGTGAACCCTTTTTTTCTATATATCTGCATAAATATAACCCACAACATCAAGATTTTCACACAAGTCCTAAAAGTAGATAAAGAGAACCAAATGAAACAAATGAGACAAAAATATTATACTTGATCCGATAGTACATATCTGTAAGTGTCAAAAGTATGTGAACCTTTGCATTAAGAATCTGGTGTGACCTGCTTGTGCAGCAATAACTGCAACTAAACATTTCCGGTAACTGTCGATCAGTCCTGCACATCGGCTTATAGGAATTTCGGAGTCCTCATTTCTCAGGACAGAACCTTCTTTTTTCAAAATTTTCATAGGTGTCCTCACTGGACGATGCATTTCAGCAGGTGGAGTGAGTTATTAACTAGTGTAAATAAGCAGCCTATTAAAACGCATTGAAGATCCAGATACACATTATAAACACTGTTTCAATCAACAGTGAGCCCATGTGCCCTGTTGCATTTGTTTTATGTTCAAATCCATAGAGAGCAATTGAAACTACAATTTCATACAATAGCTTGGAAAGATCCACTCCTGGAATTGATCCGGTGTGGCTGAATAACAAATCTGAAATACACATATTCTTCCTGTCAGTATTTTTATTACTTATAGTTTTCAAAGGCAAAATTAATGATTGAAAAATGCTGCTAGCATAAGTATTCATGCTTATGAGTTTATCCAAGCAGCATTTCTCAGTTTTTCTTTTTGCTGCTTGTCACGAATTGTGACATAAAGGAAGATAGGACAGATGCAATCGAAGTATAAATGAGAGTTTTATTTAGAAACACACAGGCAGGTAAATCCAAATCGTAATCCAAACACGTAATCCAAAACAGGCAAGAGGTCATGTGATCAGCAAACAGGCATATACAGGGCACGGCAGGAAACTAAGTCATGGTCACAGGAAACAGGGTCGAGAAACAAAACGAGAAACATGAAGCAGGACGTGGAACTGGGAGCGGATAACCCAGCGTGAACTAACTCTAACATGGACTATGACTACGGCTATGAAACAATCTAATCTAACATGGAACATGAAACATAAACTATGACTGTGACTAAAGTATCTGATACACCTAACATTACTCTAATCTACTCTACGATATCTCTAATAATCTTCCGCAATGAGTGTAGCGAGGCACACAGTATATATGCCGGCATGATTAGCTTCGGAATCGCAAACAGCTGAGAGCAATATAGATACACGTGACATGACAACCAATGACAGGACAGAGAGGAGACATGACATAAACAATAACAAAGACACGTCTTGGAATGTCACAACTGTCAACAATGAGAAAGCAGGTGCTCGCGCATTTATGGAAGTATAATAGTGCCAAAAGTCCTTGAAACTTGAATTACATAACCTGAAAAAAACTTGTCACAATAACAATACTTGAATTTTTTCTGCCCAGCAATTTGACACAAATCAGTGCTTGAATTAATTTCCTCACAAATCCAGGCTGCAAAAATTCAGGTCTTCACAGTTAGGCTGCAAAAATTCAGGTCTTCAAATTCAGGTCTAAAAATTCAGGTCTTCACATCCGGGTCTCACAGGAAGAGCAGTGGATTGCAGATAGTATTATTACTCACTGCTCAGAACCGGCTCAATGCCCTGGTGGTTGTGGTGTGAATTGCACTTCCGTACCGATAGTGAATCAGAAGATGAACCAAGGGGTAAGTTAAACTATTCTTTATATATCAACAGCACAGCGGGATATTTTACTACACTGTTGAATTACTTTTCATTTATCCTTTCGGAAAAATGGTAGTCATTCATTGTATGAAGTTATGTTAGCTTTTTGTGAGCTAGCTAGCTAACGATAGCAAAGTTAGTTTTCCCCACAGCACTTGCTCTTGGACTCTGTTTTAGAGCGATTCCGCTCGTGCCCGAACCATGCTGTTGGGCATATTCCTGTAGACATGGATTACATGGAGTTTATTTGCTCACAGAAGTTGTTTTTTTTAGTTCAATTTCTGAGGCAGTGAACATTCCACCGAACATTTTAGCAGGAATAGTAGAACTTCTCACTGTAATTATGCAAAATGTGCAAAGGAGGGAGACCCGCACAGTGATCATTCAACAGGAACAAGGGTCGTTAGCTAGCTAGCTCACAAAAAGCTAACATAACTTCGTTAAAATGAATGACTACCACTACCAGGATAAATGAAAAGTAATTCAACAGTGTAACAAAATATTCCGCTGTGCTGTTGATAAATAAAGAATAGTTTAACTTACCCCTTGGTTCATCTTCTGATTCACTATCGTTACGGGAGTGCAATTCACACCACAACCACCAGGGCATTGAGCCGGTTCTGAGCAGCGAGTAATAATACTATGGACAATCCACTGCTCTTCCTGTGAGACCCGGATGTGAAGACCTGAATTTTTGACCTGAATTTGAAAACATGAATTTTTGCAGCCTGAATGTGAAGACCTGAATTTAAGACCTGAATTTTTGCAGCCTGAATGTGAAGACGTGAATTTTTGCAGCCTGAATTTGTGAGGAAATTAATTCAAGCACTGATATTGAGGTGTTTATTTTTCGATTTGTGTCAAATTGCTGGGCAGAAAAAATTCAAGTATTGTTATTGTGACAAGTTTTTTTCAGGTTATGTAATTCAAGTTTCAAGGACTTTTGGCACTATTATACTTCCATACGCATTCGCTCTTAGAACACGCTGCTTCACGGGCGAATCATGACACTGCTCACAAATAATGAATTTTGACTTGGGGGGTAAAAGGTTTTATAAAACTTAATGTTTTGCAAAGAAAAACTTTACAGGCACTGTTTAAGTGCCATGACACAGGGTGTCATGATTGTATAGCCCATAGCTGATGAGGTAGATGATACTTAGGCCTATAGATCCATCCAGATTCTATAATGTTTATCGCAGGGAACCTGGAGCTTATCCTGGGGAGTATGGGGCACAAGGCGGGGTACACCCTGAACAGGGTGCCAATCCATCACAGGGCACAATCACCAACACACACCCATTCATACACTACGGATACTTTGGACACACCAATCAGCCTAGCATGCATATCTTTGGCCTGGGGGAGGAAACCCCCACAGCACGGGGAGAACATGCAAACTCTGCACACACTGGGCCAGGGCAGCAATCGAACCCCCAATCCTGGAGGTATGAGGTGAATGTGCTATAGATAATCTATAGATAATCAGACTAAATGCACATATACAGTTTTTCCGCTGTCCCAATATTTTAAGTCAATTTTAAATAATCCATGTTGTAAATACAGCTAGAAAAAAATCAATTGGCCCTATTCCCTATTAGTTTTCATATAATAATTGAGCATGCTGCTGGGTTGCTCGTGTAGACAAAATGGTATGCTGTGTGGATTGGATGGAGGGTCTACTTTACATATATGTTTATATCTGGAGAGAATTCAACATTATACTGCTCCAGTGTGAAAATGTTGGTGAGTATTGTACTCAAACTGTGTTTTCATTTTTATATTAATTTAATGAGGGAGAGGCTGTATTTGGCACACAGACCTTGATTTTGACATCTGACATCAATCGGTCAAGCCCGTTTATTATTGCACTTGCTTCTGTGACTTAAGGAGAATTTGATGGTACATTAACTCTGCGGAGCTGCACCAGAGGTCAAAATCATTAAAAACTCATATGTAATTATGATAGTGGTTTTGAATGGATGTGCTTTATTTTGAAGCAGTGCCAACATGTACAAGTAGTGTATCTGGCAGGCATTGGACTTCAGAGTTGTTTGTTTTTAATCAATGAGACTTACTGTGAGTGTAATATTCAATGGCAATGATAATGTCCTTTTTTCTTTCTTTCTCAAGGACATGGCAGTGTTGTAGACATTCATGAGCACAAGCTAATCTAAGGATACACCAGGACTTGAAAGTCATGCTGGGACTGTTGGAGAAAAGATAATCCCCTTCCAGAATAAGGTCAATTTATAATGTGGAACCTATGACAAGAAGGTCTACATACATATATATCATAAACTTTCTATACATATAAACTTGTGATTTTTACATAATTTAACCATTTAAAATGATGCAATCCCATAAAAAACGAGAGCAACTTCTTCCCTTGCTGTTCTAACATATGACTTAAATCAATAAAACAATCTTTTCCGCAATTCTTCATCCAGTTTTTCCAATGCCTCCTATGACGACTTCTCAAGATTCACAAAACTATCATGCCAGTGTCTCAGAAACGTGTCTCCATAATACATACAAGAGTCTGCACAGCAGACATCCACAAAAAATAAGTCCCAGCTCATGTACTTTTAATAAGTCATTGTACTGCACTGCAGCTTGGTCGCCTGCCAGAGGAAAAGTTTTGTGCATATTTGATATTCACAGGAGACATTAAGGTGAAGTCGACATCTTTTATAAATGTTCTAATTGGAGACACAATTGAGGTAATTTTGTCAGTCTTCAAGTGAAATGTTTTTTTTTATTAGACCATTGTAGTAATGTGTCATTTGTGAATGAGTCAACTCATATTTAAGGAGCTGAATATCATGATATCCAGTGGCTTGCATAACTATTTACACCCCTTGAACTGTCCCAAATGTTATAAGAACCTGGAACTTAAATGGATAATTAATTGGTATTATATGTCAGGAATATTTTCACATTTTTTAATAATGGGTACGATGGGTTTGCGTGGGAGTTTGGGATCAACGAACCTGACAGCGAAGATGCCAAAGAGGAAGCAAATCTGTATCACAGCAACAACTTCGCACACGGACACAAAACTTGGTAGGCGCCTTCAGGACCATGACCTGAGGCGATGCAACAAATTTCATAGAAGACAGTGCCACCTAATCACCAAAAGTTACTCTCGTTCACTTTAGAAAACTAAAATCCCTGACATGGATTGGTTCTCCAACAGTATTACACTTTGCAGGGTCCATTAGTTCACAATCCCTGCCCTAGCAATTTGTTTGTTTCTGCTCGGACACCTGATTCAACTTAATACTAAAGTACCATTAGGTGTGTTAGAGCACTAAATTCTGCCTGACTCAGGCACTTCAGGATCACACATTATTTTCGATTTTATAACCTTTTGATTTCACCCTCCATCCTGACATTTTCAGCAGCTTGTTTCTTTTAAGCCTGACCTCCTTCAGGTACAATTCCAAAGCCCTGTAATCTCCACTACTCTTCTTCCGGACCTTTCCATTTCGACCAATGTTCTTTCTCGATAATGCAATGCCATTTGTGGTCTCCTTGCTCCGATGGCTCCAGATATGAGGGACATAACTGAATTCCGCTTTAACGCACTTCCTGCACTGTAATGCTTCACACCTACACAGATAACACTAAATCTTCCCACCTGCACTTTATTGCTGTGTTTTATCTTTCAAAGTCAAAGTGTTAAATCCGACCTCCAACAACTGAACCAAGAAACGTTCTGTAGGGACAACTCCCAAATAAAAAGGCACAAATCTATTCGGCGGAAGTCTTTTCGGTTCTAGAACACTGCTCTGCTGCATGTAGCGTTCCTGTCGGCTATTTTCTTCAATAACTTGCATCAGTAGAAGGTTAATTGACCTGAAATGAATTTTCCAGTGAAATTAACAAGTGAAGTCAAAACATGTGAAAAGCTTTTCATATTCACAACTCTGAATCCTCTGAATCCATATTTAAACACCCAGTGTAGCAGATTAGGAACATCTCGTTTCATTTGTGCTAATGCACAAGCTCAGCTGAAAACGTCTAGTGTGCACCTTTTAAATGACAAAATCTGCTTTTTTAATATATACATAAGTGATATCTCTCACCTATACGATAAAAGCTCAGATTTCAGTGAGACTATGAAGTACACCATATTTCCTTATAATCTCTGTGCTAACGTTTTTATTAACAGAATGAATGTCCAAAAAAGGAGAAAACTCTGTATAACATTATATGATTTTATTTACAAATAAGCATTAAGGGAACCACATCTGAAGAATGAAGAGGGCTGCTGTGGACACGTATTCACACTGACCTGTAACACACAAAATTGTAGGATATTAAGCAACAGTGCAAGTAGTCTTATATACGTAGTCGTACCATCATTCACAACAATAACTCAAATGACTAAAGTGGTTGAAATACAGATTGTGGTATACGAAGAATAAAAGTGAACTGCACTTGTTCTACAGAGCAACTGTGTAATACCCCCTTACATAGAGAGTAAATCTAATGAATGGAAAGAGATTTGGGATTTGGTCTAACTTCAACATGGCAGATTTTTCCATGCTGACACAAAACACATAAAATCAAGCTAAACATCACAAGAAAAAAAAGTGTTGTAATTTAATAAAACAAATAAAAATGATGAAGTATTGAACTGTATGATAACACTGAAAATGCCATTTGAAAAGACACTATTGACAATATTAGTGAAAATTTCTGTGTCCAGTGGAAAAGCAATTCAAGCTACTCAGTATCATCCCAAAACAGCAGTTGTGTGACTTGAGCAACAATCCTGTGACATTTGCATTTGCCAAATTTGTATTAGTTTAGTATGCTAAACGGTTCAGGGAAGAACTTTTCAGCATGGGTATTAAATTATACATGCACATACAATTTAAACTGTATAATATGGATAATACTTTAAGCAAATATATTCATATAATAAATATGAATATAATGGTCCTTTTGCAAATATAAAACAAGGCCAAGCTGCTAGTAATAAGATTTATATTTATAGATTTACAGAAGGAGCATATTTACCTATAATCACTACACACACTACTGAAGTTCTCAGTAGCTTTATTAATATTAGTTTGAGAGCTTAATCACTAGCTAGCCATGCTGGTATTACTACCCACTGTTTCATTTACAATACATTTTTTCACATAGCAGACACTTTTCTCCAAAAAGCGACTTACATATGAGAAAAAATACAAGTAAAGAGATATCAAGCAGAGGACAATTAATTGATCCGTTAACCAAGCTCTAGAAGAAGCAAACTACACAGTAGAGGTGTAAGTGCCAATTTTTCCTTTTCTTTTTGTTGTATTATGAGTTGGTTAGACGTTCATGACTGAATTTGTTCCAGTACTAAGTCAGTGCATCTGTACACTTCCACCAACTATACTAAGGTCAGAATAAACCAAATACAAAGTGTGCTAAATGAAATCACTGCTGCCTACCTGCTATGAAGAAAAAAAAAACTGGCACTCTTCTACATGAGTACAATCGTTCAACAAAGTTAAATGTAATACTAAGGCTCTTAAAGCCACTTCAAATGTAATTTATGTGATTTTGCAGTAATGACAGACCAAAAATAAAAACTCATTTCCACATAAAAACAAGGAGCAAATTTACTTAAAAAAAAAATATATCACTCTTAACACTCCTATAATGGAAGTGAGAAACAGCTGCTGGTCAGTGCTGCAGTATCGAGCATAATACCTTTTACTAACAGCAACTACAGTGAGCATGTACCAGCTTTGTGTGTGTGGATGCCCTGTTTCTATTCTGTGCTATACTGTAATACATAAAAATAAAATAAAACCCAAAAAAGACAAACTCAACCACAAAATAAGTGACCAAAATATGACCGTTTCACTCTCAATGTTCTCAAATACTAAAAAGGTCTGTAAAATCCTGTAAGAATCATGTAGTCCATCATATAATGAGCACGATCAATCATACTAAAATTATTCCAGCTCCTGAGCAGACGACATAAATGCTTACATTCAGGACCATGCATGATGCCCGTTTTACACCACATCACGCCTCACAGTTTCAGTTGCATGCGTTCTTTCTGTATAAAACAATATTTATTCTATATTGTGGCATTTGGACCAATCATCTCACCCAGAGATTCTTAACTCTATTCCTGGAAACCTCTTCCCTGCAGACACACCTAAGCAGAATGAGTTGTCAGGTGATTCTGAAAAACTGTGCAGGGTAGGGTGCCCACACGTCTGGAACCCCTGATCTAAACAATATGGTGTTATTAGTATAGCAGTAATGCAGCAGCACACACTTTTCCATTGGGTAAAAGTAAACCTTTGTGAAGGTCCTAACCGCCACCGGGTAATGCACTGAAATTGGATCTCAATGGATTAATAAACATTATAAGCAGCTTCAGTGTTAAAACACGTACAAAATAATCTGACGATCAGTATGGCTGACTGTTCCAGGTTTAAAACTGAAAACTCATGTTTAAGCATTGTAGCTTATATGTGAAATGAGCTGAAAAGACCATATTGATTGTATCACTGTTTCTCAGCACCCCGCCTGCACTTTGCATTTGTGTAAAATTTTACACCTTACTTGCACCCTCCCACACTGCATCACCAACAGCTGCTTCATCTCCAGAGGTGCAAACATTACTAACGAGAAAATCCTAGAAAGCAGAGAAAATTTTACCTTCTTGTTTTCTCACATCAACATTTGTTCAGCCGTAAAAATAAAAAGCAGCATTAAGCAATTTAACCGCTATGAGAAGTACATGCGTCTTTTCATGTGTCACATACTTTCCATGACTTTTTAAGGGTTATTTTTTATTCTTCACTTTCCGTATTTGCTGAGGTTACTGTGCTGGTGTGATTGCAGGGTAACTCGCACTATCCGGTCATCAAACCAACACCAGCGGTGTAGCTCAATCAGCCCCCCAGGTCACGAGTCAGTATAATGTGTACACAAGTTCAGGCACTTTTAAGGACCCTGGTTCACTACACACTGCAAGACACTGACTCAATTTCCGGCAACATGACTACATACTCGCATTGTAAAACCTCAACGCTAGCATTTATCAACAGGCAAGAGCGATATCTTGGACATCATTAAAAAGTGGTTAAAGTACATTATGAAAAATACTTTGCTCGGTTACCCACTCTCACAACATTTCAGATCCTCACAACATTTCAGACAAACATTAATAAGAAATGGTACCTAGATTGTTTTCACGACCCATCTAGTGATGTTTTCATGTTGATGTTGAAATATAAAGGTTTTGTCTTTTCAAAACATATTTTGCGCGTGATGTTTATCGAGTTTGGGTGTGCAACATTTCGTACATGAATCGACATTTCCAGTAAGGAACATAACGATCATCAATGCTCCCTGGTTATTGTGGTGAATTGTGGGATTTTTTTTTTTTTTTTAAAGGAGTGAACATTCCACTTGAAGGATTCTGCGATTAAGATAGCCCTTAAAATGGCCGACTCCCTGATCAGTGCTCTGACTGCTGAACTAGGGACTCCACGGTAAACTCTGCAGTGCCAGTGCAATGCGAAACGATAACTGTGACGGAGAAAATGAGTGTACCATATTAGTTGAAAATGAGTGTACCATATGCAAAAGCATCACTTCTTCAGGATCTGGTGCCTGACTACGATGAAGGGAAGGGTAAAGCCACTGCCGAAGAACATCACCATCATCCCCAGTAGCTTCCACTTGTTCTCTACCGAGAAGGGCAGGTTCTGCAAGACAACACCACATTTATTAAAACCTTCGTACAAATAAAAAGCCATTACATGACTCCATTGCATACATGTAAACAGTTATTAGTATGGCTTCACAAAACAGCAGTGTTAGAAATAACCTTCAACTCAAGTAACCTTGGGAGCTTAAACATGTCACCCGACATACATGCATGTGCTTTAATACATGATTAATTTGATCTTCAACTGAATTTAAACGCTTTCCATTTAATACACATCATGTGAAGCTGAAGTGTTCACTCGCGCCTTAGGAGCTTGTTACAAATTAACATGCTAGCTTAGCAAGACAGCTCCATGAGACCAGACTTCTTTCTGAACATGTTAGCTAGTCAAATACACACGTCTGTTACAGATCATGTCCAGTTATTTTCAATGAAAGTCGACGTTTTCACGTTAAACAGGAAGGAACTGGTAGAACAGTTAACGTTTGTAAAGTAAGAGTCGTTAACCTGTTTAAAAAAAAGAAAGAAACAAAGCCTCCTAGCTATCGTAATAAAGGCGCTAGCTAGCTACACATGAGGAAGTGAGCCGCTGGCGTTATATTTTGCGATATTTACTTTAAACACGGATAACTGGGTTATTTAAGTAAAATGTTACAACCATTAAATAAAATGTTATATGGTTAAATAACCGTTTTCAGTAACGCCGGGTAACACTCATTCAGAAACATGACCTCCAAACAGGCTTCAGGACTAACACCAGGCCTCGGTAGCTAAAGCTAACGCGCTATCGGTGAAGATTTCTTTAAAGTTGTATTAGAGTAGAGCGGGTGAAGAGTCGGTACCTGTCCCGGTCCCTCAGCGTAGTGAGACGCGCGGACCGCGGAGGTGGTGAATCTGCGCACGGCTTGACCCAACATGTTGCACCGGTGATTGTTAACTTCAAAGGTAAACGTGAACCGAACTCGTCTCGACTCTGAGCCTCTCTCTCCTCAGCCTTGTACCGAACAGCCTCATGGGTAATTTAATCTCATCGCAAAGGCTTGTGGGAAATGGAGTTCTCTGACAGAGTTACTTTAACCGTTTTCAGTACCATAGAATCGGTAAAGACGCGTGGATTGAATAGAAAATATCTGTATTAAAATAACAGTAGTTTTGGAATGTTTTGGCTGTCTGATGCTAGTCGTAATCTGACACGTTCCCATCCAGTTTTGTGTCTCCAATGAGGTTCTGTCTGATTGTAAGCTACAGCTCACACATGAGCAATGTTAATACATAACTAATGATTTGCTTATAGATATTAATCACATTTATTATTTAAATGTATATGTAATATATAATTCATATTAATTCTGTATGAATTAAACATCCCTGCCTGAAAAACCCCCCAATAGAAACTCTAATAGAATTTGTAATGGTTTTAATGGTTATAATGGGAATTGTATTGGTTTTAATGGAAACTCTAATGGTCTTTGTGAGTCTGTACTGGTAATTTGTTGCCTTCTGTTGGTGGCATTTTATGTCTAGTGGATACCATTAAGGACCAGTTATGGTAATAGTTTTAATGGTTAGCTGATTGTTTGTAATAGTATTTGCAATGGAAACCATTATACCAGTATCTCCACACTGCAAAAAATAATCATCTTAGCAAAGGAAAGTATCTTACAATAGGAAATACTAGATAAATTACTATAAATTACTAGATGACTATATTTAAGATTGCATCCATCCATCCATCCATCCATCCATTCATCTTCTTTACCGCTTATATTGCAGGGAACCCAGAGCCGATCCCAGGAAGCATGGGGCACAAGACTGATGAGGTAGATGATACCTAGGCCTATAGATCCATTCAGTTTCTATAACGATTATTGCGGGGAAACCGGGCGCCTATCACAGAGAGCATGGGGTACACCCTGGACAGGGTGTCAGTCCATCTCAGGGCACACTCACATACTGATTTGGACATGCCAATCAGCATACCATGCATGTCTTTGGACTGGGGAGGAAACCGGAGTACCCGGAGGAAACACGGGGAGAACATGCAAACTCCACACACAGAGGGAGTAAGATTGCAACAAACCTACAATATACAATAATATAAGGTTTCTAGACCTATTTCAAGATATCTTTACTAATTGCAATATATATAAAAAAAATCTAGTCCATTTTGTTCTATTGCTTCTTTCTAGAAATGATTGCTAAAAAAATGAGCCAAATCAGAAAATAAAAAGATTATTTAAAGTCAGAAACTACTAGAAATAAGTTTACTAATCTTATATTTGGTTCAATGTAGTTTTTTAATAGGAGAAAATTGATAAATTGGACTTTATTCAAGGTATTTAATTGTTTTCAATGCAGCATAAATGACACCGGTGCCAACTGTAGTTTCAGTGATGAAATTTTCAGTTTGGTGAAATTTAGGCCGGCTTTTTGTGGGTTGCTTTGAGAAAGGGCATCTTTTGTTAAACCCTTTTAAAGAGCATTTTTTTTATATTAAGGTGGTGGTTAATAGTCTCATTTAAAACAACTGCAGAAACCAACTAAAGACATGCAGTTTTGAATCTGTGATGTCTGGTCTTTTATTTTTTTTTGCTTCCTTCAACAGCCTCTTATTACAGATTTTCCAGCTGTAACAGACTTTTTAAATAATGTCACTGTTTGTGCTTCATGGGTAATTTTTCTATCCATTACTGGACTTATTCTTGTGGAAAGCCCATCGGTGTTATAAATGGTCATGGATGACAGAGAGATTTTGTTTGTGTGCCACACAATGTTTATACTACTGGGGAATGGATTATTTTGTTCAGATACGTTCATTTAAAAAGAAATGCAAGATGTTTATCCAGTTATTTGAGATTTATTGTCTTTGCGTATGATGTTTATTTTACTAAATCTTTTTTTAAACCATGAAGGCAGTAAGTCTGGAGGTGATTGTACTTCATTTTGTTCTTTCCTGAGCAATGGGTTGCCAAGAAGTGATAATCCAAATCCAAATAATAAAAATAAAAATAAGGGCTTTTGATGCAATTGTAGAGCACAATGTTATCATCAAGCTACCATTTAAAAGCCATCTACAACCTAAAGTGGTGCAAATTGGCCATTTACAAGTGCTTCCATGTTCTATGTTGAAACCAACAGTTCAGGTGCAATGGTCCGTATATGTTGTGTCAATGAGCCCAGTGCACAGTTCTGTGGCTGTAAACATGTCTGGCTGAGCTCTGAGTGCTGTGCTGATGAATTCTTAGCATAGTGAAGTACACACACACACACACACACACCGGAGCCAGGTTTCTTCGCCTGCAAAGCTGGTTTTCATGCCCATTATGAAGATGAAGGCATGTCACATTTCCCCCAGGTTTCAGTGCATGTTACTGTAACGCCACTTAAAACTGGCTCAAAGTTAATCCTTACTTTATGCCATGGAAATGAAACATTTGCATGAAAACTGATGCAAGAAAATATTCTTAAATACATCATTTGGATTCGAATGCTTCAGCAGCACTTCAAAGGGAGCTTTGAGAGTGCCAAAGCCTTGATAAAATTGTTAAGCTTATTTAATGTAACAAATGCTGCTTGATATTTGCAGGCCATGAATCAAATTTACAGCCGAGATTATAATTAAGGAGTGGAAAAACTTTACAAAGCTTGGACTGGGTAATGTTTTATTTATCTCAAATTCATAGGAAACGGGATTAGTTCATCAGACACTATGCCCTGAAACAACACTCATATAATATTGGTAAACTCATAGCCAGTTCTATAAGCCTTGCATATTTATGTGTTTGTGCACGTGTGCCCAAAAATCTTTCAGCTGAAGCCCTTCAGCTAAGATTATTTGCCTTAAGCAATCCTCTTGAGACATTAAGCACCCCTATTATGCTTTATAAACGTGCCTAATTTTGTTTTAAAGGTCTCATACAATAGGTATACATGCATCCAAGATGAAAAAACACTTTAGTTTGCTCATAATTTACTTGGAGCATCATCTCTTTTTCTCAGTGTCACAAAGGAGCTCACTCAAGGAGATGTTCCCTCTAAACTCCTCCTTTCGAAGAACCTACTCTGCTCCGATTGTTCAGATGTCCCAGTTGGTTTTGATTGGTCTACTGCTTACAGTGTGTGTCGGAAAGAAATGCCCATTACCATCTGAATTTCAGCTCAGTAATAATGTTGTAGGATTTACCTTATCAATTTGAGCCTGAGTCCGATAGCAATACATCAGAAGATCAACCCGAACCACCATTGACGAGAACAGGACGTTTCTCAGTGGTAAGTTTGTATGTAGTTTGACAATAATGTGTCTTAGCCGGTTAGTGGAGGCCATCAGCTGTGCACTGGCTGTACACATATACAACACATTAATCATACTTACAGGTTGTGATCCAGAAGCGCAAATAAAGTGAGTACAGCCTCATCTTTAATGAATAATCGTTTTGCAAATCCCCCGTTGACTTCAGCTAGATTTGAGAAGCAGTAGTCAGTGAAATGAACACAAACGAAGGTCGGCACCGTTTTAAAAATTCATTCTAACCACCGTTGCTTTACATCCTCATCCTTTGAGAGTCCATGCAAAGTGGTTTTGCTTTTGCTGTGCAGAAAACAACATCTTCTAGACATGGCGACAACAGGAACCTTACTAATTTTATCAGGACGCAACTATAACTGTAGTGTTTGAGGGCGGGTCAAAGTACACGTTTTCGTGAGCAGCCAATGAAAACCAGCGGCACGGTTTTTGTTACCAAGTTACGTTGGTTTGTACAGGAAATGAGTCTGGAATTACTGACGACTCGTTTCAACTGTTCGGAATCGGTTCTTTATTTTGGGAGTCAATAACTCCATTTGTCATGTACTTTGATTTTTGAAACTTTGCAGACTTTTTACATTCACAAGCATCTATATATCACACTATATGAAAAAGTATAATAGCGGCACTTTAAGTAGACTAACATTAAGTGAAACCTCTGTAATAAACCAGTCCCTCCAGGAATTCAGGATTTTGCGATTGCAGAAATTAACGCAAAATCAAGCAAACGCTGCAATATTTGGAGGAGCTTGTAATTTTTAAAAATTACCACAGATTTGGGCTAAGATGTGTCGTTTGACCTAATCACAACACGCATTCATGCAAAGTTCTCTTTGATTCACGCGTCAAACATGAGTACAGCTGACAGTTCTCATTTACAAACAAACATCACTGCGATAGACCATGCAAAACAGTTTCATACAACTGCAATTTTGCCAGTTTAAGCAGTTTTGCACAAAAAAGCACAAAAAAACCTAAACAAGTTGCATTGCACATTTTGAAAAAAGCCACAGCAAAATCAAGCAGTTTTGCCGCAACAATCACAAAAAAGCCTGTAAGGGCTGATAAATCACAAAACTTATAAAATATACTAACTTTAGTCTTTATTATTAAAATTTACACTTACTATCAACTTTAATATGACCATCTGTACACCTGCACAACTCTGCACACTGCACAGTTATCTAATCAGCCAGTCATGTGGCAGCAGTTCAGTTCATAAAATCATGCAGATACAGGTCAAGAGGAGGTGGGGATTTTACCCAGTAATAAAATGTCTGGTGAGTGTATATTTTAAATGATATTTTAATGTGACATTGACAGTGACACCATAGTTGGGAATCCCTGTGTAAGAGCGATTTAGAGATAACTGTTAAAGAAAAGAAAAGGAAACAAATTGTTCTTTAATTCCTCTGACATTTACACATCCGTAGGTTACAGATTCAAGTGCCCAACAAAGACACTCCACATACTCTAAAGCAGTCTTTTTTTACTCTTCATCCTGGTAATATTAGGTTACTTATGAAGAATTTAATAGAACATGTTGTAAAATGAACTGGGAACAGAGGGGCATAATCCAGCTCTTATTCAATATATCTCTCAGACTAAGATGGAGAAGAGGATGAATAATTGATGCGTTTCATTTCTTTTATGTGATCCAGCACTATTTTTAATTGTGAAACAATTAGACTGGAGAGTTATAACAGATTCACAGATTTTCTTTTTTCTTCATATAATACAGCTCAGCTAATCAATCCACTCGACTTGAAACATTATTTGTGGCCCAGGTTTATCAGAACTACATAAAAACAGATTGGTTCATAAACGGTTAAAAATGAAAATATATGAATTTATCAAAGACATTTGTAAGTGTTTGGTTAAAACCAAATCAGTTTCTATGCTACTGACACTTTCTGATACTTATCAGTCTTATTCAACTTTCTTACTCCCTTACAATAAAAAAAAATCACATGATCTTTACATAATCACAACACCAAATGAGATTCTCAGACACTTCACTTAACATTTCACACATTTTCTACACGTAGTGGACCTTTCACATGTAGAGCATATGGTTTCATTTTTTACTGTATGATCTCACATGAATAATTATTCACTATTTTCACTTATTCTTATTCTTTTTTTTTTTAAAGCCCAACTCATGTTACTCGGCTTCCTCTATACAATATAAAAGGTAAATAATTATCTATATTACAGACCAACTTGTACAATTATGAAAATTCTACTATTTTTTGTCCGATAATTCTTAAATAGCTTTATTTTTGCATTGAAAATGTAGAGTTTTATTGCGAACACAATCATATTCACCAGAGTCTCACATGCAGATTTCCCTAAAGGCTTAATTAACAGAGTCGTGCGTGTTAAATTACACCTCCTTAGCTTTGTGTGTTTTATTGCACCTTCAGTATCTGTTTAGCCTCTGTTATAAATCTTCCATGCACCATTTTATGCTTTTATTATATATATATATATATATATATATATATATATATATATATATATATATATATATATATATATATATATATATATATATATATATAAAAAATAAAAAGCAATATACATATGAGCATTATGCAATGTTCTTGTTTCAATATTTTATCAGCACCTATGCTAAAAAGCACAAACTGATACCTGTCCATAGTTCTGTACAGGGCGTTGCACTGCAGGCATTTTATGTCTGTGTGTGTGTTTGTGTGTGACAGGTAGCTGCACTTGGTGCTTAGCTTCTTTGCTGCTGACACATCCATCATCCTGAGAGAGGTCATGACCTGGCCGGTTGCCACCTGCCTGTGCTGTCGTTCAGCAGCTGATTAGGGAAATAAACGGCTCAGGACCAACCTCCTGCAGTACTTCCTTTCAATATGCACAGACAAATCATGTGGCAAATCAGAACACATTGTCCTACTATTTGTATTGTAATTGTATTCACTTCATCCTGTGCAGAAAAGACCTTGTTCAAAGCCACGATCAGAGCAATGCAAATGCGCAAAAAAGAAAAGACACATTCCAAGAAAAATATGAATTTAAAATGTTTATTAGGGGTAAATGAATCTTCTTAAATCAATTAACATTAACTCTACAAAGCTAACTACAAGGTAATCAACTTAACACAGGCCAAGGTCTGCAACAATTTTATACAAGGCTTATTATTATTCATTCAATTAGTTTGTTTTTGGCAGCCTAGCATTTCTGCCTGAAACGAAAGATTTAAAAGCGAAGAGTGAATGAGGTTAACATTACCTTGATCTTCTCTGGGTTTTCATTCCTGGAAGTAAGTTGAGGCACTTCATCAGCATGGACACTGCTAGCTTTATCTGCTTCCAGCGCTATGGAGGATGAGAATGATGAAGCATGAGCTAGGGCATAATTTAGATAGTCATTACACAGCTTAGAAACCATTCAACCCCAGTAGCACACACATATATATTAATTCATTCAGTGATGTTCACTTTATGCTGGCCAATTATTCCAGGAATACTGGACATGAGATTTGATGCTAGTCCATCACAGGGCACCACTGCATGGCACCACACACACATTGCATTCTGAGTTCCCTGGGATAGGCTCCAGGCTCCCCTGAGACCCTGTATTGAATGGATGGAGAGACATACCAGACAAGTACCACAATAGGCAAACATAATAAAACATGACAAATTTTGTGCTTCCCACTCTCATTCTCTCTCACTTGATCTTTTCCTCATTCCTTTAATCCGTTACATCAATGCAGGAACAACAACACCACACACACCTGAATGCAGAAAACACAAAAAGGCAAACCACCGACACACATTTCAGAAACAGTCATTTCAACTAACAGGTGGAATCTTGACAGTTCACAGTGTATGTTTTGACATCAGTTTTTAAACTAAAAGAATTTAAAATGCATGTGCTTCTGAAAGCCAGATAAAAGTCTGTTATTGTGTTATTGCCTTGAAACCTCTATTGTGGATTTTATTTGTATGCAATGGCTAAACAATCTTCAAAAGAAATTCACCAATGTGTAGTAAACTGCTGGGATTGGCCAGGATAAAGCGGTTACTGAAGATGAATGAATTACGTAATTAAACTGCACATCTTACTAATTTGCCGAGTTGTGTTTGTTTAAAGGAATAGTTTTTGTTCTAAATTATGGTATTTACTTTTTTGCAGGTTGGCACAGGGGCACACTGTGTGTGGCCAACTCACAGCTCTAGGGCTCCTAGTTCCATACTAAGCTTGGGTTACTGTATGTGTGGCATTTCACGTGTTCTCCCTCTGTCCATATGGGTTTTCTCCTGGTTCTCCAGTTTCCTCCCACCTCCCAAAACCTGCCAGCAGGTGGACCCTTGACTCTAAGTTGCCGATAGATGTGAATGAATGTGATCATGGACTCCTGTGATGGACTGCTGTCCCATCGTGGGTGTACTCCTGCCTCACTTGCAGTGTCCACAGGATATATTCTGGACCATCCACGACCCTGAACATGATAAAGCATGTAATGTTATGATTTTAGTTATTATGTGCCTGACAAACACACATTACTCATTTAGTAATTTGGTGTTCTGCACCTTTAAAACCCCCCATGCTGTTATTCACAAAACAGATATCTAATTTTCTATCTTTTATTTTATTTTATGAGGACAGACAAACATCAACATATGTGCACAAAGCAAAGGACAGATACAATTTGAGTTCTTACAGCACTAATCAATCAGTCAGTCTGTGTGAGCAACAACAAAAGCAAACACATTAATTTGTATTCCATCACTGTCATTTCAGCACCAAAATCACACAACAGCAGCCTGCAAACATTTGGCTTGCATGACCGATCAAGTCATCTGTTGGCATGTTGACTCGATAGGCATTTTCTGGGCTAACGAATGCCGCCAAGCAGCTACTGGCATCAAAAATATTCTGACAATAGCATCCAAATATGCATTTTAAATGTGTCAAAATGAGATGTGACATAGTAGCTTAAAATGGACTATTATTAGGTAAGTTCTCACACCAGTGTGTGATGCTGTATGTTATATGCATCTTGTGAAAAAAAAATCCCAATTCAATTAGCATTTAACTTGACCACGATCATTTGCTTTGATGTTAATTCTTACTTGTTGAACAGCTATCCAACAATGTGCATCTGAGGAAAAGCTGTGATCTAATCCATAGAAATGTTTATTCTGGGGTTTTATACAGCTACTTGATGTGAGCAGAGGTTTGACGAGGTCAGACAGCCTACACTTTTACCCTCATACTATATAATCCTAGAAAATCTGTACAAGTTACCTGTTTTTGAACATCTGGCCTGCAGGGTGCAGCATTGCTTGCTGTCCATGGTCAAGTTCACTGAACCACCTGTGGAAGTGCACTAATGATTTGTTTGATCCATAATCAAACAAATAAGAACGTGAATTCAGAAATATTCAGAAATATTCTTGAAGGGTACAGCTTAAATCTTGCAGTAATACACATACACTATTTCATGCGGTCTTTTTCTCTATACAGCAGATCTTTTTCTATGGTCAAGAAAGAATATTCATGCGTGTGATAGGTTAGCCCTGATAAAATCATAAGACGTTTAAAATCCCGAGATTTAGTGACTATTTAGTGAAATAGTGACTTTGCATAAAATAGTATTACCCAACGTACTGCTGTAAAGCAAATAAATTCAAAACCGCTAAGATTTTCCATAAATGAATGAATCATGGTAATGTTCTGACAACATGAAATAGCTTTGCTTACTAAATCGTGAATTCTTGATTCGTGAATAAAACTGAATGACCACCAGCATGCTGCAATTTGCCCTCTTAATGTAGCTAGTCTAGTCTAGTCTAGTCTAAAAATCTGTAGATGACTAAAACAAACTTACTACTTAAAAAAAAAAATTAATTATACAAAATAGCCTTTTACGTGTGCTACCTGACTTAGGGACTTAATTACAGAAAGAATTTTGCACATTTTGTTTGTCTTTTCAGTGGCTCAGTTTAGTTTAAAATCCCCTGCTCAGGAAGAGCTCTGGACCTAAAAAATAGAGAACAGTCACTAGGTTGGAAAAAAGAGAAAGGTAGGCTATAACACAAGAACACTAGGCAATCAGTGCAGCAGAGATAAGCCTATTCAATGCAGGGATTTTATGTCACCGATTGCAGGCTTTTAGCTGACAGGAATTATTCACATAGATTTTTTTTCAGTCACCACAACTGACCACCACACTCCACTGTGTAAGTGGCCCAAACCTTTTGCATAAAAGAAACCATGGCAACTCAGTGGGTTTTAGAGTACAAAGAAGAAGCAAATTAAAATTGTTTCTCAGTTTTACTGTGAATTTCTTCATTAATTTGCAGTTTGAAGACTCGGTTGAAAGCATGCTGACAATTCCCTGTGTTCCCTAAATCAGTTGAGGAGGTAATGAACAAGTCTTTCATAAGCTGGGTCAATTGGATTAGACGGAAAATGGGAAGATGGGCTTGGCATAGGGTCCACGAACAGGAACTAAAAATCACTGGCTTATTGTGTAGAAATAAAAGTTATTTTATACACTGCTAATTATGATAGTTGAACTACTTGTGCACATTGGCACGGCAAACAAACAAACAAACAAAAAAAAAAACCCTGGCTGTGCACTCATTAAAATACCATACTTATTATTATAATAATAATAATATCTATATATATATATCTATATATATCTTTATATATCTATATATCTATATCTATATCTATATATCTATATCTATATCTATATCTATATCTATATCTATATATATATATACTTAATTGTAAAGTAACCTTAAATTGTCAGTAAGAAAATCTGGATGCACCTGGAAATGCACACCTGGACCTCTAACAGGCAACTGGTGAAGAAAGAAATGTAACATTTTGCTGAAATGTCCTGCACTGTTTCTGTACCAGTCATTCTGTCACCACACCAAGTGTCACTCAAGTATACTACTAGTGCTTAAATTATATGCTTGAGCCTTTCCTGACAACATGAGCTCAACTTAAATTTGCTCAGGTCCTAGTTCGGTGCCGTTATGCAGACTCGATACTTTTTACTTGCACTGAATTAGAAAAGTGGTTTTACACACATACACACACTGCCAAGCAAACTGAGTGACGATTTAGCCGCAGAAAAAACTTTACTACTCCTAAAAGTAACCTTGGTAAAAGTCACATAAGGAAAAAGGGGTAACATTGAAATAAAATATGCTCCTGCAGCTTGTACTCATTAGCTAAGCTCATTTGCTAAGAGTTTGTAATCTATGCCAAACAAATCACAGACAGTTTAGAAATGCAGAGTGCTTTGAAATTAGCATAGAGTTAAGAGCCATGGACATCTCAAAGTTAATTAAATTCCTCAGGGACACACACATGGTATGATTTTATTACTTTATATGGCACTTATAACATTAAATACAGTAAAACAATACTTAGTGAATAAACAGCTTAATAATTAAAGAGTTGAATTACTAGACTCAGACTACATTGTGTTGAAAAAATTATCATTAGAATACTGTAGGCAGGAATGTGACTTTTGCTATTTATGATGTCCTTGCATATAGCAGTATTTCTCAATCATAAACCTGGGTTTTATGATTGAGAAGAATGTGGTTTTCTGCTCTGGCTCATCTATACAGGTTGCCATAAAGCACTGAACTGGATGGGATACGCCACCACTTCATTGTCTGAGCTGGGGGGGTGGTGGGGGTGGGGGGAATGACCTTCAGACAAGTCCCTGGTTCATTTGGCCAGGCTGTCACTTTGTCAGTGTGTCCTTGGATTCTGTAGAGGCACAGTGAGAGAGGACAATAAGAGAACAGGGCCTTCAAAATCCTAATGCACAAGGCCACCGAACCACTGCAGTCTGGAATATTTTATAATAGTGTCACACTAGTGAATCAAAACTGTGACCTTTGAAGTCAGATCTCAGAGTAGTTGGATTTAAGATTGATTAGGAAGATGCCCACACAGTTACGGTCTGATCTACAGTACATTGATAAATCAGATGAGAATTACTATATATCTAAGTACTGTTTATATTAGGAATGTAACTTAATACTATTACATTATTCAGAATGAAAATATTGTGTGTTCTATACAGATAGAAATACATATATGAATATGAGGCAGCCGAATTGTTTGGTTGAGAGTACAATTGTGAATTGACTGGGATCCCGTGGGATGCAGATTTTGAATTTAATGTGAGGGAGTGGTCAGATATGAAGCTTGTGGGACAAAAAATAAATAAAAAAAGAACATATTCATTAAAGTGAACTCAATGTATTTACAGCTTTCATTCATTCATATTTAGTAACTGCCTAGTGCAGATCATGGTGGTGTCACGTTTCGGGAGGATGTGGCAGAAGCAATCGCAGATTTACCATTTAATAGTGCACAAACAAACAACGAAACAAAGACAACTTGGCAAAAACTCTGTGGCATAAGACAAAGACACTGACATAAACAACGTGAGTCTAAGACAACGAAAGACCAGGAGAAAGTGCAGACAAGGACTATAAATACCCATGAGTGCTCATTAACCGAAACGTGAATCAGGTGCATGAAGTAGCGCATGTGGTCATGTGGTGTAGTGCAGTAGCTGATGGGAAATGGAGTCCGGGTTTCCCAGATACGTGACAGAACCCTCCCCCAAGGGTGCTACTCCCGGAGGCGAGGCACACGGAGGGAGCGAGGGTCTCCGCGAGGCACACGGGGGGAGCGAGGGTCTCCGCGAGGCACACGGGGGGAACGAGGGTCTCCGCGAGGCCAGGGAGAGGAGCGAGGTTCTCCGCGAGGCCTAAGGGAGGAACGACGCTCTCCAAGGAGCATGAGGGGGGAACGGCGTCCTCCGTGGAGCAGGATGGGGGAGCGACACACTGAGCGCCGCGAAGTAAGGGAGCGACGTCTTCGGCGGAGCATGGAGGCAGAGTGACGTCCTCAGCGAAGCAGGATGGCAGAGAGACGACCGCTGCCGAGCAGGAAGGCCGAGCGACGACCTCAGCCGAGCAGGAAGGCCGAGCGACGTCCACAGCCGAGCAGGAAGGCCGAGCGACGTCCACAGCCGAGCAGGAAGGCCGAGCGACGTCCACAGCCGAGCAGGAAGGCCGAGCGACGTCCACAGCCGAGCAGGAAGGCCGAGCGACGTCCACAGCCGAGCAGGAAGGCCGAGCGACGTCCACAGCCGAGCAGGAAGGCCGAGCGACGTCCACAGCCGAGCAGGAAGGCAGAGCGGCGACGCCCAGCCGAGCAGGAAGGCAGAGCGACGTCCACAGCCGAGCAGGGATGCGGACGCGCGTCACAGCCGAACAGGAAGGCTGTGCACGACCTCAGCTGAACAGGACGGCTGTTGACGACCTCAACCGAACAGGATGGCTGCGGACGCGACCTCAGCCGAACCGGACGGCTGCGTGACGAACCCAGCTGAACGGGAAGGCTGAGTGAAATCCAGACGAGGGGAGGGAGGGCGGGGTTCGGGCTCATCCTCGAGCATCCTCTCCAACCCGTGTAGCTTGGCGTATTCTACCACGAACTCCGGGTGTGGTATGGTGCTTGTGATGTACCACGAGGGTAATCTGAGATCGCGGTTAGCCTGAACCATCCGTGCCCACGACCTTCTTCCCTGCTCCGTGATCCGGAGATACCACTCCGCGTAGTCGTTGTACCAGGCTTCCATCGGAGAGAAAAAAAAATTGGAATAACTAAATAAAATCTGCTGCTTCTAGTTCACGGTCTTTCGTTCTGTCACGTTTCGGGAGGATGTGGCAGAAGCAATCGCAGATTTACCATTTAATAGTGCACAAACAAACAACGAAACAAAGACAACTTGGCAAAAACTCTGTGGCATAAGACAAAGACACTGACATAAACAACGTGAGTCTAAGACAACGAAAGACAGGGAAAAAGTGCAGACAAGGACTATAAATACCCATGAGTGCTCATTAACCGAAACGTGAATCAGGTGCATGAAGTAGCGCATGTGGTCATGTGGTGTAGTGTAGTGGCTGATGGGAAATGGAGTCCGGGTTTCCCAGATACGTGACAGGCGGTTTAAATTAGGCTATTAATTTGTTTATATTTTGGGAAATAGTACCAATTAAATTTGCCAGGTCCAGTCTAGAATAATAACAGCGTTAGCAGGATTTATATTAAAATGCCCCATGCATAAAATCTAGTGTATACTAATTATAAACTGACATACTGACATTAATGTCATTCCTAACTCTCTGCATTAGGCCATACACACCTCTAAATCTGAATACAGATACAGAAACAAATAGTTTGGAGAACTAAAGAGATACAGATAGTGGTATTGCATTACACTCCTAATTGCACCATGCAATGTGAATTCTCCTCACTCACTGTTGTATTTTTGTTTCCGATCTCACCCCCATAGCCCTGGTTCTATTCCCAGTGAGGGATCCACAACCAGCCACATGAGGGTTTCATGAGCCAGTCCTAGTCCCAAGCCTGGAAAATGAGGAGGGATGTGTCAGGAAGGGCATCTGGCTTAAAATTTGTGCGAGATTTAAAATGTGTGGATTTACTGTTACCCCCCAACTCACTGTAGAGTTTTCAGCACAATGTACTTGTATATTTACAGTAAAATGAGCAATCTGGGTCCCAAAAGAATTAACTACTGTGCTATAGCTTGAAAAATAAGGTTAATTGGAAAAATATACAAAATGCTGGCTCATAGCATCTCCAGAATACAGCCCTTGGTGGAAATAATGACATGAAAACCCTCTTGTATAACACTTCGACATAGTGAACATGTATATATTTTCTCTTCATTTTCTCATTTGGTCACCTGCCAATCGGTTACTTGCACTCAGGGCGATGACATTTTTCTGCTGTGAAATACCTGGAATCTGGCCCTTTCCTGTAGCAATGTTTACGTTCAGTGTTTTTTTCCCAGTCCTACAGTAGTGCTAACTTTAGCTTATGTGTCCGTCTTCATAGTAATTTATATATGACGAAGCATACAGTCGTACGCTTTTCTCCAGCTTAATAAAATGAGCTTTGCGAGTGTTCTTACATTTATGATGAATGTTCTTGGTGTTTATTTTTGCAGACACTGGATGTAAAATAGCAGCATTGCCATTATAGCAGACAAGCCAGAAACAGAAGTATCATCTTGCTTATAATGTGGAGGTGTTTGTACAAGTAGCCAATTCCTGCCCACCAGCCAACCAAAAAAGCTAGCCAACCACATATTTTCAAACTGCTGCATCACAGCGCAAAGTCACACACTTGGAGGAAACTGCGGTCTGCCCTCTTCTGTATACATGAGCTCACAGATGCCCATGATTACCAAATATTACTGGGATTGACAGAGGATAGAGTAATGCCATCCCTTCCATCCAGACAGCACAACCAATTATGCTCCCTTGCCTCATGAGCACGGATTACTGTGGAATTATCATGAATTATCATGACTCCCAACGATAGGGAATCTGCACCTGTTTCATCACCTGAGAGCAAAACAATCTACAAAGTGAATATTATAACAGTAACACTGTCTATTTTTCTGAACATTGAGTGGGTTTTAATTATGACATAATATACAGTAGCAATTCCATTACACTAAAAATACAGTCATGTATCAGGTATAGTATTAATATTTATAGCTAAACTGTTTCATCCGACTAGAGTGTTATGTTAACATTGACATTAAAACAGTCAAACTGACAAAAGCAGTCTTTATGACAGTCTTTTATGTAGGTGTCATGTGAATGGTACCCTTAAGTTAAATGTCATATTGATTATTGGATGCCCCTCAAACTACAAACCTTATAATATGGTTTTAACAGGTTAAATGGAGCAATTGTGCTTTTTATAGCTTAAATTGCTGCAGATTTGGTGTTACTCTTCAGCTACCCTGACAAGTCCATGACAAGCTCATTTATAGAATGATGACAGACACATTAGAAGTGAACTTTATACCACCCTGAAAAACAGTATGGTTTTAGTGAACAGCAGCAAGCCCACAAAACCCTTATAGGGCTTTAAATCTGTACCAATTTATGCTAGTCGATAGACCATTTACTACATGTAGGCTGACCAGAAACTGATAAGTAGCCATGTTTACCACACTCTCACCTGGCATAGGCTATATGCAATCACTGAGTAATTCCCCTGCCTTGATGATAAATCTTTAGTCTTGGCTGAGATATTCCCCTGTATGTCCTTGCCTAAAGATCCTGCACTTTCTCTGTAAATCCATGTCATGACACAAACAAAAGTGTGGGAAATCTTCGAGTGCACCATATTTCAAAAAGGCCTCTTTCGCAGAATTATAGCTCAGCGATTCTTCACGGTTATATCCCCTGAAAATCCATTGCTGCATGAATGGAATCATAATGATTCCCATTGCATGAATCCTGCCCAGCACCTAATGTAATGGAATGGATTTGGGTCGTCTCCTGGCTTAGCGTGCAGAGCAACCTGATGTCTTTTCTCCTTTCTCTGACTAAGCAGCATGTAGAATTTGTACTCTTTTGTATCGTTTTCTGGAGTGGTTATGAACGTGTGGTGACTAGACTACCGACCATATCTATAGTTGATTCACAAACTTATACATTAAACAATTCGCCTATGATAACCGTAATTCGGGGGTATAACAAACTAATAAGAGAAAATATGGCACAATACAAGTGTAGCTAAAACTCTTCCCTGTCATGACAGACACTGCATACATAAAATCCAAACTCCTGCCAGGAGTTGCCAGCTATGCATTTTTGCACAATTGAATTTCTTCCAAGTCTGACTGTAATGACCGGAACGAGATGGGAGAGTGATTCTCAAAACTGCTTCTGTCTACACTCCTCTTTTCATACTCACAGTGTCATACAAACAGGGTTGAGACAGATGCAATCACAGTTAAAGCGTTTCTTTAAAGAGACAGGCAGACAAATCCAAGACGTGTAGACAAAACTGTGGTCAAAAACAGGTGTGGGTAAGGCAATCAGCAAAAAAGATAGTGGCAAAGGCAGGACACAAAAACCGAGAAACTAGGAACAAGATCAAAGAGCCGGAAACGAGAACACAGAACAAAGTCTTGGTACCCCACTGGGGGCAAAACACAGAAACACATAATACTTCACCCTGAGAAAAAGCACACAGGGGTTTAAATATACAACAAATCAAAGGTAAAATTAACAGCTGTTAATAATGATGACTTGTGAGGGAGACAACCAATCAAAACAGTACAACAACAACAAAAAACATACACAGTGCAGTTTTAGGTTTGACATCATAAAATGCAGTTTATCCATTTTTGTCTGTCACCAGTACAAAGCAGCCCGACTGATCAAAACAAAACATAAAAGCAAAAAAAAAAAAAAACCCTCATAGAATTTGTAATGATTTTAACAGTTAATGAGAATTGTATTGTTTTAATGGAAACTGTAATGGGGACCAATGGGTCTCTACTGGTAATTTCTATTGGTGGCATGTCCAATAACTATCTAGTGGATAGTCCAATAATGGTTGTAATGATGGTTTGTAGTGGTAGGTGTTTGTATTTTTATTTTATTTTATTTTATTCATTTATTTTTTATTATTTTTTTTAAAGCAGGGAGAGTTGTAATAAGAGGGTTTAAAAAAATATTATTGCATGACTAATTTATGACTTATATTTTTCTGAAAGCTGCTATAATTTTCTTCTCCTCTTTCTGCCTCTGGTCCTGGAGCCCAACGCCTTACTATTTTGCACGCCTTACATCCACAAAGGAAAAAAAAAACTGCATTGTTTATTAGTCTGGAGATTATTTGCATTCAGTTTTCTACTTCTCTACAGGACAGTGTTTATGAGCTCACTCAAGCAAACGATTAAAGAGTACTATTATTTATTCATCCTAATGCTGATAATTCAAACCTCCCAACCCCGCCTCATCACATCACTGTGTTGCTTTGAGAGCATATTCAGGCTACAAGTTTTTTTTTTTTTTTTTTTAAACACCCTTTGGTGTTCCTTCGTTTGAAATAACATACTGGAAATGGGACAAATAAGTGGAACAATTTTCACAGCTTGCTTTCACTCCCTTATTTTATTCATCCTTTGGGAAATGAAACTGCGCCATGAACTACTTTGCCCTTTAGAGCCAGGCGGAAAAATCATGCTTAGACAGTTATTTACTTGATTCACATTAATGTCAAGTTAACTCAGTTAATTAAAAAAGTAGAATGGAACTCTGGAGTGGTCTTCTTAAAGCAATGAGCACACAATTTCAGACAAGCCTGGTTTCCTATTTTGTTGTCTGGTGTTTATGGCCAGCTAAATGCCACAGTATCTGAGGAAATATTCAACTGCACCAAGTCTGGCTTGACCAATGCTGAGAAACACCACACCCATACTGCCTGCTAGCATTTAGCAGTTTGTACAAGATTTCACAGAGTTTTCCTGTGAATGTTGTGGTCCAAAATGCTTGATCTTGTTGAGGCTTTTTTTTAAAATTGCGATGCAATTTGAAGAGTTTTTTTTGTGGAAATGGTCTGAGTTACCCAAGTAACCCTGTTCTTTGAGAAGGGAATGAGACATTGCCTGAGCTTCACGCTGTTGGAAGCGCCTTCGCACATAACTGTGTGAAATCACACCTATTTATATGCCTACCATGGTCAGGTGATGTAGCAATTTCACACATTGCGTGACTATAAAACGGCACCTGTGAACCATGTCATCAGTCTTTATTATCCGAAGTGAAGCCGCAATTCAAACTCATGCCCCAGTATAACAAAGCCACGCAACATCTTGTTCCCATCTCAGGGAACAGGAGGAAATGCATAACCCAGATGTTCTATTTCTAAGGGAACTCGATTTGTGTAAGCTTCATGCTGTGGGAATGAAAATACGCACTCCGTCATACTGAGGGTATGGCCTGTTCAAAAATATCTGAGCCCGAGGGTCACTGCAAGGCACTCAAACCCGGGGTGGAATACATCTACAAACTGTAATATCAGATTAATGTGTGCGGTGTAGCCTTTGAGGAATCCCTTGTAGTGGAACCCCTTGTAGTGGAATGAGCCCTTATGCTCAGAGGCGTAGCGAGAACACACTCCTCATAAGCAATATAGATTGCTTCGACTATCCAATTAGAGATGTGCCACTTTTACTCTACAACACTTCTACAGTCACCACTAAAGCAGACCAGCAACTGCTCCTACTTCTCCTACTTCTACTCCTACTTCTACTGCTTCTCTGAGCTGACTCTAATAGCCCAAATGGGGTTCCTGACAGACCTTCCAGGACCACAGACAGGAACCAGTATCCCGTGGTCTGCAGATGGGCCTCAGCCGCCTGACAACATGCATAAACCTCGATGTTAGAGGATGTTGCTCCATAAAGGCTCCATCAACAGTAGCGTGGCTGGCTGAAATGGTGGCCATGTAGACCCTGCTGAGAAACGTCCCTGTAAGAACTCCAGTACTGAAGCTATTACACAGTTTACTGGGTCTACCTGACGTTCCTCACACCACGAGACAAAAAGTCACCACTTGAGCACATACCATTTCATGGATGGTGCTCTAATGTTCTACATGGTCTCTACAACCTCAGTTGAGTGACCACAATCTATGAGTTGGTGCCCTTCCGCGGCCTGACCCACAGTTTCCATAGTTCTGACCGAGGGTGATAAATCAATGCTCGCGCATGAGACAGAAGATCCATGCAAACAGGAATCTCTCAGGGAGTGCCGTCCAATGGGAATATTATCTCTGAGAACCATATTCGAGATGGCCAGTAAGGTGCTACTAACATCAGACATAGACAGTCTTGGCAAACTCTCGATAGAACTTGTCGGAGAAGAGCAATCAAGGGAAACGTGTGGACCATGGTGTCCAGCCCCAATGGTGTGGGAGTAGTGAGGGAGAACCACAACGGGCAGTGTGTTATCTCCTTGGAGGTGAACACATCCGAACAGCAGCCATATGGACTCTACTTGTGGATAGAACCTCCAATCCCCAAGACACAGCCCCTGCCTCAACAAGATGTCTGCCCCAAAATTCTGGTTGCACGGAATGTACATTGCACTCACTGACAAAAACTTTCCCTCCACTCAGAGAAAATTGCACCTACCTGAACAGGGGCATGAACATAACCCTCCCTGGTGGTTGATATATGTGACTAATTGAGGTAAATTGAGGTAGAAAGAATTTCAGTGCTGGAAATATGGCCCACATTTCTAGGTGATATTTCTATATGCCAATCCAGATGAGGGACACTCCAGATACCTTGTTCCCTGTATCATGCTAGAATTAACCACTCATCCAGGTAGACATATGCCCTGGAGTCACAAGGAACCAGAGCAGCATCCATGCACTTGAGAGGGGAAAGTGAGAGGGGATAAAGCTAGACCGAAGGGAGGAACCTAATATTGGTACACGTTGCCTCCAAACGCAAATCTCATGAACTTCCTGTGACTGGACAATATCTCTTTGTGGAAATATGGATGGACTACATATGGAAATAGATCCATCGTCACAAACTAGTCCTCGAAATCAATCTGTGGAACGATAAGTTTGAGCTTCAACATCTTCATATATCTGAAGAGTATGGTTTGGATGTTGCAGATCTAAAATTGGCTGAATATTCCCATCTTTTTTGCGGACCAAGAAATAATGGCTGTAAAAACCTCCCTCCCTCAGGGAATGGGGAACATGTTCTTTGTCCTCTTTTCCCAAGCGGGATCTTACTTCCTGTGCTAAGGTTGGCCCTGCTCTGTGCGGAGATCTGAGAATGATCATAAATGCCAAACAGACAAAGAAGAAGCAGTCCTGAAGGACTGCGGAGGGAAGTATCATGGGACATGAGTTTGTTAGGGCAGTTAGCTCCCAGTATTAGTGTAAGGCCTCCCCTAGCTAATGTCATCCCAAGTTTTCAGTCTTCTCTGGTCAGCGAGCTGTCACAGGGCATTGAATATCTGATGCTTTCCCTCCGACATAATGTGGAAGTGTTAACGTCACTTTATAAGTTCTCCTTATAGAGATAACCACAGCATAGATATGTTTCTCTTTGTTAAATAACACCTTAAAATATTTAGCATTAGTCTGCTTCATCTGTGATTCAACTGAATGTCATGTAGAATGAATGCATTAATATAAACATTCATAACTGTAAATTTAACAGTGCTGTGGTGTAAAGAAATAGAAACAATATCTGTTTTTAGACCTCACACTATCTTAGAGTATAAACAATACACCCTGATTTATTGTATTTTATTTAATAAATGTGGCATCTATAATACAGTATACTGAAACTAAATATAAATTCTCTGCACAAGAGCCACAGATATTTGAGAATATCATTCAGATGACAGTTGTATAAATAGTGGAAATAATGTTTCTTTTGAATATTCAGATCTCCCTAGATTATTTTTAAGTGGCAAATGACCTTGAACTAGTAACTAGAGACAAAATCTGCTGTCATTAATTTGATTGACCCCCTTGCATGCACATTTCATTGATGTTAAAAATCTCTTCTTGTTCAGTTACTGTGGTGGTTTGGCAGAAAAATCAATCAATCAATCGATAGATAAAATAATACACAAATTCAGTAACTTCTTAACATTTCAGCTTAAGCGTTATTTTCTTAAGTATATTTGAAAACCACTGTGACTGTAAAATCCAAATTTATATTATGCTTGCTGTACGCTTCTGTTGCTTCCTTTTTTTGTATCAAAGACATGATTACAGTAAATTTTAGCCTGATCCTGAATGATTGTGGTGCTCCACTGGTCTGCAGAGAAATCCTGCAGGGCAGATGGTGGAAACAGGGTCACTGAATGGGCTTTAATATTGTAAATGTCCAGGATATATGAAATTGATTTCTTTGTCAGTTTTGGTTGGCTTCTTTGGTATCAATTCGTACTAGATCTAAAATAATTGGCACCCTGTCCAGGGTGTACCCCGCCTTGTGCCTGATGCTCCCTGGGATAGGCTCCAGGTTCCCCGTGACCCTGAAAAGGAGTAAGTGGTAGAGGATGGATGAATGGATGGACTAGATATAAAATATATTCTAATGTAATCTGTAATCTCTTCTCTAGTATCTTCAGTTTCAAATATCAGAAGAAAATATCATTGCAGCATTATTGACCATGATATTTGCCACGATCGTGCCAGCAGAGGACGCTGAGGTGACAACCTGCACGAGCGGCCTCAGAGAGCGCAAGTGCTTGAGATGCGCATGGACGCTACCACTGTGTCAAGTGTTGCCAGCTGTCAGCAATTTAGAGATTGGTGACTAGTTTTTTAAACCCCTCGTGTTGTTGCGCACGTCACCGGCATTAACCGGAAGTAAACTGAATCTACCCACACGAATTGGGACTGGACTAAGAGAGACAAAGCTAAAGAGTTGCAGTAAAGCAACACCAAGCCAAGCAAGATTATTTTTATGTTTATGCCATGCCATAGTTGGGTGTTTATGCCATACCCTAGTTGTGTGTTCATGTCATGCCCTAGTTGAGTATTCATGCCATGCCTAAGTTAGATGTGTTTGAGATGTTTCCTACCATAGTTTAAGGAGTGTTTATGACTTAGTTAAGGAATGTTCATGCTTTAGTTTGAGGACGGTTCATATCTTGGGTTAAAGAACGTTCATGCCATAGTTCAATTAGTGTTTCCGTTCCATGTCCTCTGTTGAAGTATCAAATAAAAACTCTGAGTCTCGTTCCGTAACAATATTAATTCCACAGATCCGGAATTTAACATTAAAAAACCTTTATTAAAATGGACAACTTGGAGTCTAAGTATGAGAAATATATAGAATTTTTTTTTCTCATATAAATATAAAAATGATGGGGTCCTGCAATCATCCATCTAATTAATCTAAAATGTACTTATATTCATGAGTCAGGCTTTTCATTAGTGTATTACTCTTAATATTTTTATCCATTTATAAATCAAGCCCCTTTTAGTTATGAGTCAGGTTTGAATGATGGATGTGATAATTGCTTTATTTTTTTGAGTAGTGATTGCCAACCTGTCTGGCCAACTGTATGGCATGTGTGGTTGAGTCTTTTGTCAATATGTCATAAGAGATCTACTAGACCTTGACTTATTAAATGGTTGTACATTTAAAATACTAACCTTGCTAACATTTAATCACAGCTATTGTGGCTGATTAGGATTATGTTACCAAATTATATGTGAACTTGGACACACCTTGGTGGCACCAATGTTCCCAAAATAGCATACAAATAACATCAACAAACTGTCTATATTTTTCTGCATGCCTGTATTGAATCATAGATGCCACATGTAATAGTTAAAAAAATGTAACTATCAAAGATTGGTGTATTACTTACATACAGCAAATAGAGTTCACTACTGTAGATCTTATTTAATGGTCTTCATAAAAGATTAATTAATATATTAAATGTGCAAATATCCATCCATTTTCGACACAGGATTTAGGGGAAGCCTGGAGCCTATCCCAGGGAACTCAGGGCACAAGGCAGAGGACAATGAGGTGCCAATTGCACACACACCCACATACCCATTCACACACTTTGGACATTTTGGAAATGCCAGTCAGCCTACAATGTATGTCTTTGGACTGGGGGAAAACAGAGTACCCGGAGGAAACCCCAGAATCATGGGGAGAACATGCAAACTCCTCAAACACGGTGGAGAAGGCATCCGAATCCCTTGGAGGTATGAGGCAAACATGCTAACCTCCAAGCCACAATGCCCCTTAATGTGCTAGTATGACAAGGTTAATTACATATAGCCTGGTCAGAAGTTAACATTAATAACAATATATGTTTGATAACAAATCATCATTGTGTTTTTCCCAAAATATCTTAAGGAGTTGTTAATATTGCAAGGAAAATCTGATCTAATTTTTTTTTTTTTATTTATGTTAATATCCCAAATGAAAGTAACAACCAGAGAGACCTTCTTTGTATAACTAGAGGGCAGGTTGAGGGAAGATGGAGCAAAAATGTTGAGACAGGTCTCTGTATGCGTGTTAACAGAATCCAGCTATCTTTAGTGGTTCAGTGGTGGAGAGTGCAATGGAAAGGGAGAATCATTCAACCATGATACCGGTACCTATTCACAGGCCCAAAGATCACAATCAGCAGGTGATGTGAAAAACTAAGAGAGGATTCCCATGCAAAGCAACAGAATAGTTCATAGCCAACTCACAAGTATCACAGGAGTGATGGACAATACAGCTAGCAAGCTAATGACGAAGCCCATCTCAAGTTTGAAGCCACAAAGCTCCAAAAAGTATCAAATATACTTACTGTAGCCATGATTTAAAAGGCGATTGCTTTGTTGACGGTCTCGACACGCAGACGCACATGAAAAGAAGTTATCCATGTGATTCTCACAGCACCTGGTGTTTATGATGGGTAAGAAAGAACTTCATTTCATGCTGTGCATTAATCATACTCTAAATGGCTCATTAAAGTCTAATGTGTGATTTTAGGTCTTGTGGGAGGAAGAAAAAAAGTACAAAGAAATGGTGACATGAAGACAAGCATTATTACTCACCATAAGCTGCTGTATAAAACCTCAGAAGGTTAACGGTGCTGAGCCAGTGCATTATTTAATTGCATTATTTATTAGACAATATTTAATTATTTACATTTGAATATAATCATTCTAGTTGTAAAACAAGGACTTCAGTAAAATTTTTATAATGCATGCAAGCCTGAATCCTGATGTTTGACAGTAATTGGTTGACAGATTTCACAAGCTTAAATATTTGATTAAATCACAAAAATTCAACTGGGGAACATATACAATTGAGGTCATAATTTTATACACTCCTTGCAGAATCTGCAAAAACGTTAATAATAAAACAAAAAATAGAAGGATCATGACAATTGCATAGATTATTCAGGGCAGAACTAACAGATAACAGATACTTCACATAACAGATGTTTACATATAGTCCACAAGACACAATAATAACTGAATTTAAGCAAATGAACCAGTTCAAAAGTTTACATATGCTTGATGATCAGTGTAAAATTTTTTATTATTTTGTTATTTTATTATCATGATCTCACCGGCAGATGGCGCTGCAGCGGCGATGTGCACGGAGAGCTGGAGGGCATGCACATGCAGGAACCAGAGCGAGCACATGCTCGTGGGCTACATATGAACTATGGAGACTTTGTTTACAATGGACATGTGTGTGTTTGTTTCTGTTCTGTTTCCTTCTTGTTTAGTCATTGGTTGTTTGTCGAGGGTGTGTATTAATTACCATTAGTTACCAGCTGTCAGCGTTTAAGGTTGCTGTTGCTCGTGTTGCTGTGCACTTCGTGCAGTATTAAATGTTTAAATGTGTAATTGTGCCACGTGGTAGTGTTTCCATGTCCTGTTCTAGTTTCATGTTTCTTGCCTCGGTTCTAGTTAAATGATTCTGTTACGTAACAGAATACTGCGCCGTTAACCATGGAAGCAGCAGGAGAGTGTCAAAACGGTAAATACACGGATTACTGGCCTCGTTTCTTGTCAGTGTAGTTCCATCAGAGGACCGCCGCCAAACTCCCACCGGAGACATTGGGATTGGGGAGCTACCCGATAATGTTCTCTGCCACAGCCAGGTGTATTTCTGCAGCCTGGTATATCCCAAGCCTGACAAGAGACACTAGCTTGGGGACTTAGGGTCCCAGTTTTGCAGCCTGGTCTGGGACTGGGTGGAGCATCTGGTAAGTACTGGGTCTTCCACCCTCTGTGATGTCACCCAGTTTGTGTAACTTTTTCTTGAGGAGTTCTCTCAGCCAGGGCATCTTCATGGCCTGGATTTACTGGGGTGGTGAGTCAATGGGATGCCCCAGGCTGACCCGCCATTCCATCTGTACTATGAGTGGGTGGACAGGGTAGTATTCGCAGCTCCTGCGAGTCAACGAGGCGACCTCTGGGTCCCAGCCCGAGCTCAACGAAATGATCTCCCAAGTCAGGTTCAGGTTCCGGGTCATATAGGAGGCTGCCCCGCTGTCCTCTGCAGTGGAGAAAGCTGTCCCACTGTCCTGCCCCACTGAGGAGGCTCTCCCACTGTCCGGCCCCATCGAGGAAGCTGTCCCGCTGTCCTGCCCCACCGAGGAAGCTGTCCCACTGTCCTGCCCTGCCAAGGAAACTGTCCCACTGTCCTGTCCTACCAAGGACGTCACCCTGATTTTCGGTCCAACAGAGGGTGTCTCTCCATGTTCCAGCCCCGTGGAGGATGTCGTCCCGAGCTCCAACCCTGCGGAGCAGGACTGCAATTGGAGGGGAGTGTTCTTTGGCACTTCAGGAGGAGTGCCTTTGGAGGGTAGTACTGTCACGATCTCGCCGGCAGATGGCGCTGCGGCAGCGATGCGCACCGAGAGCCGGTGGGCGTGCACATGCACAAACCAGAGCGAGCACATGCTCGCGGGTTATGTATGAACTATGGAGACTTTGTTTACAATGGACATGTGCATTTTTTCTGTTCTGTTTCCTCCTTGTTTAGTCATTGGTTGTTTGTCGAGGGTGTGTACTAATTTTTACCAGCTGTCAGTGTTTATGGTGATTACAATTGTTATTTAAACCCCTTGGGTTGCTGCGCACTTTGTGCAGTATTAAATGTTTTAATGTGTAATTGTGCCTCGTGGTAGTGTTTCCATGACCAGTTCTAGTTTTATGTTTCATGCACCAGTTATAGTTAAATAATAGACTCCTTAGTGTGTTAAGTACCTAGATGCTAAGTGGTAGTGACCACGTTTAAGTACGTTATGTATGTGTTAGCCACTTTCATGCTAAGCGGCCTTGCTCTCGTGTCCTGTTTTGGTTTCATGCCTTGAATCTCGCTTCATGCTACGGACCGCGTATCTCTGCTCATGTTTATTGACTTTGTGTTTGGAATAAATACTTGAACCTGCACTTGCTGGTTCTTCGAGTCCGTTACATAACATTTATGATCTTCTAGGAAACATAAATAGTTTATGTAGATTCTGAAGGTAAGTACTAAACTAAACTAAAAAAAAAAAAGATCTTTAAACAAAATAATATTCACAGATCATCCTGTTCAAAAGTTCAACCCCCACCACCCTGGCTTTTGTATCATGTTGCCTTCTTGAGAATCAATTACTGTTTGCACCTTTTGTAATAGTTGTGTACGAGTCCCTCAATTGTCCTAAGTGTGAAAAGATGAATCGCAACATCATATAGCCACTTGGAAAGGGGTTAAATATGCAGAAGATGCTGAAAAAGCAAAGAATATATTGCAAACAACACTGTTGGTAAAGTGTTTTAAGGGTGATTTGCAATGTCATTTCTTCTCCAAACATGGTGTGTAATTTGACAGCCAAAAAGTTACATTTTGTTCTCATCTGACCAGACTACACTCTCCCAGTATTTCATAGGCTTGTCCAAATGAGTTGTTGCAAACCTTGAACGAGTTTCGACATGCCTTTTATTCAGTACAGTGGTGTGAAAAAGTGTTTGCTCCCTTCCTCATTTCCTGTTCCTTTGCATGTTTGTCACACTTAAGTGTTTCGGAACATCAAACCAATTTAAACAATAGTCAAGGACAACACAAGTAAACACAAAATGCAATTTGTAAATTAAGGATGTTTATTATTAAAGGTGAAAAAAAATCCAAACCATCATGGCCCTGTGTGAAAAAGTGATTGCCCCCATACTATAACTGTGGTTGTCCACACCTGAGTTCAATTTCTCTAGCCACACCCAGGCCTGATTATTGCCACACCTGTTCACAATCAAGGCATCACTTAAATAGGAGCTGCTTGGCACAGTAAGGTCCACCAGAAGATCCTTAAAAGCTACACATCATGCCGAGACCCAAAGAAATTCAGGAACAATTGAGAAAGAAAGTAATTGAGATCTATCAGCCTGGAAAGGGTTATAAAGCCATTTCCAAAGCTTTGGGAATCCAGCGAACCACAGTGAGAGCCATTATCCACAAATGGCGAAGACATGGAACAGTGGTGAACCTTCCCAGGAGTGGCCGGCCGCCCAAAATTACCCCAAGAGCGCAGGAACGACTCATCCAAGAGGTCACAAAAGACCCCACAACAACGTTCAAAGAACTGCAGGCCTCACTTGCCTCAGTTAAGGTCAGCGTGTCATGCCTCCACCATCAGGAAAAGACTGGGCAAAAAGTGCCTGCATGGCAGAGTTCCAAGGAGAAAACCACTGCTGAGCAAAAAGAACATCAAAGCTCGTCTCAATTTCTCCACAACACATCTTGATGATCCCCAAGACTTTTGGGACAACATTCTGTGGACCGATGAGACAAAAGTGGAACTCTTTGGAAGGTGTGTGTCCAAGTATATTCGCGTAGAAGGAACACTGCATTTCATAAAAAGAACATTATACCAACAGTAAAATATGGTGGTGGTAGTGTGATGGTCCGGGGCTGTTTTGCTGCTTCAGGACCTGGAAGACGCCGTCGTGCATAAAAGGAACTATGAATTCTGCTGTCTACCAAGAGATCCTGAAGGAGAATGTCCGACCATCTGTTCGTGTACTCAAGCTGAAACGAACTTGGGTTCTGCAGCAGGACAATGATCCTAAACACACCAGCAAGTCCACCAACGAATGGCTGAAGAAAAACAAAATGAAGACTTTGGAGTGGCCTAGCCAAAGTCCTGACCTGAATCCTATTGAGATGTTGTGGTATGACCTTAAAAAGGCCGTTCATGCTCGAAAACCCTCTAATGTAACTGAATTAGGACAATTCTGCAAAGATGAGTGGGCCAAAATTCCTCCAGGACGCTGTAAAAGCCTCATTGCACGTTATCGCAAACGCTTGGTTGCAGTTGTTGCTGCTAAGGGTGGCCCAACCAGTTATTAGGTTTAGGGGGCAATCACTTTTTCACACAGGGCCATGATGGTTTGGATTTTTTTTCACCTTTAATAATAAACACCTTCATTTACAAATTGCATTTTGTGTTTACTTGTGTTGTCCTTGACTATTGTTTAAATTGGTTTGATGTTCCGAAACACTTAAGTGTGACAAACATGCAAAGGAACAGGAAATGAGGAAGGGGGCAAACACTTTTTCACACCACTGTAATAGAGTCTTGCGGTGTGGAGACCATTGCCTAGTATTTTCTCTGTGACAATAGCATCTGCTGCCTCCAAGTATTTCTGGAGCTCTTTCTGAGAGGTTTTTGGCTCTTGGGCTATTCTTCTGATTATTCTTCTGACTCCCTGGTCAGAAATCTTGCAAGGAGATCTTGTGCGTGGCCGGTTGATGACAGTGATGTTGCTTCCACTTGCAGATAATGGCCCCAATGGTGCTTACTGGAGGATTCAGAAGTTTTGAAATACGTCTGTATCTGATTCCATCAATATGTTTTGCAACAATAAGGTTGTGAAGGTCTTGGGAGAGCTCTTTGCTTTTACCCATCTTGAGATGTTTTTTGTGTGACACCAAGGTAACAAAAAGCCTTTTTATAGACCATAAATTTACTGATATTAATTTACACAGATAGGGGATATAACTGCTTACGGATTTCATCTCTTTCCTTGCCTTCGAGAACTGCTTTTTGTTAGCGTGTTCAATACTTTTTTCCTGTGTCATTTCACTTTATGAAATGGACTTTAATGTTGTGAATTCTTTATATTTCAGATTTCTTGAGTTAATACTGATGTCTCCTGAAAAGTTCAAGTGAATAACCTCATCAGAAATATATTTACTGAAATTTTCCGGGTTCAATACTTATACATTGAGGAAAATATTGAATATTGAAGTATAAGTATATGTGTCGGGCGCACGGTGGCTTAGTGATTAGCACGTTCGCCTCACACCTCCAGGGTCCGGGGTTTGATTCCCGCCGGAGCCGTGTGTGTGGAGATGCGTGCTGCGGGGGTTTCCTCCGGGTACTCCGGTTACCTCCCAAAAACATGCATGGTAGGTTGATTGGCGTGTCTAAATTGTCCGTCCGTGTGTGTGTATGTGATTGTGCCCTGTCCAGGGTGTACCCCGCCTTGTGCCTGATGCTTCCTGGGATAGGCTCCAGGTTACCTGCAACCCTGAAGAAGGAATAAGTGGTTGAAGATGGATGGAAGTATATGTGTATATATGGCCAGATGTTATCATATGCTTTGTCACGTCATCTTTACTTTAAGTAGTTTTCAATTCCACTGTATATTTTATGCTTGCGGATCTCTAGAAAAATATAATGCACAGCTCAAATAAGGAAGGCCAGGAACTTTTTTTTGTCATAAGTGGAGGATATTAGTTTTACATTCATTATTAAACTTGGTGCATAGTTAGTTTAAAAGGCCTATATTCCAGCAACGGTGTAGATTATTCTACTAATGAGACAAAACTGGAAAAGTTTTTTTTCCCCCACAGCTCTGATGCAGTCAAAACATTATTACAATTAGGAAAAGATTGTATTGAAGACATGAATTATTCACAATGTGGATTGGATTCAACTGCAACCAGTAGGCACAATCAATAAGGGTGCTGCTGCCTTCTCCCTGGCAAAGTCCATTATGCCTTCTAATGTGGCTAAGTGGCTTTGGAGCAGAAAAGCAATTTTCTATTGATATCTCTGGAGACTTTAGTACAAACTCAGGGAAAAAGAAAACACTGAGATACCAAGACACTTACATACACACTACACTAGTGCTACCTGGATACAGTGATGGGTAAATACACTGATGTGACTCCTAGTGCGTTAATTCAGTATACGACTGTATTAATATATTCTTGTCCAGAAAATGTACTATGTTATTCTTGTCCAGAAAAACTATTTTGCTATTTCTTTTCATGGTCCAAACCTTGAGAAATCTCTCTCTCTCTCTCTCTCTCTCTCTCTCTCTCTCTCTCTATATATATATATATATATATATATATATATATATATATATATATATATATATATATATATATATATATATATATATATACACACACACGCACAGGTGCATATATATATAAAAAAAATTTAATATCATGAATTATGTTGTTTTTTTTAACCATGAATGCCGACATGTACTTTGACATACTGAAGCAGAGCATGATCAGTATGCAGTATTAAAGCATGATAATGACCCCAAACACACCTCCAAGATGACCAATGCCTTGCTAAAGATGCTGAGGGTGAAGGTGATGGACTAAACCCTATTGAGCATCTGTGCTGCATCCTCAAATGGAAGGTGGAGGAGCACAAGGTCTCTAACATCCACCAGCTCCGTGATGTCGTCATGGAGGAGTGGAAGAGGACTCCAGTGGCAACCTGTGAAGCTCTGGTGAACCCTCCATGGGGGTTAAGGCAGTGCTGGAAAATAATGGTGGCCACACAAAATATTGACACTTTGGGCCCAATTTAGACATTTTCACTGAGGGGTGTACTCACTTTTGTTGCCAGTGGTTTAGACATTAATGGCTGTGTGTTGAGTTATTTTGAGGGGACAGCAAATTTACACTGTTACACAAGCTGTACACTCGCTACTTTACATTGTAGCAAAGTGTCATTTCTTCAGTGTTGTCACATGAAAAGATATAAGCAAATATTTACAAAAATTTGAGGGGTGTACTCACTTTTGTGAGATACTGTATATATATATATATATATATATATATATATATATATATATATATATATATATATATATATATATATATATATATAATATATATATATATATATATATATATATATATATATATATATATATATATATATATATATATATATATTTCATCCTGCAGCGGATTGAAGACAGATGGTCTGGAAATGTTTTGAATTCCACTGAAACGTTTTTAAACCAATTACTGCAAATATATTAAATATTGTTTATCCTGGAAAGACTATTCAACTGCAGTAATTAAAATACTTGTGCTCAGTCTTAACTAAATGATGCAGTAAGTAGCTATTTTTTTTAAACATCATTAATGAGTGAGTAGAGAAAACAACCTAAAACATAACGTTTTTGAACTGCTGTGAGTCACTCTGCAGCTCTGGAAAACCTAAAATATTAATTGAAAGTCAGGTCAAATCTTTGTAAGGCATGCATCATCTCACCTCATCCTTAGACATGTCTGTCAGTGACAGTGTTTTGAAGCCAACATTAAACCAGATCCAATGTTACTGGAGGTTAAATATACTTTCAATCTTCAGTCCATATAACGAGTAAAATCTTGACAACTGGCAATTGAAAATTTAGTGTAACAAGCACTGGTCAGTTTTTAAAAGGTGGTGACAACATGGGAGTTACTGAATTATGCAGTGCTTTTTATTTCTAAACAGTAAGATTTCATCGGTTCTCAAATAAGCTAGCTAGCTAACAAAACTATGTCCATCCAATGGTAGCTGGCTAGTTTGCTAATAACCTTTTTTTAAAGTTAAAAAGTTCAAAATGATGCAAGTATTAATTTGACAGGTACAACAACAATAACAAGCTAATTAAATCTGTAGCCAGAAATTGGCTGAGAGTTCATTTCCCATTTTTTTATGAAAACATGTCATTTCCTGTAAGAGAACATAGTAAGTATCGATGCCACCTGGTTTTTGTCGTGCATTGTGGGGTTTTTTAGGGAGTGAACACTCCATTACAGTGGAAGACTTTTGCAATTGAGACAGCCCTGAAAATGGCAGACTCTCTGATCACCTACTAAACTAGGGAGCTGGTTGAGACCTAGTGAGTACCCAGTGTTTATGATGTCTGTTGGGTGATGTAGTCCTCAGCAGCCATGTTTTTATAATGCTCTGTAGTCTGGAAGTCATAGTCGGTGCCCATAGGCTCATATAAGTTACATGGGGTGGGAAGTAACATGACAGTAAGGAACATTCAATCTGCAAAATATAATCCATAATGCAAATGTAAACATCTTGAGCTCTTAAACATCCATAACCTTTGTTATGAAACTTATATAAGTCATCCTTGAGATGTTTAAACTCAGCTAATAGGACATGATAGGACATTGGAAAGACAGCAGTGTATATTTAAAGCCACAGCTGACTGTGCATGCCAGAGCAAAAAAAAAGAAGAAGAAAAAAACAGGACATGAGGTGAAAAGAACTGTCTGGAGACCTCTGAGACAGGATTGTGTCAAGGCACACATCTAAGGGAAGATAACAAGCAAATTGCTTTGCTTTGAATCTCAAGAAGAACACAGTGGCTTCCATTGACTTTCTAGAGTTAGTCCTCCAGCCAAGCTGAGCAGAAGGGCTCTTCACACCACAGGAAACACGAATGTCACTAACATAAATAAAGACGTCCTGTGTAGAGATGTGAGAACCTGCCAGATACACGTCCATCTCTACAACAATCCACCAATCTGCCTTTTATGTTAGATCAGCAAGGCAAAAGCCACTCCTCAAGTAAAGGTGCATGATGGCTGACTTGGGGCTTGCTATAAGGCACTTAAAGAATCCTCATGCCATAAAAAAACAAGGTTATATGGCATAATGAAACCAAAACTGAACTCTTTGTCCTGAATTACAAGTGTTACACCAGATACTGCTAATCAAATTGTCAAATCCATCTCTGCAGTGATGCATGGCAGTAGCATCATGCTGGGGGAATGTTTTCCAGTAGCAGGAACTGGAAGGCTTGTCAGAATTTAAGAAATTATCTATGGATCAAAGTACAGAGACATGTACTCTATGAGTAGAGGAAAGTCTAATCATTTACCCCGTTATGGGGAAATTTATTATTAATTTCTCACAACACAAGCACATAATCGCGTGTTACTCTTAGAGACAATTTGGCAGAGAGACTTAAAGGTGTGTTTGTGTGGAGTACAAGAAGAAAACCCATGTGGACACGTGCAACCCACCTGACTAATTACCTATTCCTTTCCAAGCTGTTTGTCACTCTAAAAAAAATAATTATTAAAAAAAAATAATAAAAAAAACAAAAGGTATCCTAATTAGATTTTTTTAGCCTGCACCCCCCTCCAAAAAAAAAGTACATAAAACAGATTGTAAGAAAGGAATATGTCTCAATTTGCCTAAAATGATGTCTTTCTATGGCTAAATGAAATATGTCTCTTCCGTGTAAACAACAAATTTGTCTCTTCCACGTAAGCAACAAAATTTAAGGAAAACCCAATTCACTAAACACAATGATTTGGATCCTGGGTAATGACATTTTTTGCAGCATCAGTCCCTTCTCATCTGTGAACTCTGCTGCATTTTAATACCTCCTCCTGGCACAATCACAATGTCCTGAGTTATATCCCAATTACTGCCCTATTAAGCCATTTGGTTCCCCTTCACTTAGAGAGAAGAATAACCATATAACCTAAAGCTCAGTGAATAATCAATTAGTAGGCTTTGTTAATTGGTTGTGTAGTATTAAACAAAGAAATAAAACATGGTTATTATTATTTTTCATTTTATTAATTTTTGTTACAATTCCCTAATCTGGTAATATTTGGACAATTTCAGGAAGAATGTTAAGAAAAATTCATAGTGCGACATTCAATCTGTTCACAATTAGAATGACGTTAAATGGCAACAGGTGCAGAGCTGGTATTAAAATATTAGGTTAGATACACTGCCAGAATTGTCTTATTTATTTATTTTAGAATGCACTTGATATGCAAAACCTTCTGTGCTTTTAGTAGTTTCTCAAATGAATGTTGAAACATAGGTTACCCTGAATGTTCTTAAAAAAGTAGGTTACCCATTTAAAAAAATCTTCTAAGGTGACAATACTGGTGTAGTGTAATGTTAACTACATACTGTATCTACAGACAGTTAAGAAATTAAAGGAAAGGAAGACGGTGTCTCTGTTATGCTATGTGAAGCATTTTGCCAGCATAGCTAAAGGGAAGAATCACTGCAAATCAATGATCATCTTTATCCCATGATGAAACATTTCTATCCTGATTGGCATGGTCTGTTCCAGGATGACAATATCCCCATCTACAGTACAGAATGCAAGGTTTCACCTTATGGTTTGACGAGGAAGACAATGATGTAAATCACAGGCTATGGCTTTTACAGTCACCAGATCTCAACTCAGTTGAACACCTATGGGAGATTTCGAAGCAGTGTGTTAGACAGCACTCTCCTCCACCATCAACAAAACATCATCAACAATGACAATATCTTTTGGAAGAATGGTGTTCATCCCTCGTGTACCATTCCAGAGGCTTGCAAAATCTATACCAAGGTGCACTGAAACGTTTCTGGCAGCTCATGTTAGGCCTTAATAAGGTAATTTATTTCCAGTTTTCGTCAGGATACAGTTGAGGACAGCCAAACGCAGGTAATCGATGATTTAATTTATTGTAGCAACTAGGACAAAGACAAAACCACAAACATAGTCAAACAACAACTATGTGTCAGGGTGTCACTAAAACTAAAATGTGATGTTCTCTCCAGTAAGTCAGTTACATGCCAACTTTGGTCAATCTAGCTGACTCCATATGCCCTCTGCCAGGCTTCCTGAAGGCTATTTACTAATAGCAAATTCTTTTAGTGCAACCTCAGATGTCACTAAGGCTCACCTCACTGAGTCCGCTGTTCACAAAATTCAAAACAAATTAAATTTGTCTATAGGTGCTATCTAAAAGCAAACATTGTCTGCAAACTCAGAATGCCTCACATATCTAACAAACACCACTACTAAAAAGGAAATTCAGTGATTAATCACAAATTAATTCTACAACCCAACTCACATTTCCAGGGTCCCTGATTTGATCCTGAAATTGGATTACCAGTCTAGAGTCAAGCCATAACACAAAGAGAAAGAAATATCTATGCTCTCATTGTTCCAAGAACTCCACAGCAGCTTTCATCACAACAATAGGGTTTATTATTAATGAAAAGTGTAACCTGTTCGAGGGAAGGCAAGAAAAAAAAAGTAATCTTAAAAAGTTATATTATAAGAAGCTGTCTGACCTATTACAAACAAAAAGAAAACAGAACCCTAGTAGGTGATGGAAAACCACACCAGAAGTATAGTGCCCCCGACTTCCTGTCAGATCCCCCACGCTGGTAGCCAATCATCATGCCAGCCTGTAATTAACAGAACACACACAAACACACTGCCATAGGTGAGAGCAGGCAGTCATCGTTCAGGTTTACAAAAAAGTATCATGACCCCTAGAGTTGTAACACCATGTGGAGTTTCTGTGTTTATCTTGGTTTCCACTTACCTCCCAGAAACATCCCAGTAGGCGGACTGGCTATGCTAAATTGACTCTAGGTGTGAATGAGTGTTCAAAAGTGTGTGAATGCATGTTGCCCTGCGAAGGAGTGGCATCTCATCCTGCATGTATATCCACCTCACATCCAGTGTTCCCAGGATAGGCTTCTAATCTCCTGTGACCCTGAACAAGATAAAGCTTTTACTAACAATACATGTATGAACAAATTAACTGACAACCCAAGATTTATGTTTTTTTTTTATGCCTGATTAGACTTTCTGAAGTGCTTTATCTATGACTGATCGGAAATTTACTGTCCTTCACCAGTAAGATTAGAAAAGATTGCAGTGTAGTCACTAAAGAAGCATTTGATGAAATCTGTAGGCCCTTTTATATATATATGTATATAATCACATGTTATTTCTATGCATAATAATAATGCTTGATTTAGAACACTCAGGGCCGTTTCTAGGCATAGGTGAACTAGCCAGTCACCTATGGCGCCACCAGCTTTGGCGGCGAACATGAGCAGCCTAACGCCCCAGGCCCAACCCGACTCACCCACCCACAAGTCCACTAAATCCACATAATGATAGCTTAGTTGTGCCTTTGCTTGGCTAGCAACACCAAACTAGCCTAGTCTTGTATTAGATAGATTTGATCAGTCTGGTAGTCCTGCAAACGGTGATAATATCTGAGGCAGGTTTAATGATAAAACCAACTTTTTGTCTGATCATGTCATACATTGATAGATCAATTAACACAGCTTCAGTTATTTAAAAAAAAAAAAAAAGCTTTAGGCTACTAGCTGAAATGGGGAACTGCCCTTTATTTTTCTCAAGGGTTTACTACCTGTACCATTGAGGTGGAAATTGTGGTTCATATCAAGTCGGTTCATTAGCAAGGTTTTTACAAGCAGATTATGAAAGTTTACTCAGTCACTTTGAGTAGTTTTCAACCTAGAGGAATCTTGCCTAGAGCACAAAAATGGCCAGAAAAGGCCTTGAGAACACTACTATTTGAGTAAGCTCTAAATAATTTCCATTACTGCTATTAAAAAGCATTTTTGAGTGGCAGAAAATGTTTAATGATTATCTGCCATTTTACTCTGCTACAGCAATTACAAGAGGACAGTTTTAACAATGCATTAAGATCTAGATCATATCACGACACCGGTTTTCAGAATTATTCTTATTTGAATGGGATTGAGATATTGATTTAGAACAGATATTTTTCTTGCAGTCCATAGGATAATAATAGAAAATAGAACATTCTTAATGTAACATATTTAATGTAGTTAGCACAAACTAAAGGGTATAATTTATATCTATTTAATCCATTCACAAACAAACTGTTCCACGCAGATTACAGACAATAACAGTAATTACTTGTTTGTCTTTTTTTTTTCAAACAATACAATAATCAAAGTTGTGCAATTGTACTCAATCATTAAATATGTTTTCCCAAAGAAGTATTACCCAGAGGAAAGAAATCTCAAAAATTAGTTCTCAAAAGTTTCTCCTACACGTAAATGAGATTACATGACCATCAAATGGAGACTGTTAAATGATTCTCCTGGTTCTCACGTTTGTCTCCTGAGACAAAAACTCTAACACTCTTGCATTGGTCTCCTCTAAAGATTCGGAAGAGATAACAACAACAACAACAACAACATGAACATTAGCACACACTGTGCTCAGATTGTTCTTCTTCATTAGACACTCTGGTGTTCTGGTATTCATCTCCTCTAAAGTTTCAGAAGAGATCGCTACAACAACAACAACATTGTGCTCAGACTGTTCTTGTACGCTAGAGATTCTGGTGCTGTTAAAGGTTTGTGTATCTCACAAAGGTTAGTACACCCCTCACACTTTGGGCTCACTTTTGTTGAAAGCGGTTTAGACATTAATGGCTGTGTGTTGAGTTACTTTAGGGGACAGCAAATGTACACTGTTACACAAGCTGTACACTCACTACTTTACATTGTAGCAAAGTGTCATTTCTTCAGTGTTGTCACATGAAGAGATATAATCAAATATTTACAAAAATGTGAGGGGTGTACTCATTTTTGTGAGATACTGTATATATAGTTAAATCAATGTTGTTTAATAAATTGATAAAATGCACTAATATTTGAGGAGCAGTTAGTCAATTAGTGTTACCTGCCTTGTTAAAATACGATGGTTAAAGACTGTGTTGCTGTTTATTTTAATTAATATTTTTTATGTTCAGAAACTTGTGTGTTAGTCAAGCGCAATCAGTAATGTCACCTTAATGATTTTCAGATAGGACAAGAGACAGGAGACTATCAGTGATTGTGAACTCGCTGCACAGTTGGTCAATGGACTAGCAGCAGCAGCATGATGTTAAGTGTGTTGGTTATAAAATCCATTGAAAATAAGTGAAATGTAAAATTAAATTAGGTAAAATTAAATTCATCTTAATGTTTACAATTCTTATTCACCCCTACACTTATTTAAATATACATGAATAAATAATATATTCAACGTAATCATGTTCATACACAATCATCTATATTTTATGTATTTTGACTTTTGCTATGCGTTTATTTACATGTGTGTAGACAAAAAGGAGCTGTGTGTGGGTAGTAAACTCGCCACTCTGCAGGCATTTTGAGGTAGACCAGTTTGTCAGGACCAACAAGACCAAGACTAGGCCTTGACCAGATGCCATTCCCACCATCTTTGTGCATCGTCCTGTGGTCAATATTAGTAGGGCCCCTGAACCACGATGCACCCCTGGACCTATAAACATAGAGCACATTGACGCTGATCACAGCTATAGTGTCACAAGTGACATAGGTATAATATATATGAACTCTTACTAATTGTAGTAATATTTCTAATTTTGAAGGGATATATTATTTTCAATATTTATTTTCAAGACTTCTGCCTATATTCGTTTTCAAGATTCAAGGGAGAAAGAAGGAATGAGGACATTTTGGAATAAACATATCTAACACTATTTATACTAAAATGAGAGATATATGAGAATCACAACTATGTCTCCTGAGCTTAAGAAAAAGCAACCACTGAGCAATAATCTTTTCCTCTGGGTACAGATGTGCATTTTCTGCTGCACACAGAACTACAGCTCCTGGCCAGTGAGCAGCTTCTGAAACAGCGTCAGTTTCAGCAAGTCTCAAAACTTTCGAGCTCTATAGTTTTTGGTTATCAACCTCTGATATAAATTTCCAACCCCAGGCTTGTACCAATCTCAGTCAGTCTTCAGATGTCAACACATGCAATACTTCTGCAACTTCAGTGCGATCTCCAGTGGAATGCTGTACACATTTATCATGAGTTTTCCTGCTTTGTGGACTCAAGAATTGAAGCAGACATGATTGATGGCCCAGGCAGGACTCCCAATCCATGATGTACCAACACACACTAACCAGAGCTTCAATAAGTTTTTCCTTATTGATTGTATTTAGGTTTGCTTTATGTTTTTTTTGTATCTTCTAATTTATAACTTCACATGTCTCACACGGTTTCTGTAAGCCCATCTTGTTTAATTGCTTAGTTGTTATTTTTAACCTGATCACATGAAAAACTCCTATGAATGAGTAAGGGTGAAATAGCTGGATACAAATGAAGAAGTAAGAAAAGCTAACCCTAACCCTGCCCATTACTTTAACTACAAACTTTTCATTCAACTGTGATGTGTGAACATGTTGGTGTTTAACCTTTGATACAAATAGGTCCTATCTCTGCCTCTGTCCTATCATTGACTACATTTACATGGACTGCAATAATCTAATTATTGACCTTAATCTAAGTAACCTAACAATGTGATTAATGTGTTTACATGAGTCGCTTTTAGAATACTCCTGTCATGTACCCATTTTCCATGTTATAGATAATAATTAGATTAAGAGCCTGCGTCATTACATCATAGCGCCACATAATTTTTTTACGAACGCTTTAAGTGCAGCTAATTATTATTCATGCCATACATGCAAATAGACAACTGCTTGAAGCCGTGGGCTGCGTCTCAAATCGCATACTTACCTCCTGTATAGTGGCCGAGATACATGTATTTTTCCCAACTACAGGCCTATAGTAGGAAAGTATGCAGTTTGGGACACAGCCGAACTCTCGTTTTCGTTAAACCGTAAAACTGCCATGTGTGTGATCGTGTCCTGTCGCAAAATGCGGTGAAAATGCTCACACGACGTTCATAATGTGATTAAGGTGTTTACATGTCTGTAATGCACGTCCATAATACGATTAAAACAGGAGTAATCCACCTGTCTTAATTCGATTAGAGCTTACTTAGAGTATGACCTTAATTAGATTAAGGTTGGTGTTTACATGGTAGTTTCTTAATCAACGTATGGTCTTTTTTTGCCTTTGTTTATTTATTCAATTTCATATGATTAATTTACATGTGATTCATTTACATATGATTCATTTTCATGTGATTCATTTACATGTAATTAATTTTCATGAGATTTATTTACATATGATTAATTTTCATGTGATTCATTTAGATCAACGTATGGTCTTAATTAGATTAATAGTGGATTATTTTTGTCCATGTAAACGTACTGATTGTTTGATTACTCCATTGTGTTCACCTGTTCTGTGTTTCCTTGATTAGCTTTGTTATTTCTGTCTTGCTGGTAGTAATCTTCAGTTCTAAGTGTTATTTCCCTGCTTATTGTTTGAATTTTTCCAACTCATTACCATTTGAATATGTACGTCCCTGTGATGATGTCTGGCCATGGCCATAACCCACAGTTTGGATAATGATGATGATTCCACACAAAATTCACTTAATTATATATATATATATATATATATATATATATATATATATATATATATATATATATATATATATATATATATATATATATATATATATAATGCACATCAACCCCTGTTGCAGTTTATTTTCTTGTTCTTGACATTTTTAAAATAATAAATAAAAAGTTAGTTCTGACACTAATGATCAAAAGTTACTCAAAATTGGACTGGATTAACCCATTATGCATTAACAACAGTAATGCTTTATATAATCCCCAGCTTTTTGCTTGGATTGATTTTATTTGTGAGTGTGTGTGTGTGTGTGTGTGTGTGTGTGTGTGTGATACGTGCACACTAGTGTATGCATTAGTATTTAATAAATACTATATATATATATATATATATATATATATATAAAAAAAAAATATAAATATATATATATATATATATATATATATATATATATATTATAATAAACACGACGAACGCGACTTGGAGGATGAAGAGTGTCTCCTGGGGGGGAGAGAAAGGACACGTAATGCGGGGAGGAGACCCGCCGATGCTGTACCGGCCGGGGATTGGAGTATCCGACGGAGGAATTCCACCACTCGCTACCCGGATGGCGGAAATAAAGGGCGCCCTTCCGCCCGGGAAGGTTGTGTACCGACATACTGAAACGGTTGGCGTCCGGAAAAACGATCCCCGTACAGATATTCACCCGTACTCCATGTAACCTGACTAACCTCTCTCTCTCTCTCTCTTCTCTCTCTCTCTCTCTCGGTATACACTTCGGCGGAAGATACCGACACCGAAGAGGACTGCGCCGCCGAGATGGCCGGCCGCGCTGAGGGACGGCCCGAGACCCCTAGGCTTCTTCCGGGATTCCCCGACATGCCTTCGGCGCCCCGCGATTCCAGAATAAAGCCTGAGTTTCTTTGCTTACTTCGCCTCCTGTCTCTGTGCACCGCCCAGCCCGCTACACTGGTGGAGGATGCGGGCATGAGCACAGAACCGCCCCTCACCTAAAAAAATTTAAAAAAAAAAAGGAAAAAGAGAGAGAGAAAGAGACTATTACTTCTTTTTTTTTTTTTTTGTTTCTTGCCTTCTCCGACGGAAAAAAAAAAAATAATATTATGGAGCAGACATTACAGCAGCTGTTGCAGACCGCGGTACAGCAACAGGCCCGCGTAACAACTTACGGAGAGCCTCCAGGCGGCGACAGAGACTCTGGTGGCGCTACAGTCCCGTGCGGCCTCACGCCTCTCCGGACCGGGCGGTGTAAGCTCGACGCCTACTCCCCCCTGGCTCCTGATGACGACCCGGTGGTGTACCTGGAAACCTTCGGCATCGCCCGCCGCGAGAGCTGGGACAAGGATGAACGGCCCCCCGCCGTAGGCCCCTGCACACAGGAGAAGCCCGCGAGGCCTATTACAGTCTCGAGCCGGAGGAGCGGCCGGACTACAGCTCCATGAAGGAGGGCATCCTGGCGTGGTGCGGCCGAAGCTCTCCCCAAAGCGGCCGCCGAAGTTCCATCGCTGGGTATATCAGCGCGGGGCGGCGCCCGCCCGGCAGCTGAACACGCTCATCCGACTCACCAAAAGGTGGCTCCGGCCCGACCAGCATACGGCCCTCGAGGTGGCGGAAGAGGGGTCCATGGATCGGTTCCTGCGGGCGTTATCCCGGACGGTACGACAGGCCGTGGGGGTCCAAGCGCCGAACGCCCCAGGAGCTACTGACGGCCTTGAGCGCACCACTGCCACCCTCGAGCTCGACCCGCAAAAGCCACAGCCCTCTGACCTACCCCTAGGGGCCTCGGGAGTCCGGTCTGACCGGCCGCCCAGCCGACGCCATGCGAACCCGCGAGGTCGCCCCCACCCAAGTAACTCCCACCGACGAGCCCATGCCCACGGAGCCGGAACTGGGGCCTCCCGGACCAACCCAGAAACCATGGCTGGCCGCGCTACGTAACACAGTTGCAGAGGGTCCCACCCAGAAGGTGTGGATTGAAGGGAGGCCGATCACCGCACTGCTGGACACCGGGATTCGGTGACCCCCGGGGCGACCATCCATCCTCCCCGTGGACTTCGACCAGGGGAGCCTCACCGTGACCTGCGTTCATGGGGAGACACCGGGAAAGTCCCGGACAGCTGAGGTGCCGATTCAGGGCGAGACTGGGAGCTGGTCTCCGCACGTAGAGCGTGATCCCTAACCTCCCCGTACCATTACTCCTGGGGAGGGACTGGCCAGGATGCCCGCCGGACTGGGACGCCGAGACAGGGAAGCCACGACGTCGGAAGCAGAGGACTCGGGCCCAGAACGCGTACCTGGCCCAGGACAACGGGGACGCCACTCCCGAAGGTGAGTACGCTATATCAACTAACCCTATGTCTGTTGTCGTCCAGCAGGTAAACCGAGAGGGGAGCTTCGGTCGGGAACAGAAGGAGGACGACCGACTCAAGCATTGCTGGGCCCAAGTGCGGGTTGTAGAGGGGGTCGACCAAAACCCCGACCTGAGACTTCCCACCTCGTACTTCCTTGTCCGGGGCGGCCTCCTCTACAACCGGGCCTGCCGGGAGAGAGCCGGTAAATCTCCTGGTGGTGCCAAAGGACGAAAGCACCACTCGTCATGCATCTCGCCCATGTCCACCCGCCGGGTGGTCACCTGGGACCGCGGAACACAGTGGAAAAACTGAGGGACCGATTCGTGTGGCCCGGGATGAGTGCCGAGGTCCAGAGGTTCTGCCAGCAGTGACCCCAGTGCCAACGCACCGCTCCCCGGAGGCCCCCGCCGGCACCCCTCATCCCTTTACCCATCATCGGCATTCCCTTCGAGCGGGTCGGCATGGACCTCGTGGGGCCCCTCCCCAAGTCGGCCCGGGGCCACGAGTACATCCTGGTGATCGTGGATTACGCCACCCGGTACCCGGAGGCGGTACCGCTACGCAAAGCCACCTCCCCCAACATCGCCAGGGAACTGGTACTCTTGTTCAGCCGCGTGGGAATCCCCAAAGACATCCTAACAGACCAAGGTACGCCTTTGTCTCCAAATTAATTCTGATGTGTGGCTGGCCGGCTATTGCGGTGAAGCACCTGAAGACGTCGGTCTACCACCCCCAGACTGACGGGCTGGTCGAACGGTTTAACCAGACGCTCAAACGAATGCTGCGGCGGGTGGTAGACGAAGAAGGGAGGAACTGGGACCTCCTCCTCCCTTACCGTACTCTTTGACGTCCGGGAGTGCCCCCAGGCATTCACCGGCTTCACCCCGCCGAGCTGCTGTTCGGCGGCGCCCCGAGGAGTACTGGACGTGCCCGCAAAGCCTAGGAGGAACAGCCGTCCCTCGCTCGTCGTCGTGGAATATGTACGAGATGCAAGACCGGATCGACCGAAGTGGGACCCATAGTTCAACAGCATGCGCGCCGCCCGGGAGGAACAGCAGCGGGTGTACACCCCCGGCGCAGCCTCGAGAGTTCCTCCCAGGGGACCAGGTACTTCTTCTGGTACCCAGTAGCGCCTGCAAGTTCCTGGCCCGCGGGCAGGGGCCTTACACCGTTGTAGGCGCGCCCGCCCCCGTCAACTACCGCCTGCAACAGCCCAGTAGGAGAACGGACGGAAAACTATATCACATTAACCTGTTGAAGAAGTGGGTGGAACCGGCCCCCGTCATTTCGCGGCACCGCGCCCTAGACACAGATCAGAACAAGCGGGCGTTGGTTGACCTCGGGGAGGAGCTCACCCCCGCCCAGAGGCAGGATCTCCATGAGCTCGTGGATCAGTCGTGAGGTGTTCTCCTCCTCCCCAGGGAGGACCCAAGTGAGTGCGTCACCACATAAAGACACCTCCAGGCGTATGGTGAGACAGAGGCCCTACCGTCCCAGAGGCCCGGCGTAAGGCCATCGAGGAAGAGGTGGAACGAATGCTGCGAGACGTAGTCATCGAAGAGTCCAACAGCCCCTGGTCCAGCCCCATCGTGGTAGTGCCGAAACCCGATGGGAGTATTCGACTCTGCAATGACTTCCGCCACTCAACCAGGTCTCGGACTTTGACAGCTACCCCCTCCCCGAGTGGATGACCTGGTGGAGCGCCTGGGGAGGGCCCGCTCCATTTCCACCCTGGACCTCACCAAGCAAGGTACTGGCAAGTGGCCCTGGCAGCGAGCTCGACCCAAGACGGCCTTTAGTACCGCCACGGGCCACGCGGCAGTACCGGGTCCTCCCCTTTGGGCTACATGGGGCCCCCGGCCACCTTCCAACGAATGATGGACATCGTCCTACGGCCCCATCGTAGCCCGCAGCGGCCTACCTGGATGACGTAGTCATCCACTCCTCCACCTGGTCGGACCACCTGTTCCATCTGGGGAGGTTCTAAAGGGACTCGGAACGCGCTGACGCGGCCAACCCCAAGAAATGTCACCTTGGGCTCACCGAAGCACAGTACCTGGGATACCGCATTGGGCACGGGATGCTAAAGCCCCAGGCAAAGAAGGTTGAAGTGGTGAAAAGCTACCCTCGCCCACGTCCAAAAAACAGGTGCGTGCCTTCTTGGGGTTAGCGGGATTATGTGCGGAGATTTGTCTCTAACTTCCGGCGATAGCCTCCCTCTTTCAAACCTGACAAAAAGGGCCAGCCGGACCAGGTGAGGTGGACAGCCGACGCCGAGCGGGCCTTCCGGACTCTGAAGGAGGCCCTCAGAGCCGCGGCGGTGCTACACAACCCGGACTTTACGCTCCCCTTCTCGGTGCACACCGACGCATCCGAAACCGGGCTTGGTGCAGTTCTCTCCCAAACCTTGGGGGAAAAGCACCTGGTACTCTACATCAGCCGAGAAGCTGTCCCCGGCAGAGAGAAGGTACGCCCGCGGTGGAAAGAGAGGCCCTGGCAATAAAATGGGCCATTGAAGAGCTGAGGTACTACCTGGCGGGCCGACCCTTCACCCTGGTGACGGACCATGCTCCCCTCAATGGATGGCCAAGGCCAAGGACACTAATGCCACTGTAACTCGGTGGATTCCGCGCTACTACAGGACTTCTGTTTCCAGGTCCAACACCGGGCGGGGGCCCTACGAGGGCATAAACGGGCTCTCGCGGAGGGCGCGCTATGGGCCCACCACCCGGCGGCAGTAGGCTCGGAGCTGGGGGGTACTGTCGTGACGGACGGACACGTGGTGCGAGGATGAAGAGAATCGCTCCTTCTCCAACTGCCGTACCGGCACGCAAGCGAGGCAGCCCCGCAGTGGGCCTCGCGGCACCAGGAAAGAACGTCATGCCGGGGAGGACCCGCCGATGCCGTTACCAGCCGGGGATTGGAGTATCCGACGGAGGAATTCCACCACTGCCTACCGGATGGCGGAAATAAAGGGCGCCCTTCCGCCCGGAAAGTTGAGTACCGACATACTGAAAGCGGTTGGCGTCCGGAAAACGATCCCCCGTTACAGGTATTCACCCGTACTCCCTGTAACCTGACTAACCTCTCTCTCTCTCTCTCTCTCTCGTATACACTTCCGGCGGAAGATACCGACACCAAAAAAAGAGGACCGCACCGGCCGAGACAGACGCAGCGCTGAGGGACGGCCGAGAACCCATAGGCTTCTTCCGGGATTCCCCGACACGCCCCGCGGCGTCCACGGGACGCTACACACGCCCCCGGACCTACACTCTACCAATTCCAGAATAAAGCCTGAGTTTCTTTGCTTACTTCCGCCTCCTGTCTCTGTGCACCGCCCAGCCCGCTACAATATATATATATATATATATATATAATTACATACTATACCTCTGTGTTCTGGGGTGGCTGTGGCTCAGGTGGCAAAGTAGGTTGTCCACTAATTGTAGGATTGGCAGTTTGATTCCCGGCCCACATGACCCCGCATGATTCCACGTGCCAAAGTGTGCCCAAGTTGTCTGTGTGCATGGCATGGCATAGCTGAGCTGAATGTTTATTGTAAATCCAGCTTGTATTTATAACAGTTAAAATTTGTGACTTACTATGAGCATGATGGAACTTTTTTTAGGTAATATCACAAGGCAGCAATGTAGAAATAGGCAATACATGGCATAAAAATAGAGAATATGAAATAATCTGTTATACATTTCCCATGAGTGTTGCTTCCTATTGTTTAATGTTCTCTAAGTGCTTTTGTTTATGTTTTGACATGTGAATTTGTTTTCATTTTGGTACTGTTATTGGTTGGTTACACCATTGTGTTCACCTGTTCTGTGTTTCACCTTGATCAGTTTGTTTGTTTATTTCTGCCTTAGTTTTTGCCTTATCACAAAGTCTTGCCGATAGTATTGTGCAGTTCTTATGGTTATTTTCCTGTTTATTGTTTGTTTTTTTCCAACTCATTCCTGTGTTAGCATTTTTAAATATGTATTTTTCTGTGATTATACACAAACAACATTTAAAATAATATGCAAGAATTTGTAAAGGATCAAAAGCAAACAAATATGATCTAAATACAGTTCCTGAATACAGCGTGGACATTTACCAAAAAAAAGAGTTGCTGTAGAAGAATTACTGTAGGCTCCTACAACTGTAGTTTCTAGTGCTAGGCATACATGGAAATTGGAAGACACTTTTATTTTAAACTGTAACTTTTAAATTCTTTTGTGAGTTATGCAATTATTGTAAACAAACTAGAAAATACTTTCACAACAGCCAAATAGCAGAGATTTTTAAGCTTATCATCAAGGCTTCATTTGTCTTCATTGCTCTCACCTGTTAATCAGCCTTGCTTTCACCAGAGGAGAGACAGAGTGCTGAGAAGTATGAGCTTGGCATCATTATGCAGCAATTACTGTGCTTCAGGCATTGGTATGCTCTGAAGAGTCGATAAATGAGAGATGCAGTCAATATGAGTTCAGTGCAAGCAAAGCTGATGAATTTAGGCATGACTACTTGATAAAACTTTAAAATTAGCTGTAAGATAGCATATAATAACTTCCTTAAACTTGAGCATTTTGAATGAGCTGACAGTATGGGATCTCATGGTGGTGCTATGACTGGTGCTTTTATTATTAAATGTTTAAATCGATCAAATGTCCAGGTATAGACTTACTGTATATTATATTCCTCAGTTTTGATTGATCAGTATAGTTACTATAATTCATAGTTACTAAATAGTATGCATTAAGATGAATAATAAGCTGGGAATTTAGGGGGTAAATATGTTTAAATATTAGCCATTCATTATAGGTATTATGAGAGTTAATTTTCTTGTGTCATCCAATGAAAATAAGATTTTCCCATTCATATTTATAAAGTGCAGATGCACATGAATATAGAAAGCTTTGGCTCTCCGTGATTTGACCTTTACATCTGGTGTGTATGAAATAACAACCTGAAATGTGGAAATTCTGCAGAAGGCAGTATATGGAAGTATAAAAGTTGTAAGAGCTATCAAATACCACCGCAGACAGTCCTAAGTTTGCTCCTGTCAGCTTTTGGAAACTGTTAGATTGATACTTGATACTCCAACAAACCTATGCTCACTCCATGTCTAGACGGGGGAAGTACTGGTAGCTTGTGAACTACAGGGTTTGACATTATCCCCAAAGTGTCAATCAAACTGACCTGAAACCCCTGGGGAGGTGGGGGGTAATTGGCAGGTGACCAAATTGTAGAGAAAAAGGCAGGGAAAAAACTTGACCTGAAAACCATAATATCAGCCGGGTGAACATAAAGCTTATTTAATATGATCCTTTTCCATAGAATCTGCCATGTGCGATGAGGTAATACATTCAATTGGTTATAATATTTGAAGTGAAACACTTTGCCTAAAATCACTGGTGTGTATACGACCACTAAAGGGACACATGCTGGGAATGTGATTTCCACTGAGGCATTCATTTATAATTGGCTGTTTTATTGACTTCTTTATTGTCAGCTAACACAAGGACTATCAACACATGTTGGTGAATGGGCATATTAATTCTGTTATGTGGTAACTGTGTGAAAATCTCTTGGATTTAACACCAACAGAAGTTTCTAAGACACTTTGTAGCTGGTATGATGGTATACAATAGTGTGATATATAACTAAATAAAGTTTACATTTCACCGTTTCAGTCTGTAATTACAACTAAGTCATATGCTATCAGGGTGGGACAGCAATTTGAGCCACAGGTAATATTTACTTTTTTGATCACACAGACAGCATAATACTAAAACTAATCCAACAATTCACCACAAACATGATCTTCCTGATACTTTCTTAATGCTATAAGATGCTCAGAAATGTTCACACTAATGAGCAATATATATATATATATATATATATATATATATATATATATATATATATATATATATATATATATATATATATATATATATATATATATATATATATATATATATATAATATAAGGAATTGAAATACTTATTGAAGAATATAACACTGATTCAGGGTGAGCCGCAACACATCACATTCCCCATTGCACCAATCCCTTTCATGCAAGCATTATAATTTCCCTAACTTCCCTACATAATAGATGTACACATGGTTCACTCTATTGCTTTTTCTATGTTGATGAACCAAAGAACTTAAGCCAAAAATTTGGGCTTTAGTGCAAATCAAGTATTGTAGATGTGTCCATTAGAAGTGTTTTGGGCTTTTTATACTACATTAGGAGATAGCACTTTGTATTACAGTTTTGTCTGTTATAGGACAGTGACATAAAGGTAGATATTGTGTACCAGTTAATTGCTATGCTCTAATGGGAGTGAACTGAAATTCACTGACTCTTGTGGACTGGTTTAGTTCCTAGTGAACTTTCAAGTTCCAAGCATTATACCTTTTCACCTGGTGTGCTGTGCTTTTTACTTCATGGCTACATAATTCAATTGGTATTATAAATTACATTAATAATCTGGCACCAAAGTACATCAGCTAGGAATACATGCTCTGCAAAATAACAAATGTCCCTTTTGTTCAGGGATTCATTATTCCATTTCTGTTCGTGAAATGTCTGTGAAACATGTTCAGTTTATCTGAGCTGTTGAATGTTTTTATGTTACTACAAATATTTGCACATGTAATAAATTTTTTGGAAATAAAAGCAGTTGCATGTGAGAGGACTTCTTTTTTTGCTGGGTATATGTACAGTAACTCACAAAAGTGAGTACACCCCTCACATTTTTGTAAATATTTGATTATATCTTTTCATGTGACAACACTGAAGAAATGACACTTTGCTACAATGTAAAGTAGTGAGTGTACAGCTTGTGTAACAGTGTAAATTTGCTGTCCTCTCAAAATAACTCAACACACAGCCATTAATGTCTAAACCACTGGCAACAAAAGTGAGTACACCCCTAAGTGAGAATGTCCAAATTGGGCCCAAAGTGTCAATATTTTGTGCGGCCACCATTATTTTCCAGCACTGCCTTAACCCTCTTGGGCATGGAGTTCACCAGAGCTTCACAGGTTGCCACTGGAGTCCTCTTCCACTCCTCCATGACGACATGACGGAGCTGGTGGATGTTCGAGACCTTGTGCTCCTCCACCTTCTTTTTGAGAATGCCCCACAGATGCTCAATAGGGTTTATGTCGGGAGACATGCTTGGCCAGTCCATCACCTTCACCCTCAGCTTCTTTACCTTGCCCAGTTCACGTCTGTTTACCGATTTCCTGACCTTTGCATGTTTCTGGATTATGTTTGTGGATTTACCTGTCTGTGTCTCTCATTAATCAAACCGTCAAACTGCAATTGCATCCGTCCTATCTTCGTTACGTCTAGAGATGTGACAACTAATTGCTCGTTTCTAATCTCTTTTATTTTATATTTCCATGTAAAATATGTTTTATTTACTTATATTTTATGTACTTCTTCTCTAAATTGCTTTGAATCAAGTTCTACTGTTGAATTTTGGTTTACAGATATATCTCTCTTACTCTATGCATGTGCTCATCCTCATCCACTGCAGTGGCTGTTGCTTCCTTTTCATCACATTCATGTTTGCTTAATAACCTTTTGAATGCCACATTACGATGGACCAAAAAATGACCAATCTTTTTTTTTTTTGGTTGTGTTTGTGAATTTTAATGCTATATATTGCTGTTAAATTCTTAGTTGTTTAAAATCTTACATATAATACAACATAAAAAAAATAATTTGATGATTTGCACGTTGACCAGAGTTGGATAAGGTTTGTTTCATAAGCCTTAACCACCTTAAGATCCACCTTTGTAAGCCTTAAGATTCAGTTTATTCCTCAGTTTATCATATTAAACACATTGTTCAGTAATTATATTACTTTCACCTTCTGCCCTCTCTTCCTTTTGTTATTCTTTCTTTCTATTTTGTGCTTTCTTTTCTCTTTTTTCTGTACATCTGTTTATTTCACATTATCTGCTTCTTTTTATTTCCACCTATTCTTCTATGTCAGGGAGTGATTCTTATCACTTCATATATTGCACAGATACAGATCATGGTCTGCATTGTGGTATAAACATTGTCATAAGATTATTATTGCTCTTATCACTTGGTCACTTTCTCTCACAGGTAAAACTGGATACAATCATCTCTAAACCAAGCCAACTACATGTACCAATGGAAAATAAAATTATTTGTAGAAAGTAAAATTATTGTATTGAATAATTGTAGATTATTCACTGATTATACCTCCATGTCATTTTCTAACAGTGTACACTTCTTAGTGGTTGTTCAAACTCTGCATTCTCACAAACACTGAAATAAAAAATTGACCACAGTAAATATTATCACTGCCTGCGGAGCTTTTCAAATGATTTAGCTTTTGAAAACTCTTTTTACATTTGTGAGACTGTTTTGGGATTAAAAGTCCTAGAACAAGTTAGTACAATGGTAAAGTAATTTGAAAAATAACTGTAGATGGTAAAAGTCTCTATATTGGCATATGCAATCTTGGTGTTATTTGATTATTATCCAAGATTTGATTTATTGCTTTTTTACTTTCACTTGTCTGTCACAGGGATACAACCTTTTCATTGTGTGTCATGGCTGCATAAATATTCTTTTAATTCAGTGTAAAACCTGAAATCAGCTCTCATTCTTTTACCATACAACTGATTTAAATGGTATGTGGGTGTCCACAGATTAAAACAGACCATCAAAGGCCATTCAGAATTGAACATTTTGCAGACACAAGGGGTCCAAGTTGAACATCCAGATGTTAAATCTGTGTTGGATGAATCACAGGCATACATATTAACAGATAAAGCAACCGAGGTGATACAGACATGATTTGTAAGTCTCTCTGAAGTTGTGTCTTTGCAGGGAACTGCGTTTTCATCCTTCACATGTGCTATGATGGTCAGGGATGCAGTTCAGTTGAAAGCCTCTCCCTCATGCAGTGATCAATGCTTAATATTTGATGCAGGATATATTGACAGCTTTGGGATGAAAGTGCTTTGACTGTCAAGATTCTGGATGTTTATGAAACCTGTCAGAATTTTTTTTTTTTTAAGCCAATGACTTTGACTCCATAACATTTGAATTCATGTTGACTTTGTGGTATTTAAAAATCGAAGAAGACAAGTCATGTTGAAATGCCTCAGAGTCTTATACTTTGAAAATAGTTGAATATAGTTGCATAAGTTAGAATAAACTTTTTTTTTGTTTGTTTGTTTGTTTGTTTTTTCTTCCCCCACCTTGGCTTATGAATTTAATAACTCAACAATTGAATGATATTTTTTGAAGATGAGATGGACAACTAACCCAATTAGCTCAGATTGATTACTTAGATTGTAGTATGCATTTTAATTAGGTGCATATAATTCATTGAATGAAATTTGGGCCTTTTGCCCAAAATCTGACTTTTTGATTGAATTTTAAAAAGGTTAACTTTTAGGATAATTAATTTACCAATTTGTCATTACATTGGGACTTGACAAAATACCAAATAAAATTATGTGCAGACATACTGTATTTAGAGCAGCTCTTTCTCTTTTCTACTGAAGCTATTAGACAATATTCTGCATTTGGATCAGCTACATGACTGGCTAGTAAACATTTACCTACACATAATAAGAGAATGTTAAGTCAATGTCAACTGTATTGAATTTATGGGATGTGATCCTGTAGCAAAACAAAATGTTCCATCCATCTTAAGGCCTCAGGAACAATCTAGTCTTACAAACCAGACTTCTAGCTTCTAGAGTCTGGTACATTACATCAGTGTACATACCCAATAATCACCTAGTTAGACAGACAGAGACAATTAGACTGACATAGCAAAGGACCAACCACAGACCTTTTCCCACAACCTAGTAGCAAACGTGCAAAATTTTGTTTGCTGATCAATAACTGCTTCAAACAAAACTCTATATTAACTTTGACAGATGTTTTCTCTGAAAATCTTTCAGTCCAGTGATTATGACTTTGAAAATGTGTTCAAATGTTTGTGTTCCTGTTGGACACAGAAAAGGTGCATGGAAATGTGAAGAGTTAATCGTATTGCAACCATCAGGATCTTGAAATTTGTAGCAAATTGTAGAAAATGGTACAAAACTTTGTGATCTATGTGATCTGAGGCTTAAAGCAATGCAATTTTTAGTAGATTCAATGATATCGTGAACAGAACATTTATAAGAAATCATAACATAATCAGAGTTCGGGATGGGGTAGTTTGCAATAATTAAAATGCAAACCATTAGACTTGCTATACATTTTGTATTTGGACTATAATGAAAAAAAAGCTATTTACTGTTCTTATGAAAAAGAGGCAAAAATATTAAATAATACACATCAATAATACACATCAATCTCAATCTGTTGAAAAGTTTAGCAGAGTAATTTCCACTGAATAAAAATGGCTATGAAACTGGTGCTGTCAGCATTTTGCCCAGTCCCATTGCTCAATGTGCTCATTTAGCTGGCTTTATTTAATTATAAAATTCATTTTTTGTGAGCTTCATTAAGATGCATTTGTGTAATCCAATCATTTAAAATGGACCACAGAATACTTCAAAATATCTTTAGTTCTCAGCTTCTAAAACATCTTGTATTTCCTCCACTATAGATGTGAATTCCTGTGGCCAATTTCTCTCATTCTCAGCTGCATTTTCAGTGAGCATCAGGAAGGTTTCTCTTCTAGAAGGTCATTGATCTTTGTTAAAGACACACCCAAAATACACAGCTTGTTGCTACCCAGCTAGATTAGAAGAAGCTGGGAAACCACAAGGTCTGCTTGCAGCAGTCTGACGGATTATCGACCTCCCTATTGATTTTTAACCAGAAGCAGGAGGTTGGATGGGAAATAAATAATTCTAGTGGACTGCTTGAGACAACCTCAGATGTCTGAGACACAGAAGTCATGGTGAGTAGGCCTATACATGTAAACCATGACTGTGGATCAGTCCTGCAAACTGTTTCTGATTGTAGCTTGATAACATTGTATCATGTGTTTTTCCACTGGCTCTATACATTGCTTACTGTAACATGGTATGTCTTTAGCTCAAAGACATGTATTGATTGATGTGAAAATTTAGAGGAGAGGAAGTGTTAGTCTATGACTCAACATCAGCATCCTGCACAGCAGATGTCTGAGTATCAGATCATTTTCTGATCCTAGATGTGAAAACTCAGCACAGCTTTATTCCAAAACCTGGAATTATGTCTGCTTTATATGCTGAGGTAATACTACATATCTCCTTTCCCTGCAAGAATTAGATAGAATCTATACTTATGTGAGAACCAGGAAAACCCATCAGAGGTGGCAATGACTGAATTCTAGAAGCAGAAAAAAAATGTCTGGGTTACACATGTAACCCTGTTCTCTAAGAAGGGAATGAGACGTTGCATCTAGCATAACATTATGGGAGCACCTCTCGTGTGTGACCGGCATCTGAAGCTTGTGTAAAACCATGCCTTTGTATAGGCCTGCCATGATCATGACGTGGCAATTAAGCGCGTCACGTGATATAAATGTGGCACCTGTGAATTGCGCCATCGGCCTCTATTATCTGAAGCGAAGACGCAATTCACAGGCCTGCCCTGGTATGACAAAGCCACGGAATGTCTGCGTAACCCATAACGTGCGTAACCCAGACGTTCCCTTTCAAAAAGAACTTTGACATTGTGTTTAGCGTAACACTATGGGAACAAGAATACCCACTCCGTCATACCGAGGGTACAGCCTGTTCATAGACACTCGAGCCTGGGGGTGGAGTGAATATCCAGGCTGTAATAATGAATGAATGTGTGTGGCATAGACCACCCTGCACCAGCACACACATCCTGTAAGGATACCCTTTTGGACAAAGCCTTCGCGGAGGCGAACAGGCCAGCAGAAGAGCTACCTTTAGAGTCAGAAACTTCTAAGGCTCAAATGGTGCCCCCTGACAGACTTTCCAGGACCACAGAAAGGTCCCAGGAAGGTATGCGCAGCCTGTAGATGGGCCTCAGCCGCCTGACACCACGCATGAACCTTGGGGTTAGAGTATGTTGCTCCACTAAGGCTCCAGCATCAGGGGCGTGGCTGGCTAAAATGGCGGCCATATAAACCCTGATTGTAGTAGGAGCCCACCCCGCTGAGAAACGTTCTTGTAAGAACTCCAGGACTGTAGCTATTGCACAGTTCACTGGGTCTACAGTGGATTCCTGCTGATGGGAATCTCCCAAATCTCGCCATCTAGCAGGGATATTATCTCTAAGAGCCATATTTGAGCTGGCCAATAAGGTGCCGCTAGCAGCAGACATAGACTGTCTTGGAGAACTCTCGAAAGAACTTGTGGGAGCAGAGCAAGCGGGGGAAAAGCATACAGATGTGACCACTGCCACATGTGCACCATGTTCTCTTTGTGTATGTGTGTTCTTTTCGTCTGCACCTGTGTGCTCCCATTTTCAACAGTCTATCTGTCAGAACATTGTGTGGGAGGAGTGAGGGCGAACCACAGCGGGCCGTGTGTTTCTCCTGGGAGGCAAACACATGCAGTGCCACTTGGCCAAACCTCACCATATGGATTACTCTCACAGGTTTCATACTTGGATGAAACCACCAACTTCTCAGCCACCACTGAACAGTCTCCTGTGCAATAGGCCAATAAGCTCCAATAGTCTCCCAAAATCCAGCTTTATCTTGCTCAGTGTTGAAAATATTGACATACGCATGTTGGGGATAGAAGCGCCCTCATTGTAGTAGAATCCTTATAACCCCTAGAAAAGTTGTCCACTACACTGTGCAGAGAGGAGCTCCCATAGTGTTGCTAAACTGAACATCAAAGTTCCCTTTGAAAGGGAACAACAACAAATAAAATTAGGTTTTGACTTTTATGGCAATTTAATATGTTCTATATGCAAAGGATATAAATTCTTGATAATACTCTGGGACATTCAAATAACTAGGCATTTTCCAAAATATTTAAAATGAATGGACACGTAGCTAGTCAACACTAACTGGTACTAAGGAACAAGCAAACAAAAATGGATAAAAAACATGGGAAAACAGCTAGATTAATCACAAGATGCAAGTGGAGGAAAAAGAAATAAACAATATAATGAGTAACAGCTAGCTGGCCAACTAACCTGGCTCATTTATTTTACAAAAGGAAAATTTTACATCATTTTACACAAAACCCCTAAAATGGACTGGACAAAATCATGTGATGTTCATTTAAACTCACCTGTGGCAATTAACAGGTGCTGGTAATATAGAAATCCAAACTGAAACCAGTTAGAGTGTATAAAAGTTGGCTCAACCTTTGTGTTGTGTGCCTGTTCGTGCCACACCAAGCATGGAGAAGAGATAGAAGGACTTTCCGCAAAATTGTGGGAAAATATCAACAATCTCAAGGTAACAAGTCAATCTCCAGAGATCTTAAAGTTCCTCTGTCCATTGTCCGCAATATAATCAAGAAGTTTATAACCCATGGAACTGTGGCAAATCTCCCTGGACGTGGACAAAAGAGAAAAATTGATGAAAGAATGCAACGCAGGATAGTTCGAATGGTGGATAAACAACCTCAGTCAACTTCCACGCAAATTCAGGCTGTCCTGCAGACTCAGGGTGCATCAGTGTCAGCTCGAACCATACGTCGTCATCTGAATGAGAAGAAGCGCTATGGCAGGAGACCAAGGAGAACCCCACTTCTGACACAGAGGCATAAAAAAGCCAGACTGCAGTTTGCAAAAATGTACCTGAGTAAGTCTCAAGCCTTCTGGGAGAACGTTTTGTGGACAGATGAGACTAAGGTAGAGCTTTTTGGCAAAGCACGTCATTCTACTGTTTACAGAAAACAAAAAGAGGCCTACACAGTACCTACAGTCAAACATGGTGGAGGTTCAAGGATGTTTTGGGGTTGTTTTGCTGCCTCCGGCACTGGGTGTATTGACTGTGTGCAAAGAATCATGAAATCTGGAGACTATCAAAAGATTTTGGCCCATAATGTAGGGCCTAGAGTCAGAAAGCTGGGTCTGCGTCAGAGTTCATGGGTGTTTCAGCAGGACAATGACCCGAAACATACCTCAAAAAGCACCCAGAAATGGTTGGAGACAAAGCGCAGGAGAATTCTGAAGTGGCCATCAATGAGTCTGAATCTAAATCCCATAGAACACCTATGGAGAGATCTCAAAATTGCTGTTGCGAGAAGGCACCCTTCAAATCTGAGAGACCTGGAGCAGTTTTCAAAAGAAGAGTGGTCCAAAATTCCAGTTGAGAGGTGTAGGAAGCTTGTTGATGGTTATAGGAATTGGTTTCAGTTATTTTCTCCAAAGGGTGTGCAACCAAATATTAAGTTGAGGGTGCCAACAATTTTGTCCGAACTAATTTTTGAGTTTTGTGTAAAATTATGTCAAATTTTTTCTTCTGCTTTTTTGTGCTGTTCCAATGCACTTAAAGGTAATAAACATGTGTATACCAAAACATTTGTCATTGCAACACTTTTCTGGGAGAAATGGTGCATTTTCTGGAAAAGTTCCAGGGGTGCCAATAATTTCGTCCATGACTGTATATCAACATGGAAATTGCGCTCGGATCTGCAACAGAACAAATGGGCAGAGTCCACCCGAATACGCCCAATTACAAATGAACTCTGGAGCGGTTCGCTTGCGGTGAGAAAGCAATCCATCTCAACGAACAAACCTGTATCGCAGTGCATGATGAGATGTAGGAAATTTGGGATAAAATAAAATATATAAACTAATGAATAAAATATAGATAACTCATATTGAATAGTCAAGTGAAATGTTAAAACCTAAAGACAGCTGGATTTTGACATTAGACCATGTAGTTGTTGCGTAAGAGGACGCCAGCACGAGAATGAGGAAGTTCTGACAGATGGACTGTTGAAAATAAGAGCACACAGGTGCAGACAAAAAGAACACACATACACAAAGAGAACGTTTATGATGGACTTGTTTATTAACAGAATATATTCAAAAATAACATTAACAAAAAGAAGCACTACTCTTTCTTTATTATGGAATAAGTTTTCACAGTATGTAGTATTGGGCACATATTTCTTTTATTAGCACACCAAGGCCATTAAGTGTTACAAATGATGGGAGAATTTTTTTTGTATTGAAGATCATAATTTAAATATTAGATAGAACAGGAAAAACCAGGAACTATGTCAACATATGGAAAGTACAGTTCAGACAAGAAATGGGAAGTGTGAATACACACAAGGAAGTGTGAATTCACACAGGTCAAAATGGGAAGTGTGAATTCACACAGGCCAAAATGGGAAGTGTGAATTCACACAGGCCAAAATGGGAAGTGTGAATTCACACAGGTCAAAATGGGAAGTGTGAATTTACACAGGTCACGGCATCACATATTGTTAACATATTATTGTTCTGCAAATATATAACCATCTAGCAAAAACAGCCAAAATGGGAAGTGTGAATTCACACACTGTGTGAATTCACTCAGTGCTGGCATAAAGAGGATATGTATGGAGACTTGTGATTGACTGTGCAAAAGGGGAAACATGCATGATTAGTTGAAGGAAACCTGTCAGAAAATTTATATAAAGAGATTGTAAGCCAGTGGAGCCTCGGTACAAGATCTTCATGTGGCGAGCACACATGGTCCCAGTTGGTTTGTTTGCTGTCTTGCTTGACTGCTAATAAACTTACTTCATCTTAATCCAGTCTTCGTGAGTTCGGCTGTTTTATTCATCTTGAGTGGAAGAAATATATTTTCATTAGTTTATAGTTTGAATCTGTGAGCTAGCAGGGTCAGTGTAGGTTAGAGAAGCAAATTATCCTGCAGGGAATTGTGTTATGTAAAAAGCTGGTTTGTTTTGCAAATGGCTCCCAACATGAATTGTGGTTTAACTTGGACCAAAGACAAGCTATAATGCCACAGATGTTTCCAAGGTGTTTAGCGAATGTCTCAAGGAGATGGGCTTTTATCGCTCCATACTGGGCCGCACTGGGACATAATTTTATGCCGGGAGACTCACACTCATCCAGGCCAACCCATACACCCACAACAAATTTTGAAACCACTGACAACCATATTTTTTCTTTCCAAAATTCAATTTATTACAGAGTGTGGCCATCCCATATAACCATAAACAAGTAACCTAGAGGTAGTGAAGTAATGCTAATTTATATCAGGTTACATCGGTATGCCAAGTATTTAACAAACACCAAAATAGCAAAGCTGCCAGTAACTCTCTACTTTTCAATCACAGAAATACATTAAATTCAGTTGAGGTAAACAAAAGACACAATTTTTTTTTTTGGACATTTTTCTTGTACCTGTCACTTCTTTACCATGTCTACTATTATGAACAGAACTGTCTCAACATTGTTGGAAAACAACAACTTTTTAACCGCACTGTAAATGGTGAGCACAGAATTTTACTTTATTTTAGTTATAATTAAAGTTAAGATTAGTTTTTTTGTTTTTACTTTTTTAACCCCCCCCCCAAAAAAAAACCCTGAGATTTAACCATACTATATTTATACAGAGATATTTCAGCATGTTTAATTTATCTTATTTTACCTTTTGCCAGGCTGACTCTCCACCGTATTGTGAAAAATAGGAGAATTTTTTTTTCAAACCTCACATATGGGCAGACATAAGTTTCTAAATTGTCTAAATATATGTTAGTACAATAATAATTACAACAGGACAATATCGTTTTAGAAAAATCTTAATATTGAACATGTTGCCTTTTATGACCCATAGCTTGGAAACGTGTTTTTAGATGTTATTGCTGCTGCTGTTGTTTGCCCTAGCTGTATTTGTAATTTCAACACTAAATATAACAACATGGAGAGTTCCCTAAATTTACTGTATGTTAATTTGGATATTTGTCTGATAAATTACTTAGTATTGTAACTATACAGTAGATAACGCTGTCCTTTATCATATTTTGAGTGACGATAGTAATAGTGCTAATGTTTGCTAGTAGTGAAACCGTGGTTAATAAATGATTAGCTAAGTTAATAATCACAAAGCTACTTATTTTTAATCTTACTATATTTATATAGTAAGGTTAAAATAATTTATTTATAGATGAGACTGACCTGCACATGAAGCCCTGAACAGGTCAGTAATTTTACTACATTTCACAGCTTCTTTTTTGGAGGGCTTTCCTTTTGCATGCCCTTTGCCCCTCTGCTTCACCTGGCTACTTCCTCTCCATCCTCACTCATTAAGGACTAGCTGGAGCTGAGGCGAATGGTAGCGTTCCAAGTCAAGACTACCAGATTCCTGATTTATTATCGATTTATTATCAAATGCCTAATTCAGAAAAAAATCACTTGATTATATCGGACATGCAATAATATAAAATAATAATGATGAAATAAATCAAATAAAATGTTTATTTTTAAAAAACAGCAGGGCAGCGGGCCAGATCAGTCATCAGGCCACTGGGAATTCTCCTGATGCTCTTTAAAAAAAAAAAAAAACTAGATAAATAACTACAACTAAAAAGAAAGCCACAATAACCTATTTATTTTAATGGATGACCGCTATGAGCAGAACCCCGAAACATTAACACCTTATCTAGCTAACAATCTATGAACAAAAACTATGTTATATCAGTCAAGCAAACAGGCAACTCCGGTCTCTGGATTTATGAGATAGGCTTCACATTTAGCCAACATAAAGTTTATTTATATAACTTTTTTGTGGGCTACACAGTAGCATAGCATTACTGCCTTATATCTCCAGGTTCCAGAGTTTAAGCTTGAGGTCAGGTTACAGTCTGCATGGAGCTTTTGTGCATGTTCTCAGATGTGTACAGATGGATTTCTATTTCCACCCATCTCTCGAAAACATGTTGGTAGGTGGATTGGCTAGGTGCGAATGAATGTGAAATGTGTGTGTAGTGTGCATGGTGCCCTGCTAAAGACAGAATTCCCATTCAGGGTGTATTCCTGCTTTGTGCCCAGTGTTCCCAGAAAAAAATGGTTGAATGAAGGAAGTTATTTTGTCATAAGATGAATCACTGTTGCACTGAATTTCTCCAATGCATTATTTCGACACCAAGGAAACATTTTTGCTTTTCACTTTTAAAACTTCTAGGCATATAGCCATTAAAAGGCACATTCTTTAAATGGATTTTCTCTTAGAATGATTTTATTGTACTTTTTCTCATTTAAAGTTTCAAATGTTTTAATATTATTTTCTCAACACAGATAACTTTGCATGCATGCCTAACAGGAACTGGTGAGGCCAAACACTTGGCTGATCCTACACTTACTTCCCACCAGACACAATTATCATTCAAAAAGCAAGGTCAATTGTGGGATGAACTACATTGTGCCTTTATCAATTAAAGTGTATTTTCATTAGCTTGGTTTAATTATGAAGAAGGACCCACATTAGCATTTAAATGGTCTTCCTTTATTTCTCAATGGAAACAAAGAAACATAACGCAGCTCATCCAACCTAGCTAACAATCGAAGGTATTTTATATTCAAAAGCCTTCAAAAAAATTTGTTACATCAGAAAATTTGCTCTTAACTCTGGAAGTCTCTTTATTGTCATGTAAAAACACTGAAGATGATATTTTCATACAGAAAGAGAATAGATCTTAATTGAAATGAAAGTTTGCTGTTTTCATAATAAACATTATATTTAAAAAAAATGGCTAAAACACTATAGGAACATAGCATTGATCATATTGTTTGTAGTCATGTTCATGGTAGTTCCAAAGCCTATCCTGGGAACACTGGGTGTAAGGTGGAAATACGCCCTGGATGGGATGCCAGTCCATCTCCCAGGCATCTCCATCTTCTATAAGTATTTGTACAGTGATGAGTTCTTGTTGTTTCTGGATTTGTACTCCATTTGCATTGAAATGAAATAAAGCTTATGGAATCAAAGTGCAGATTACCAGCTTTAATCAAGTGGTTTGTATACCCATATTGTGTGAGGTGTATAGGTTCCTAATTGTCAGACCTGCCTAGTGTTTACTATCGATTCAAATGGAGTCTGTTGCTGGTGTCTCTCAGTATAAAGCCCAACAAATTTCCAATGCCAGAATAGAAGACCATCATGAATTTAAAATACATCAACATGAGACAGCCAAGAAACAACTGTTACAAACAATATGACCTCAATAAAAATGCCCCGACTGCCAACAGAAGAACAGTAAAGTGAGGGAAAGGTACAATAAAATTAATAAGAATAAGAGAAAAGATTCATAAATAAAGCGCACATTCCTGGATGTAAGCGTACAGTAAATCAGCAAGACATGAGTAGGTTTACCACAAGATCTAAACCAAAGGTAAAAAAAAAAACTATAAGTGACAGATTTTTTTCTTATCTTCTCCAGGTTGAGTAGTTTTCATCTTCATTATGAAGACGTATAAATATTTGGGTGATTTTCAGTCTCAATAAATTGTGGTGGGTACAGTATTTGAGTGTTGTTATTGTCTGGGAAGGGGCACCATCAGGACATATTACAAATATTATTATTACAAATTTTACACCTTGCCTAGTCTAGTTCCAAAAGAAACTTAAAGGAAATGAGACTGAGTGGAGGACCTGGGTCACTTGGATCAGAGAACAAGTATGTCACTATATATATAGCGTTTCACAAAAGTGAGTACACCTGTCATCTATTTGTAAATATTTGATTATATCTTTTCATGTGACAACACTGAAGAAATTACACTTTGCTACAATGTAAAGTAGTGAGTGTACAGCTTGTATAACAGTGTAAATTTGCTGTCCCCTGCCCGGTGTTGGACTTCGAACGAAAAGTCTTGCAGGGCAAGAAACCCTGGCATTCGTGTCTTTGGCCCTGGCCATCCACTGTAGGGGGGCGTGGTCTGTCACGAGGACGAAGTGTCGGCTGGCCAGATAGTATGTCAGTTCCTCCACGGCCCACTTTATCGCCAGGGCCTCCCCTTCCACGGCGGCGTATTTCTTTTCAGCGGGAGACAGCTTCCTGCTTATATACAGGACCGGGTGCTCTTCCTCCTCAAAGGTCTGGGACAGGACCGCGCCCAGCCCAGTTTCAGATGCATCCATGTGCACCATGAACGGGAGTGAGAAATCGGGGTTCCGCAACACGGGTGCGCTGGTGAGGACTTCCATTAGGGCTTGGAAGGCCCTCTCTGTTCGTCCATTTCACCCGGTCCAGTTGTCCCTTTTTGGTGAGGTCGGTTAGGGGGCAGCTATTGCTGAGAAGTTGGGCACAAACCTTCTATAGTACCCCACCAACCCCAGGAAGGCCCGTACCTGTCTCTTTGAGATGGGACGAGGGTAGTCTTTTACTGCCTCGATTTTCTTTTCCGGTGGCTTCAGCATTCCGCGGTCTATGGAGGAGTGGATGACCACGTCGTCCAGGTACGCGGCCACAAAGCTGCGACGGGGCCGCAGGAGGATGTCCATTAACCGTTGGAAGGTGGCTGGTGCCCCGTGGAGCCCAAAGGGAAGAACCCTATACTGCCAGTGGCCTGAGGCTGTGCTGAAAGCGGTCTTGGGCTTCGCGTCCGGTGCCAGGGCGACTTGCCAGTACCCCTTGGTCAGGTCTAGGGTGGAAATGAACCGGGCCCTCCCCCATCACTCCACGAGGTCGTCCACTCGGGGAAGGGGGTAGCTGTCGAAATCTGACACCTGGTTCAGCCTTCGGAAATCATTGCAGAGTCAGATGCTGCCGTCTGGCTTTGGTACCAGAACGATGGGGCTGGACCAGGGGCTGCTGGACTCCTCTATGATGCCGTCACGCAGCATTTGGTCCACCTCCTTCTCGATAGCCTTGCGCCGGGTTCTGGGACCCGGTAAGGTCTCTGCCTCACCACTACGCCGGGGGGAGTCTTTATCTGATGTCGGACCAGCTGTGTCATTCTGGGGACGGTAGAAAAGACGTCAGAGAATTGGCTCACCAGCTCGTAGAGTTCTTGTCCCTGAAGAGGTCTTGTGAGGTCTTGTGAGGTCCTCCCCCAACTCGACCAAGGTACGCCTGTCGTGGCCAGGGTCGCGGGCCGCGTATGCTGAAACCACCGGAGCTGGCTCCACCCACTTCTTTAACAAGTTTATGTGGTAGAGTTTCTCCTCCGCTCGCTTGCCGGGCTGTTGCAGGCGGTAATTGACAGCCCCCTGTCTCTCGAGGACAGTGTAGGGCCCTTGCCACCGGGCCCGGAACTTGCAGGTGCTGCTGGGTACCAGCAGAAGGACCTGGTCCCCCGGGCGGAATTCTCGGGGCTGGGCCGGCCGGTTGTATACCCTTTTCTGCTCTTCTTGGGCGGCGCACATGTGCTCCCGCACTATTGGTGCCACCCGGTCAATCCTCGTTTGCATCTCCTGTACATACTCGATGACCGAGCGGAGGGGGGATGGCTGCTCCTCCCAGGCTTCGCGAGCCACATCCAACAGACCCCGAGGGCGCCTAAATAGGAGCTCGAAGGGGGTGAAGCCGGTGGATGCCTGGGGACACTCGCGGACAGCAAACAGTACATAGGGAAGGAGGAGGTCCCAGTTCCTACCCTCCTCGTCTACCACCTGTCGTAGCATTCGCTTGAGTGTCTGGTTGAAGCGCTCGGCCAATCCGTCCACCTGTGGGTGTTAGACGGATGTTTTCAGGTGCTTCACCTGTAATGATCGACACAGATCCGACATCAATTTAGACACAAATGGCGTACTTTGGTCGGTCAGTATGTCCTTGGGGATTCCCATCCGGCTTTAAGTCGAGTAGTACCAACTCTCTGGTGATGTTGGGGAAGGTGGCTTTGCGCAGAGGGACCGCCTCGGGGTACCGGGTGGCATAGTATACAAGGACCAGGATATACTCGTGGCCCCGTGCCGACTTGGGAAGGGGCCCCACAAAGTCCATGCCGATCCGCTCAAAGGGGACCCGGATGATGGGCAGAGGAATAAGAAGCACCGGTGGGGGTCTACGGGGAGCAGTGCGCTGGCACAGAGGGCATCATTGGCAGAACTCTCAGACCTCTGCGTCCATCCCTGACCAGACGAACCGGTCCCTCAGTTTTTCGAGGGTGTTTCAGGGCCCCAGGTGGCCGCCGAGCGGATGGGCGTGGGCCAGGTGCATTACTAGTGGGGTCTTCATGCGGGGCACCACGAGGAGGTCTAACTGTTCCCCCCGGCGACAGGCCCGCTGGTAAAGGAGTCCCCCTTTTACGAGGAAGTACATATTGGGTAGTCTCAGGTCCAGGCTTTGGTCGATACCCTTGATCGCCCTCACTTGGGCCCAGCAGTGCTTTAGGTGGTCGTCTTCCTTCTGCTCCCGTCTGAACTGCCCCTCGCGGCTCACCTGGTGAAAGACAGAGGAGACAGGGTTAGTCTGTAAGGAGGACTTACCTGCCGTTGCGGCGTCTCTGTCCTCCAGAGCCAGGCAGGCCACCCGAGTCCAGATCCAGTTGGGACGCTGGGGCAGGCTCTCTGACTTGCTATCCGGCGGCGACTGGGTAGGGAGGGTGTACCTGGCCGGCCCCCGTTTCCGGATCGGAGCGGCGGGTTCTATCTCCGGTTCCGCCTCCATGGGCTCGTCGCCAGGGGTTAAACAGACGGGTGATCCCCGGCGGGTCCCTTAAGTGCGCTGCCGGTCGAGTTGGGGTCCCAAGGGCCTGTGGGGCGTCTCAGCGGACCCCTGCTCCCCCTGGTCAAGCTCACGGGTGGCGATAATGCGCTCGAGGGCCGTCAGGAGCGCCTGGGCGTTTCTGGGGCATGCACCCCCACGGCTTGTCGCTCGATGCAGGGTAATGCCCTCAGGAACCGCTCCATAACCACTTTCTCCACCACCTCCGTGGCCGTACTCCGGTATCTATATCAACATATTTCCTCAGTTACAAACAAATTAAAACCATTCAACAAATACCTGCAGTAAATTGACATAATTTGTGTGTGTGTATGTGTGTGTGTGTGTGTGTGTGTGTGTGTGTGTGTGTGTCTAATTTAGTGGGAGCCTTCTGTATGCTGCAAACATAAGATCACAGTCACAAGGTGGCTAAAAAAAAAAAAGCCCTGGCAGTCCACCACTCAGTCATAGAAACACAGTTACATAATGTATGTAACCTTCCATTTTTGGAGGCAGGCAAAATCAATTGCTGTGGCTAATTGCTCAAACTTTAGTACATCAAACCAAATATGTAATCAGCTGCGCTTTCCATTTCTCCACCCTCTTTTGCACTGAGTTCCCAATTTTTGCATGATTCTCCCTCGAATGCATATGTATAAGGGAGAAATCACACTTTCCATATTGCTGCATTCACAGTGCTTAAATTGCAAGTGTTTTTCCACACAGAATGCAGATTAATTATGCCTAAAAAACCTAGCCCTTAGACTGTCCCAAATTACCTGAATACACCCTGCAGTAGAGTAGTCTTTAATTAAGGCTTAATTTAGAGATGCATGCTTTCGAAAGCACACTCATCTGATTTATTATTATCCAAATATCGTCCCACTTTATCGAATATTCCTTCTAAAATTAGCAAATGCCAACAAAAATTTGAATACACTAGACATGAAAAGTCTGTTTCATATCACAGGCAAAAAGTATTATCAATATGTTTAGGTTTATTTTAAGGTTCATGGAGAAGGAGCGGTTGCAAAGCAAAAGTGAAAGAAGGTCCCAAGTTACTTAAACTGCCAAAAGTTTGGGTTATTATACATTAGGCTATACAAAATGTAGCCTACACAAAAACAGAACCCTTAAGGCTAAGCTAAGAACCCTTAATTGTCCAGTGAACCTTTAAAGAACTGTTGAAGAACCCATTCACAGAGTGTACAATTTGTTTAAAAGCCTGTTAGTAATGTGAATTATCTCTATTTATTCTGAAAATTATGAAATTAGCAGAATGGGCCAACAATCTGTCAATGATTTTTGACATCTTTACATTATTATTGTCTATTCATATATGACTGTTAATTATTTCTTGATGTGTTAAGAATTACTGCATTTACTATTCAGATTTTCAGTGGCGCAAAATACACGTTATTATTATTTGTTGGCATTTACTTTTAATTGCCTAACGTGAATCAAATTCTTGGGGTAGCCTTCCACAAACTTCTCACAACATCTTTGCCCATTCCTTCTGACAGAATTGGTGTAACTCAGTGAGGATTGTGGGCCTCCTTGCTCAGACACACTTTTTCAGTGTTCAGTCCACAAATATTTTATTGAATTCAGGTCAGAGCTTTGTGATAGCCACTCCAAAACTTTCACTTTGTTGATGTATGCTTAGGATCATTGTCCTGCTGGAAGACCCAGTTGCAACCAAGTTTTAACATTCTTGAGATGTCTTGAGGTGTTACTTCAGTATTTCTTTACTTCCTCATGATGCCACATGTTTTCTGAAGTGCACTAGTGACTGCAGCAAAACATCCCTACAAAATGATCTTACCATCCCCATGCTTTACAGTTGGGATGGTGTTCTTAAGATTAAAAGTCTCACCATTTTTCCTCCATACATACTGCCGATCATCTGACCAAAGAACATTAATCCAAAAGGCTAGGTCCTGGTGATTACCTACAAACTTCAGTCTGGCTTTTTATGCCAGTATTGAAATAGGGGCTTCTATGTCCTTACATGAGAACCTTTCAGGCCATGGTGATGTAGGGCTCTCTTAATGGTGGATGCACATATTTGGTACCCATTGCCTCCACCACCTTCACCAACTCAAAATGTTCTCTCGGGGTTCAGGTGAACCTTTTGGACAAAAGTTCATTCATCCCTGGGAGTTAATTTGTGCCTGTTTCCTTAATGATACAGTGTCTGTGTGGTCCCAATTTTTTATTATTTTTTATTATATTTGCATACAGTTGTATGTAAAGATGCTCATGTTAACTTCAATTATTTAGATATGGAGAAACCGGGCTTGTCAACATCCACAATTCTGGTCTCACTGGCAAAAAGACACGGTCTCTAAAGATAGGCCCTTTCAGAGCCACATGTGCACTCCCAATCAATTCCTAATTATGCCGATTGGCCAATCAAAAACTTGAAAATTCAATACATTAATTTTTCAAATCTTCAAGAATGTTTTAAGAGACAGTCAACTTGGTGTATATAAACTTTCAACCCACTCGAATTCTTGATATAAGTAAATAAATGCACCTACTTCAGTAACTTTGGTGGAGCATCGTGCTAAATTGATCTAGTTGCAACATTTTAGCCCAAAATGACAGTACAAAAGAACACATTCTATCACAAAAAAAAAAGAAAAGCTGCTAAAGTTACCAACCAATAATTTTTCTTCAACCACGAAGCTATGCTACGCTGTGATTCTCAGCATAGCATAGCTTCTGTGGAACATGGTGTCTTAGAAATGTGTGGAACTGTCTAATTTAATCTGACAACTGAGAACAGGAGCAGGATCACATTTAAATTCTAAGTAAAATCTTAATTGCTCCTATCTCATCAAATTATTGACATTTAATTAATATGCATTTGCACTATTTATTTGAAATATTATGCACTTATAACATGAGTATAATCTATTTAGGGGCTATGTAAGTTTTGATGATGCAAATAATGTACAAACAAAAACCTTCCCCACAGATATGAAAACCCTTAGAGAAAATGTATTTGCTTAAACGTCTTTTTATTGTGTATATATAAGGAGATTTGGTGATTCTCACTTGTGTTTCATATCAGTTTCTCCCTAAACATTCTTAGGAGATTAAAGGGATCAATCTCCTGATCACAGTGAAAGATTTGAAACTACAAAAAAAAAAAAAAATCCTGAAAAGTTAAAATTATATTTGAGTAAAGACAACTTTAAATGCATGCGACAGCTACCAACCAGGGAGGGTGAAGGGTAGCATGTACTTCATCAGACATAGCATCTTTTGGAATTGCTACTCATGCTACATCACTGGGCAACTGGACATTCTGAGGAAAGCTATCTGACCTCTTCCATATACATGAGCTCATGGATTCTTGCATGTGACAGTATAATGTCATCCCTTTCACCCAGAATCTCGCAATCTCCATTTTCTGTAGCACCTATTTATGACTTCGTGTTACAATGTTTGTTACTCAAAGTAAAAGTAAAAAGGAATTAAACATAATTGTGTGGGCCCTATTGTTAAGGTAAATGTGTATTTCAGTAATATAGCTAAGTAGGAGGATTTCGGTTAACAGCATTTATATTAAACCATGGATTCCATGTCTGAAAAACTAGAATTTTAAATGAAATATTGATAACTAATCTATATTGAATCAAATCGAATCGAAACCATATGAATAAGAATTGAATCGACTCGCCAAATTGGTCGCAATACCCAGCCGTAGTAAGTATGGCAATTGGCCAATCAGAAGCTTCTAAAATTGATTACATTCATTTCTGGAAACAAATTGTTTCAGATCTCTTTTTAGATATGGGAAGTCAAGACTTTCTGTTAACTGTTATCAGTGATCCTTACCTTAGTACTCTTTTGGATCCATGGTAAGTCACATGTGTTGATATTTCTATCTGAATCATGTCTGTGAACAGTAATTAGTTTAATATGTTAATATATCATCATTCACCAGATGAGAAAGATGCTTGATAGCTGATGTCACAAATGTGCTTATTGCTAATGAATGCCTTTTTTATAGACTTCACTATTGTTTAGGAACACTATAGGTATGAAACAAAAACAGATCGCAGATGGTTAATCAGCAGCTAAGCACATTCAAGAACCTTTAAACTTTAGAGACACACAAAACTGTGGTTCTGGACAGACAGCTGCTCTCTGCTCTGCCAATTTCCTTAGCAATCAAAACACACACACACACACACACACACACACACACACACACACCATATATATATATATATATATATATATATATATATATATATATATATATATATATATATATATATATATATATATATATATATATATATATATATTTATTTATTTATTTTCCATAATCAATCTCACTCAGCTCTACAAATGCAGTTTTTGTTTGGGTTTTTTTTATGATGCTTAATCAAAACTTGCTTCTCATTTTCCCCACAATTAGATGCAATTGTACGCCTAACATCACATCTGTCATTAAAGAAATTAAGAATGGTGCTCATGAAAAATGATCAGGAAGAGTGTCATGAACAAGTGTACTCACAATATTCAAATAAATCTGAATAATGCATACCTAGTTTTGAATGTAAAAAAAAAAATTATTAAAAAAAAATCCACCGAGTATTTTAGAAAAATATTCCACTACAATATAAAGCTTTCCTGCCTAACTGAGCGAGGCTCCACATTTATTTTTCATAACTTGCCCAAAACTTTTTGATTTTGAGATGAGAATTAAGTGCCATCATGTGTGCTTGTAACTACTATGCTTCAGTACAATTTTGGTAATTTGCAACTTGTGGGATAAAAAAATAAAATAAAAATAGAGAGTGAGCTTCACAGCACAGTCAAAAATGGCTGTGACTGTGGCTAGGTTAGCAGAGTTCTGCTAGTAATTGCTTTGTTGTGTCCTAAAGTGCCTGTTGAAATGACCCAGCAAAATTACTTGTTGAGTATTTAGTTTTCTGGATGACCTTTTCCTCACTGAGTGCTGTTTTGTTTATTTCCCCAAAGAGATACATGTGTCTTTTGATGTTGATGGGTGACATTTTGTGATGTTCTCTATCAGGAAGCTCCCTACATGCAGTACAAAAAAAAGTATCTATTGTGTGTCACCCACCACACAAGTTTCCAGTTGATCTGTTCTCTTTGTTGAGCTTCATTCAGCAGCCATTTCAAAAGCACAAAACAGATGTCTTTTTTATATGGTCATGCATGGTAATTAAGTCAGTGGGGTAAGCTAACTGGCCCATATACAGTCTATTAAAGCCTGTTTGGTGTTTGAAACGGTTTCACAAAGAAGCTGTTGACTTCCCATCACATCCACATTAGGGAAATATGGACACTAACTTCAAAATAAATTATTGCTCTATAAGAGAAGAGTAAGAGAGATGTGAGAATAAACTACAGATTACTGTATAACTAAGAAAACAAGAAATATTCTTAATTCAATTCTTAATTGCCTTTATGGCATGTGACATAATTTTCTATTTGTACATCTGAACAAAGGAGAAATTACTGTGAGGATATGAATCTTTAGCTGTATTCATCGGAACACTCAACAGTGTATCAGTGAGTAATTTCCCAGCTTGGCAGAAATTACATATACACAGCGTGGTTGGTTGTGTCTTGGCAGGAGGCTGTATTAGTTACATCTCCAGAGGCAAAGGTCAGGGCTAATGGCTAGCTGTGGTTTTGCTGGCAGCTAGGCATATTGGAGAGCTCTTTACAAAGTCTGCGTCACACACAACTTAATGGACCTGTCAGGTTTCCTGCTGGGTCAGAGAACATGGCACTTTTTTTTCAAGATACTGCTGATAAGACAATTAACTTGGAATTTGAAAGCTATATTGAAAAGAGGGCCTAATGTGAAAGCTATATTGAAAGAGGGCCTAATGTGCTACCGCTAAGGTGAAAGGAATCACTTTGCATTTTACAATAAGTTTCTTAAAAAACAATATGCGTCAATATGGACAAAAAATGCTTGTCGCCCATTTTATAAAATATGTACACTTCCACATTATTTAAGGCCAGCCACTAAAGGTAAGAATAAATAATTGAATCTACAATACAGCTTCTGTATGTGTGCAGCAGGACACAGCTTATCAATAAAACATCTGGATTCCAGGTCACTGAATACTTTCCATTATTCCCACTGAGAATCCAATGAGTTAACATTCAAACTATTCAACATATTATTTAACATATACTCATAAAAGAATAAGATTACACACACTGTATTTGTAATATGAACTACAACAATCATTAAGAGTCAAAGTGCAATTTTAGGATTTTTAGTAAGAAGAAACTACAAATTCCTTAACACTCCTACATGATGGTACACTTCAGTCTTATGGCATTATGACACTTCTATAGATGCTTAAGGATGTCTAAGTGCAGTTTCTTATGCGCTCCAAGAGATTACAATCACCTAAACAACAGATTTCACAGAAGACTGTCCAGTCTGATAAAATCAATGAGCGAAACATGGGAAAGTAAATAGATTTCAGCCTTGAGTCCACAAGATTCCAGATACAAGGAGATGGCAAAGTTGGCCGCTGTAGGATCACTGGAATAAGCTTGTCACATTGTGTTTGTGTGTGTCTGTGCATGCTGACATGAAAACGAATTTCCTAACCTCATTGTTCACACTCATTAATATTCACATAGTCATTATATTCATGAGCAAAACATCTGACCAAGAAGGCATTCATTATGAACAAATTAAATTCAATTCATACTTAATGAAACATGGTTTTATAAATTAATCTGAAAAAAAACCCCCAAAACTTCAATATTGCAACCATCTTTGAAGAGTAACAGCCCTAACCATGCATGCATGCCTCCTTGTCTCGGCTATTTGTATAAAAAATATTTCTGAATCCATAGGATCACATGGGCTTTATGCCTGACGTCAGATATTAAAGCTGCTATTTCCATAATAATATTAAATTTAAATTTTATAGCATGTCAGATACACCTTCATGAAATAGATTTACACAAGCTGGGTTCATAAAAAGACATCACACAAAGAGCCACATAATGCCCACATCCATCATTGCTGCTCAGATTCAGGGACAGTTTCATATCGCCATTTTAGAGATGTACTGCATGTAGTTTACTAGAGGGTCTTATCTGCCACTGGGCTTTAATGTAGTGTATCCTTGTTCCCTAATATTTCTTCAACCATGAGTGTCAAACCAGGTTCTGCTGAAATGTAAAAAGCTAAATCAAGGTGTATTCAGATCTGACATCCTTTAGAATTTGTATGTCAAAATGGCATCTATTATTTCCAGTGCTTTGAGTGGAAAATAAGTGCTGGTACTCCCTTCTTTTTTTGCCACGTTAGTTTATGTGTAACCAGTTTTAACAAACCAGTAGGCAATTTTGCAGTGAATAAAACACTAAACAGACAATGTGTGCAACATACTGTATACTGATCACAAAGTATTTGACTGAGTCATTCAGACCAATTACACCAGATGCGTTTATGGTGGTTTTTCTTTCCCATGTTTTAACACACAATTTCTATCCACACCAGCTGCATTAGAAGTGCACCATGCTTCTTCCCATCTCGGTGTTCATTTATGTGTGTAAGTGAAGCATAAAACTCCTAAGGAATACACTTTCTGTGAACTTAACTTTCACTTAGTTGGAATGTTAAGCAAAAAAATTATATTGTCATTATTTAGATAGTTTAATTAATTCTGTTGCTAAGCATGGGTTAATTCTGTTGCTAAACATGGGTAGAGTACCAGTCAGTACCAACAAACTACAAGATAGAAATATACAAAGAACTGGGATCCTGCATGACAGAAAATATGCAGGAAAGGGTGGTTTATTCTTATGTGCAGACCATCACATATAAAGATCATGCAGATCATGCTGCATGACATACCATTCATTAATCCATTCATTTTCTATACTGCTTATCCTACACAGGGTCACGTGAAGTCTGTGTGCCAACCCACTGCAGGGCACAATCACGCACACACACACACACACTGATTCACGCACTATGGAGAATTTGGAAATGCCAATCAGCCGACAACACATTGCTTTGCTTATTTGTAAGTCGCTTTGGATAAAAGCGTCTGCCAAGTGAATAAATGTAAATGTAAATGTAAATGTAACACATGTCATTGGACTGGGGAAGGAAACCAGAGTACCTGGAAGAAACTGCTCAAGAAAGGGGAGAACATGCAAACTCTGCACACAAAAGGTGGAGGCAGGAATCGACTTCCCCAAGAATATTCCTAATATTCTTCCTCTTCTCAGGATTCATGAACATTTCTTCCTTTTTTGGATTTTTTCCCCATCACTCATACCCAGAGCACATGGCCAAATTTACTCCCTTGGCTCCCGGCCACAGATACAATGAAGACTATTTTCTGTTGTCAAAAAGCTTTCTGTAGCACTGCACAGCCAAAGGCAATGGCAATATGTGCAATGTTTTTTTATTTTATTTGTATTATTATTTTTATTAGGTTAAAGCTTATCAATCGTTCTGGGTCAGAAGCTCAGCTAGGTTGATAGACTTGATGGACTTTCCTAGACTTGGTGAACCAAGAAAAACTAAGAACCTAGAGATGCTGGAAAATGAGAACCTTGGCTTTTAACTGCACTAAGTCAGAGCAAGAAACAGAAAACCGAAAATGCATGTTCATAACAGTAATGGTCAGAGAAATTGTTAAGGGCAAAACTGGTATAGGTGTCTAAGTGGAAGAAGAATAAGAACGTTACATGTAACCCACTGTCCTTTCTAACTTTTCATTGTATGATGACATTAGAATATAGTAGAAAGCTGAAACTAGTGGTAGAAACTTTTATTTTATACTCAACTTGGGTGAAATAGTTGTGTTGCATCCCACACCCGGTCTGGGAAAGCCTAATCTTATGAGACAGATATGATAAATTTTAGCCATAGAATGAGCATCTGATATGGAGAATGGGTCAAACAGTATTGAGCAAGCATTTCAGAAGAATCCTGTAGTTATTTAAAGTAACCCTTGCCCTATATTCTGTCCTCGCATTGTTCAAATACAGTATTAAAAACAGTGTCAGGTGGCATGTCAGTCAGTCCTGTAATTTGATCTCATAACCCTCCAGTTATCAACAGGGAACCCTAACCACTGAACCATTGCTTCAACAGTAAGAAACTGTTCAGTTTTCATCACTCTATGTTCTGCTCTCCTTTTTACACCAATCTGCTGCACTCCCAATATGATGTAAAATGGGGATAATCTTTCTCTAATCTTACTTAATGTGAAATTAGAGAACAATGATCAGCGTATTATAAATGCTTTTGATAGCGTTATTACAAACAATACTCTCTCATCTACTGAGCTCAAGTGCTATCAATACAAACATTAAGCACTATGATTAGAGCCTATCTTTTTTCTTTTTTAAAGTGCGGCTATTTTTTCATCAGTGTAATTCCCAGTGAGTTTTGGCCCAGTGCCAGCCAATTACCATGACTAAACTGTATGTTTAAATACTCAACCATATTTGACCCAGAATTGCCTCCAATCCAGGTTTAGTCCTGTGGGATAATTTGTAAGATAAAAAAAAAAAAAAGTCGACTGGGCCTTTATCCAGAGTGTAGCACAGCAGCCACCACAACAACAAGAGCAGAGACACACACCAGTCCCATACCTACTCATTGAATATATATATTAATACAGGGCTTCTGCAGAGGTAGGAGCAATCTTGTTCTGTCATCTTCACTTCTAACCAGTTCGTATCACCTGGATATGCATTCTAACAAAGCCAAGAAGTGACACATGGCTTCTTTGTTGTGAAGTCTTACCCTTTCTTCTTCTCATCTTGTGCATGTTAGACCACATGCAATATGTATGGAGCGATTGACTTAGTAGCTTTTGAGTACATTTAGAGCTACAGGAGGCTAGCTGGTGATAACCTCCTCTTATCTGTTTTGCCACAGTGAATGTAATTTTTATTTTATACTACATATTGTGAGTGAAAGGGTATGGAACATCATGGCACCCACTAGTTTTGATTTGTCTTCCTCATTAGCATTGCTAGCCTCATTGGCTATCAATCATCACTCTCTTCACTAGCTATCTCTACAAAGCTGCTGTGAGATAAAATCTTTTTTTTTTTTTTATTCAAAGCAAAACAGACAAACAAACAATAGATGTCTTCTATTCTGGAACAGCTGACATTTTTTATAATGCTTATTAGGCACTTCTACCACATTTTAGATTTACGTTTTATAGTTAATCCTATCAATGTCTGATTTTTTTAATCCATAGGCTTAATGGATGTATCCTATATTTGTGTCAGCCTTAAATAAAGCTCTCATTTAGAGTCTCATTAGAATCTAAGAACAACCAGTTAATAGGTTTCCTTATTTAATTGCTATTCTGTATCATTTGCTTAGCCTGTGGCTATAGCAGTAGTTCAATAATACATAAGAAACTTCAGTTGTTAAAAAAACTACTTTTGAATGGCAGTGTAGAAAACGACTTATACACAACACTGCAGGGTATATTATGCATTCAGGTGCTTGTTAAATAAGGCTTGGATGAAATTCATTTTGATTATTTTATTATGTTGATAGGCTTTAATTCAACCATGAAGGCATTCCATGTTCACCTTTTTGTCATAAACCTAATGTTCAACACAACAGAGCAGCACATGAGGTTAATAGGACATCTACAATATTCTGGAAAAACATTATTTGAAGAAAAAAAATTATGAAAAATGGTGAAATTGGAAAATCATTGACCGTATTAAAGTATATGAATATGACTCAAAAACTGCTATGAAAAAGGGGACACTTGAGTGACCTTATCCATTTATGAGTGGTCCAGTAAAATAGCTTCATATAAAAGCACATATATTCTCTTTCTTGATGGATGAAGAAAAAAATCTGAATTTTCAACTATATTTATGATCTGGTAATTGCCATGCAGCTTTTGTAAAATGCTCTGCAAATCTGTCAAATATCAAGTGAATTTAAAATAGATGTTTACCCTCATGCCATATCTCTGAAAGAACACTTGGGCCAGTAATTCTTCAACTAACTGCCAAAGAAATTTTCCCTGCAGTCTCTGTGGATGCAAATATCACTTCTTTGAGGTTTGCAGACGTTTAATCAGTCAGCATTTAGTGCCCTCCAACTAATTTATTTAAGCCATCTATGACAGAAAAAGTTGCAGAAACATGTTCATGGAGAGTGACACATGCACTGGCGGTAGATCAAGTAGTAGACTAAAGCCCAAACATTTTAATCTTTTATAGACGTGCTGCACAGAAAGGACCATAATCCATTCCCATGATTTGCAACGATCTCATGTTTATTTCAGAAGTGGAGGACTAAGATTTATCTTCACCTGTTTACATATCATTGCTTTATCTTTATACGATTGTGTGGTGAATCCATTAAATCTGTGCAAAGTGAATCTATGTAAGACTACTATATAGTGATAATGAGGTTAATTGCAAAATTAATGAGGGTGTTTACATGTGAGTTGGGTGAACCATAAGGGAATTATAGCTCTTAAGTCCATATTTGAGGGGATTATAAGTAATAGGAAAATTGGCTGTTTCCTGGCCAACTACAGTATTTTTGCAACATTACACCTCATCTAAGTAATTTATATCTGGACTCTGTCTCCTATGTGTGGACTAATTTCTAAGTGGCACAAACAAACGCATCATGTACCCAAAATAAATAAATCAGTCTTACAATCAAATGAAACAACTAATATCCACCTTTTAAAATGAATAACACATTTGTTATGGACCAAAGATTTGAAGAGCGTTATCCATTTTGACACATATGTATTCAGGACCTTGATAAAAAGGAAAAAAAATAAAAAATACACCAACATGACCTCAGAAGGATTTATACCAAGACACTCCAAGCACAGAAAGGACAATATATTTGTCTCTTGAGACAAAGATTAATTTCTAGCCAAAAACAGTTCAGGTTTATCATGTTATCTTAGAGGTATGTATAGCTGCTAGTGGAAATGGTTCAGATGCCCTTATCAATGTCGTGATTGTGGACAAGAGCAGAATAAATTCTCTGATCAACACCAAGATTCTGCTGTTTTATTTGGCAGCTGACTAGAAAGTATTACTATTGGATTTTACAGGACCAAAGAGTGGGTGGAGCTTTCCTTACAGCAGTAAATCACCCAGCATCAACCTCACTGAGAGCATGTGTTACTGAAGACAAGAAGAAAAAAAAAAAACGCTGGATTTGTAGATATCTGCATTACAGCTGGGGCAGAGGATCACCAGGTAAGTCATTAGTTGCCAAGTACAAAATATGACAATGTTAACTGTAAGTTGTAGGTTAGTTGTCCAATTCCATATAGTGTCCATGTAGTGGGGGACTATGCATGTATACAAAGTACCACTGTTCCTGTATGGACCACCCGAGATAATGTGGACAGTAATTAATTATGTTACTGTTTCCAGTCCTGATGTAGTGAGTGATTGAGAAGAAAAATATTGTCATTGTCAAAACACTGTAAGAATACTTTCTAGTAAAATACTGGCAGCAGATTTTTACCAGTCATTTATACATTTACAGCAAGAAACATAACACTTACTCTAACTACTATACAGTACAGTATGCAACTCCTATTTGTTTGGTGAACTTTGCATTTTATTTTACCATAGAGTAAAATGTACAGTTTGAGATTTTTCATTTTGAGAATGTTTAAATATTATTATTGTTTATTGAAATATTCTGTACAATCACCCTTTGGATTGTATGTTAAATGTCACATTTTAAACACGAAAAAACAAAACAAAGATTCGTCACCTTTTATCATTAAATCATAACCACGATTTCTTCAGAAACATTACTGTCACTTCAACTTGAATCTGAAACTTTTGTTTTTAAAGTAAATACTGAAATTCACTATTCTTGCAAATGCATGGACACAGTGGTCCTGAGACCTACCATTTAGTCAAACATATTTAAGCAGGAGCAAACAGCAATTTATGGTACAATAGTATACTCATCAAACTGTCATCTAAGCTAGCTAACTCAGTAAAATATTAGTTACCATGAGCAACTTGTAGGGGAATGACCCTGAACTGTTATTTAAGAGTCTGTTTGAAGATTTTAAGGGTGTTTCTGGCATACAAATTAGTAACAATTGTAAATGTTACTAAATTAACTAAAGTAACTTTTTACTTTAACTAAAGTAAAAAAACTTCTCTAGATGTATTGGTGGCAGAGGGGCATTCCCACTGACACTGTTGGTATAGTATTTGACTTGTTTCACTCTGTTATCTAGTTTGCATAGCAAAAACGATTTCATGTAAAGTATGTTATTGTAGTCAGAAGTATAGTCAGATTACTTAGTGTGGGTTTTCAGCATTTGCACACTTATACTGATGTTGAAACATCCTCCAGCTCTATTTTTCTGTGGGCTGTCAGACTGATGCATACTGTAGCCAGTCAGCAACTGGAATGTGACATTCAATACGGATCCACACTTAATATTTTGAGTTATGTTGATGCTTTTTTGATTTTCTGGTGTGATTTTGTTTTGTTGATGAGTTTTCCACTTACAGGCCACTTTAGTAGCTACACTGACAGTCTCCCCTGCAGTAATTATTCTTTACTTGAGGCTTGACCTTGAGATCAACTGTCTCCATGAGCCGAATGATTATTCACACATGCAAAAACAAATGTGTAGCTAAGTAATGACCTGAGAACTTACAAGAACAACCTCTATACAAATAGGGCTCATGGTTATTGATGCAAATTACAAATTACTGCAAAGCTCAGAAGGATCTCAAGTCACGTAATGGTCCTGTAACATGCTTGAAGGCAGAGTGACACAACAGTGCCATACACCCCCTATTTACCCCTGATCTAGCTACAGCACAGACTTCAATGCAAATGACAGATTAGTGAAGTGTAATTTAGATCTTACTACTAGCTTCAGAGATGTATGTTCAAACACCTACATCCACACTCTAGTCAAGGCATGTTGATTTTAGCAAGTTGTATACAGAGTGTTTTTCTCAAACATACAGGCTATTACTACTTTCGAACAGTGTACAAAGATAATCTGTCACACCCATGTCGGAAAAAACACCACCTTCAGCTCAGAGGAACTAACAGTGAGCTCTCCTCATTTACACTGAGCAGATACAAAGAGGGTAAAAAAAGGAGATAAATGAGGTATGAACCAAGAAGACAGGTAATGTTTTCATGTGACATATTGATCGAGTTCTTTGTCTTGGAATTGGAATCTCTTGAAGGTTACTGATTCCCAATTCATATATTACTATTGCATACAGTATTGTGAAATAGTCTTGAAGAAACGCTGTATATCAAAGATGCCTTCAAACATAATGAAATTAAATGTTTCTACATAAAAACAAATACTACACAGAGTAAACAGAAATACATTAAAAAAGTCAATATTTGGTGTGATGACCATTTGCTATAAAATTTTTTAGTAGTAGTCTCAGGTACAATTTGTGCAGTTTTATACGGAAACTAGCTGTTAAGTTTTTCTGAGCATCTTACAGAACCAGCCATAGTTCTTCTGGAGACTATGACTTTCGCACTTCCTTCTTATTTTTGCAGCAAAACCCAACAGCCTTTATTGTGTCATTGTGTCTTTTGCCTGAAAAGTGGTCTCTTACATAATATGCTTCTTTTTTTTAATGCATACAAACATTTTTCTGTAACGTTTCATTTTGTGCTGCAAAACTAAAGTATTTGTACTGACTTGATAATGTAGAAGTCATAAAATATAAATCTTTGTTTGTACTAAAAAAAAAGGTGCCTAAGACTTTTCAGATTTTGTTCAGCTTTAGCATCTTAAGAAAAACATGTTGGGTTTGTAATCTCAGTTATCAAAAGCTTTGCTGTCAGTGTTTCACAAGCAAAATGGAAACATTGACACTACAGGGTGAACCCCTGTTTTATTTTGTTTCGGATAAAGCAACAGTATGAAAAAATACAATTTGCAGCCTGCTGGGAAACAGGAGATTTAATTATCTATAGCATCCATTAATGATTATTCTTTTCTCTTTTTTGTCTGGGATTATAAAACAAAGGAACAAACAAACAAAAAATTTTAAATAAAGCACTTCCATTTCACTGACCCACCAGCCCCAGGACAAGTATTGGAAGACTTAACCTGTAAAATGTCCCTGCGTCAGGTTAAATTGAGTTTTATGAGTTTGACAGGGAAGAAATCGATTTCTCTCTCTTGGACAGGGATACGAGATGGGATTAGCAGCATGAGGTAACACATGGGCATAAAATCATAAATGCTAAATTACATCTATGGCCATCTAACCTGAAGCTGATGGAAACCCTTGTCAGTATAGTTAAAAGGCAGTATAGTTAAAAAAAAAAACAATGCATTTATCCTTAATGGACTCTTGCCTGGGGTTTGGGACAAAAAAGGACAGATGGGTAATTATTTGTGTAGTTTATACTTAGATATGAATGAACAGCCCAATTCTCATATTCAGTTCACAACTTTGCAAAAAAGGCATTCAATTTTAAGCATTTATTATTGTTTTTCTTTTCATTACAGCACTGTTGAATTCTTGAGTCACAAGGCTTTATTAAGGTTTATATTGCTGCTTTTGTTTTAACATGTTATCTCCTTAGCTCATTCATAGGGACTTGAATGGTGGACACTCCATATAATCTAAGACTGTTTGGCTTAGGACAGAATATCAAAGATTACAAAGATAAACATATAATACAAAAGGTCAGTAATTTTGCCATGGGAAAGGGGATTTCTGTGCTTTCTGGTATTTATTTTTATTTATTTATTTTTTTTTTTTTTTTTTTTTTTTTTTTTAAGAGGGGGGAAAAAAAGGGGGGGGTTTGGGGGGCATTTTTTAGAGCTTCTATAACACAAGTTATAACAGGATTTCAATTGTCTCACAGACATTCAATGGCATTCAATTTAATTCATTCACACAGAAAAAAACAGTGTGATATAACAGGAATAACACACTTCAGGATGTGCTGTTATAGAATAATAATCCACTCTGCTTCATGTCAGGCTGTATCACACCATCCTGGCATGCAATATACAATTATTTTCTTATAATATTCCTATCTTAATTTACTTGGTTACTGTTTGGTCATAATAACCTAAAAATAATATCACTATACAATTTGATTTGTAGAAGTTATTGTCCTTGTTTACAAAAGAAAATTAAGCTCAGTTTACTTTAGTTGCTCATTTTCTTCAGTAATCACTTTATCCTGGTTGTGGTGGAAGTGGAGTGTATCCCAGGGACACTGCACATAAGACAATAATCCCTATTGGGTATACTAGTCTACTGCTGAGAGCCAAGTTTCATTTTGAGATAATAATTTTTAGAACTGTTCCACCTTTTCTGGGATTTTTTTTTTACATAAGCTCTTGTGACACAAACAGAACATGAGGATTATAGAGCTAGTTGTTCTTGCATAATACTTACAAACTAATCACTGCCAATGAAATCTACTCCAAAGATATAATTTTACCCAACACCTCTGCTCAGTTGGACATTGGAACACATGATGAGAAGCAGTTTTTTGCTTTTAATAGGGAAACCATTACTCTGACTTATGCACACATGTTGCAGTAGCCTGACACCAAACTTATAGGCAATCTGTTAGTGCAGCCTCTTGGGAAACCATAAATAATGGAGGATGAGGACTGCATGGCAAGAGAGAAAGAGTGTCCCTCTTGTCATCACAACAATTCATTCTTGTACACAGATACAACTTTGTAAAACTCAGTTCATATTAAATTCAGAGTGTGGATAGTTTTTCTAGAAATTCTGTTTAGACTTAATGCGAATTTGACTGGAGGTCAGTTTGGCCTGATGGAGATGAAATAAATGTGAGGGATGTTAACCTATAATCAAAGGTATGGAATAAAGATGATCTGAATATGCAATTATGCTGCTTATTCACATTGGATTTGGAAACGAATACAGCCACATGTCTGCATTTTGGGAATTGTTATTGACTTGATTACACTGGAGGGATGCCATAACCTGTGTGATTAAACAGGAATGACAACCAGGCAAGAGAAGAAATTAAAAGCTTGTTTCTGAAAGGCAGAAAATGCATTCACAGAAACTTGCAAATTGTACCCTGGCAAGAGACAATCATCAATGATTAGATACATTTGTCTAATATGAATTATAGTCACTATTTAATTGTACAGACACCATGTGCAGGCAAATATAGTATATAGTAGTATATTTAGTAAATGTAGTATATGTCAGAAAATAAAAACAAGCAATCTTTGGGATATTGCTTTTATGAAACTAATACATTTACCTACTGCTGTGAAATAATTTAATGTAGTGATGCATAAACATAACATGATATTTGGGTGGTTATTATCTTGATTAGCAGTTAACAAAAATATGATACATATGTCATTTATGTTGGCAGTATCAAAACAATATTCATTGTAGTAATCTAGTCATTGGCACGCTCTAAATGACTTCGGCAGCTCTGTAGAATTGTTGTTTCTATGCATAGTCAGTTGCTACATGTTTTGTAAAATTTTATGCAGAGAAAATCAGATTTAAAGCTCATTCTATCTGCACTGGTGTTTCTTTTCTTTGGGATTTTGCTAAAGGCTTTGCTTAAGTAGCAGAAGATGCATGCTGGCTTTCGATTCAGTCCACCACCGGTTTGACATATCCTGATGGAAGGAAACTAATCGGGTATGACAGTTAGCGTGCCACCTATCCATTTGATACAGATAGATTTAGAATGCAGCTGTCAATTACACAGAATTGCCTGGATCCGTTTTGTTTGCAGCTAAGCTGATTTTTCTGACGCATTCAAATCTTGCTTTGTACTTCCAAACCTCAGTTCTTTTCCTGGACAAGTTCATCAGGGACTAGAGCTTCAGAACAACATGTTAGAGACTTCAGATAATATTAAAATGGTCTGTGGTAGCACATACACCTCAATGGTCTGTGGTAGCACATACACCTCAAATTTTAATATTATCTGTTATGATTTCTGTTCAGATGCTTTTCTGTACACTACATTCTCCTGTGCCTTTTCTCATCAGAAAGTCTCGGCTTAGTGGTCAGTCTGTTTGCTTCACAAAAACTTATGTCCACATAAATTCAAATCACTTGACTTAAGTGTTATGTCATTTGGACAGTAAGATCAAGAAATGTAGTCTTTATGACAGTCATGTTTTGGTATCATATAGCTGTCCTGTAGTCCTGTAAGGTAATCTTCTGTGAAGTGTTATCTTCATATGTCCTATATTTGAAAACCTAATTCATGTGTCATGAGAAAAAATTCATTGAATAACCTATATTCCTATTAATTCCAGTCACATATGGGGAAGGAAAGAATGAGTAAAATGGAAGAGACATTTTTCTTGCAGCTGAGGAGGGAGATTATTTCCATTCCAAATGGGGATGGACTTATTAACTGCAGCAGCAGGTATTTTGTCACTATCATACACATGAGGGGAATTAATGTTCTCCTTACTTCCCCTCTGTTCCACCTTGTGGGGTATAGATGACTTCTAGCTAACCTCAAGACCTGCATCAAAAGCTAAGCACAGAACATCTGAAAAAAAACAACAACAACAACAAAAAAATCCTCCCTCTCCAACATCACTTAGCAGAATGAACAGTGCACAATAGACTGCACATCATTCACAGGTGTGGAAGATTTACACTTTTGTTGTGCCAGGAGCTACTCATCTAAAAGCAAACTCTTGTAGTTGTGTGCATGTCAAACAAATAAAAAAAAACCTGGTGTGTACACATTTTCCTCTTTGGAGAATACTTTCGATCTGTGCTGACAACAATATATGCAAACACTCTGCTTTAGGTCATGTAAAATCAGCACAGCTTATTATTAATTAACTGTAGAAATTTGTTATTCATTCATTCATTCATTCATCTTCAGTAATCTCTATCCTGGTCAAGGTTGAGGTGGATCCTCAGCTTAGCCCAGGAACACTGGGAATATGATGGGAATACACCCTGGTTGTGAGCTTAGTCCATGCACCATCTCAGGGTACATTTACACATGCATTCACCTCAGTTTAGCATAGCCAATCCACCTCCTATTGAGATGGGAGAAAACCTGAGAACCCAGAGGAATCCCACAGGGAAACAGACAGTAACTCAGGATCAGGATCAACCTGGGGACCCTGGGGTTGTAAGCAAGCGATGCGAATAGCAAGGTTCAGAGTGCCTGTTTAATGACATATTAATGTAATAAACACATAGAGCAATATTTTCATGAACAAGCTTAGACATAGCTTGAAAATAGTTTATTTCTCTGCTACCATTTTATTTGATCTAAATTCCAGCTGGTGTGGTAACTCTGAGAAGCATCCAATCATTTGTTTTTCCTGAACGTGATTTTCCATTATCACTCCATACACTGTAATGCTTTATTTTAATAATGCATCATTTTACTATTTTTTTTTAGCTTTAGTTAGATTCAATACTATACAAAGATGCATCTTACTAGTCTATATACTAGTCTATATATCTCCTATTTCTTTATACACTATGGCCTTGTCTAACATTCTGAATAATTGATGCTTCTCTGCAGTCATTGTGATAAATTTATGGCCACAGAGAGCAACAGCATGGTCGTATATTTTCTCCCTTGGTGTTTTTCCCCACAAATTTATTTATGCATACATTCCAAGGTCAAAAGAACCTGCTATTTTATAAAGACACGTTATTTCATCAAAACAATGTTGTTAAGACCTTACTAACTATCCACAGTACAGCGATGTTTCCTGGATCTTCTGTGCCTATTTTTTAGAGCCAGTAGCATTTTTAATACTAAAGTATGAACAATCAGAATTAAAAGCTGCCGCAATTAGTGCTGAGTAGATAAACGAAGGGCAATTTAAAAATATGCGTATTTATTGCTTAGTGTTTGTACATATATTTTCTCATTTGTATTTTCATTTGTCTACGCTTAAAGACTTCGAAGTCTAGGGGCAGTGGTGGCTTAGGACGTTAGGCGTTCAAGCCCAGGCACTGCTGAGCTGCCACTGTTGGGCACTTAACCCTCCCTGCTCCAGGGGTGCTGTATCAAGGCTGACCCTGCACCCTAACCCCAACCTCCTGGCATGCCGGGTCATGTGAAGAAAAGAATTTCACTGTGCTGCAATGTATATGTGAGCAGTAAAGACTCATTATCATTACTAGTAGATCAAGTAAACATTGCTTTGTTAATGAATCCATTATGTAAGTTAATTAAAAATCCTGCTGCAGTGATGAGTTGGCATAATGGATAGTGTTATTGCTTCATGTTCCAAGGGTTGCTGGTTCAATGGTGAGCTGTCTAAAGTATTGCGGTTTTCTCCTGGGCCTGTGTGGGTTTCCTATAGGTTCTCCATTTTTCTCACACATCTTTAAAATATGCTTCTTAATGCTTTAGATAATTGTCCTATTTGTGAGACTAATGTGATTCTGACCAGGACAAATTCATAGATGATTGAATGAATTAAGTGTTTCATCATGATTCCCATGCTCAAATTGACATATAAGGAATACTAAAAATACTTGAATCAAGGCAAAGTAAAGAGTTAAGCAAGCATCAGAGCATTGTCATGATTTTACATATAAAGTTTCAGTGCAATAGGTGGTAGTGTTGCCAAGATACTGCATAAAACACTATGCAGTGCGTACGTTAACTTTGATGATGCGTTATATGAAAAAGGTTTGAGAGAGCGGTCCTTGGCCCCCTAATACTACTACTACTACTACTACTATACTACTGCTATTAAAAACCTACTTTTGAGAGATAGAATTCTGGTCCTTTTTAGTTTGAACAAATAAATACCATAAATCCTAAAATATCTAAAATAAATATAAAGTCATACAGAGAGGCTTGTTGCAGCATATTGATTTTTGGCTTTAAATTATAAATTGGTGCAATTCCACAGTATGAAAGAATCCTGCTAATACTATGATTATGTTGTTTCAAATTAAACAAAAGTAATAAATTGAGTCATAACTCCTAATTAACTTTATCACTAACCTTTATAGTGGGGCTGTGAAAGCACAAAGGGCTATTCAACCTTGAATACCCTCCCAGTTATTGGGCTAAGATTACTTGTTGAATTACAATAAAGCAGGCATTCTGTAAAATGACTACAGAAAAAAAGACATGATTATTTACTACTTTATTTTACTATTAACTCTGTGTTTATGGGAGAGAGTAGTCTCAATTAGGGGAGCTTACTCTTATCAACAGGCACAGGGTATTTATTCTCCAACATCACAATATTTCAAATAATCCTCAGTCTGCAATATGTATAAACCAAATATATTCAAGTACAGGGGGACTGACTCTATCAGACATGCCAACCTTTAGATAAGATCTTTATATTTTAAGATTGCTGGAATGAAAAGATATATTAAAAGGACATTCTCCATTTTCCCCAATGAAAATGGCAGACGAGCCAATCGACATATCATTCTGGAATGATTGACAGGAGATTTTTTTTTTCGTCTGATATAGATAATGCACCAACCTTACAGGCACCCAGTAAAACCATAAGATATCCCATTTGCACAAATCTCAGAATCTGCCTGCTTTTTACAGTAACTGCAAGGTTATAATGCTCCCCGGCTCATCGGATCGGAGGAGTTGCACTGATTGCTGCTCTAGAGGCCTAAGGTTCCTCTTTTATAAATGATTTGCTCTACTGCTCTCAAAGCTGACTGTGGGAACTAATCTGGACTACATTACTGATATGGGGAGCTAGAATTAAGGTTTCAATGTGAGTGCCAATAGGGTTAATACATTAAGAGGTGTTACAACTTAGACAGGCTTTTGCCAGAGGGAAAAAAGAAACCCATACTCACACTACTTAATTGTATTTGTTCCAACTGTAATGATTCTATTCACTCTGCTATACAATGTAGACCTAGTGACCAATGACTCACTGTACATTTTATGATGGTTTACAATAATCAGTGGAGCACACAGCAGTTATTACCACCCCTGTAGCATGCATTTTAGAAACCAGGGGGTGAAAACCTTGGTTAGTCAAAATTCAGTTTTACTGTGACCTGTTGTGAATCATTTTCTACACAGTCACAGTTATTATGGCTCTAGAAATAGACAATGTACTTACTGACAATGCAGTGTACTTACTGATATATTATTATTTCTGTATTAACGACCTACACATATAGGACTTGTAAGGTGAGTAAGGTGAGCGCTCCACAACATCAATAATAATAATAACAACAGCAACAACAACATTTAACTAAAAAAATACATTTAATCATTTTTCAATATGGTGAAACGTTCTATAAAGAGATACAGCGCATTGTAATGGCTTTCCATCATGGGAGTCTTCAGGACAGAGTTTAAAGTTAGTGCTTTTCTGTTTCCCAGAATCAGGACAAGTTATGTTTTGTGGTTTTATTATCTTCAAGAAAGAGAGAAAAAAGAGGCTAGTGAGTAAAGGACTGTTTATAGTTGCTATAATGTTAGTAAAAACAAGACATTAAACAACATTAAGTTGTAAATGATTAAAAGGCACATCTTAATTAATACATTACAAATTGTAATTATTGACAAAGTACTGTGGTATAAGAAGAACAAAACACTTTGGGACATGTTATTGAATAATAATTTATCATTACATTACCTCAGTGTTGATTATTTTTCTATAACAGCACACCGGTCATGTTTTATTCCTTAAATAAACTTAATATTATTGATTATAAGTAATTATTAATAAAATTTCTAGGCCATTGACATTAATGGGTTCATTATCGAATTCTTCAATCTGTTTTGACCCCTCGTTTAGTTTTTACTTTCACAATATTACACAGACACACACACACACACACACACACACACACACACACACACACACACACACACACACACACACATACACACACACACACACACACACACACACATACACAACCACACACAAGCTTTATTTTCTTCCACCTCTTGGTGAACACTACTGAAGGTGCTGAAAATTGGTCCAGGCTTTTATTACCATTGTCTTGAAAAAATTCCAGTTTCTTTGGTCTCACGGCTAACAGTCCTCACCCGTACTTCTGAATCTAGTCACGTTACTCCTATACTCGTATACACTGGATACGTGTTTCAGTTTAAATACATTAAAAACTCCTGCTTGGGCGCCTTACATGGCCTTTTCCCTTCATAACTTTCTGAACTGCACCTTTCCTGTATGAACTCTCATGAACTCTCTTTTTAGACTGTCTACAATGGGAGGAAGGTCTCATAATGTTTTAGCACCTTAACTTTTGTATCGCACTACATCAAGCCCTCTAAGACCACTCTTCTGTCTCTTCTTTTAAAGATGAGCGGAAAACATTTCTTTTGTCTAGTGAAACTTGACAGAATGGTATGTAGATAAAAGAATGAGGAGTTCACATGTGGGTCATGTGAGTTTAAGATTTAATAGATTCTTACACTAAGGTGCCCATTCTGTGATTGTAGAATTACAATAGTGCATACATCCTGATACAAAGACATTTTTGACTCATTTTTGACCTTTAGTCATTAACCAAGTGGACAGAGGGTTAATTTAAGGGCAGGCAGTAAATCTGTAACCTTAATCTCTGTAACTTGATGGTGCACATTTTTCACACTGCTGCTATGAACTATTAGAGTGCTGGAATGATTATATATTGAGAAAAATTTATTATTTTTCCCACTAGATAAAAAAAAAACTAGTACAAGAAAACTGGGACTGAACAATTTACCAATGGACACTGGACCTGTACAAAGTAGGAAAGGATCTAGCTGTATGTCTTTTATTACATGCACAAGTAACAAGAGCTAATTGGGATGTCAAGTCAACTAAATCAAGAAATCCCAGCAGACACTGAGTGAGCACGCTCACACAAGGACTGAATTCTTGTCCTTCTGTCCATTCTAGTAAATTCTGTTTTGTCTTTGTGCACCTAACAATACCAGGCCTGTTTGTATTGATCATTATTCTGGTTTGGCCTGGTTTAGTTTCTTGCCATTGCCTAGTTGAAGTCTGTTTGCTTATTGCCTAAGCATTGCCTGTTTTTGACCTTGATCCTGCCTTACATTTTGCACTTGTTGATCTGTGTTCCATTAAAGCTGTTTTAACTACATCAGAATCTGTCTTCGTCTACATTACATGACATGGGGGTGGGACTGGTAGCACTATTTGTACCTGAATGATTAAACATACCATGCCACTAAACATTGGAAACCAGGCATAAAAGCACAGAGATGTCCTTTTTTAGAAGTATATTTAAGAAAAAAAAAACCAAGACATTATTAATAGATGCATTTGAGGTTGAGCTTCTTTAATAGATGGAATGTATTAAATGAATTTATAGTATGTATTAGTTTATGATTGGTTACACGAGTGAGTGTTTTTCCACAATATTTGCATATGTGCATCATATCTGATGTTGGTATCATCTAAGAAATATCTGAAATGTCAAAAACCAAATTTATATGCTTACAAGAGTGCATTTTACATAAAACAAAGTATCACTCAAAGAAGACAGACCAATTTATTTAACACCTACATTCTTATGAATTTATTTATACCACATGGGCCATTCATTCTAAATAGCTTTTACAAGTGAATGACCAAACCATGCCTTAGAAGGGATTAATGATTAACACACAACTCAGAATCTATTTCTTGCACGTTCTTCCACCAGTTCTTGTCAGTAATAAGCTATTTCTTCACTTACGGGTGGAGTTGCCATCTGATCTCTTAGCAGGCCATTTATTGTGAATCTAAAAAGTAATCAATCATCAGAATGAGTAATATTAAAAGCAAATCTCTGAAGAAAGCTACTGTATGATGAGAGAACTCTTATTAAATTTGCATTACTGGCCTGGTTTTGTTTGAAGGGGCAAATGCATTTGCAAATAAATCCTTATATAAGGTATGGTTTGAGGAACTAGAAAAAAAAATCCCTGAAGGGAATGACAAAGATGGATTACGTTTGTATTTTGTATCTCAACAATGAGACATGACTAATTTCTTCAGAGGACATCCTCTGTCATAAAAGGAACATTTGCATGCCATCTGGTCCCTATTAGACTGCATGTATTTATATTATATAATTTTTTTGAATGGAGTGCTCCTTAAAACTGTTTGTACATGGACAGTAAGAAAGGTGATTGTACAGTATAACATCTAAAATAATCTTCTGTACTCTCTGGTGAATAGCTCATTAAAGAACACAATGTCTCAGCATGGAACACTGGGACACACTGGAACTAGGACACAAAGTAGGAGATTGGTGACTATACATCAAACTAAAAAACAAAGAGTAAACCAGATAGGACAACTGGAGTAAAAGAAAGGGTAAAATACATACATACATACATACTACATACATACAAACAAACATACATACCTACTTACAGTATCTCACAAAAGTGAGTACACTCCTCACATTTTTGTAAATATTTGATTATATCTTTTCATGTGACAACACTGAAGAAATGACACTTTGCTACAATGTAAAGTAGTGAGTGTACAGCTTGTGTAACAGTGTAAATGTTCTGTCCCCTCAAAATAACTCCACACACAGCCATTAATGTCTAAACCGCTGGCAGCAAAAGGGGGTACTTTTGTGAGATACTGTACATACATATAAATATCAATAGTGATCAACATGCAGTTATGCTTTTACAAGGCAGAAACAATGACTACAAATGTATAACAGTGCAAATATAAGACCTTGGCAAAGTTTGCATTGTGCTGTTAGTGCAAATGATCAATGTATAAAAGTTGAAGGCCTTTTGCATTTGCACAAGTAGCTTCTTAATTATGATGAAGAAATTTTTGGATTTCCTGAACACCTTTTTGCATATACTGAAGATAAGTTATTGATTTGATGATGATCTTTGATGATTTTAAGTCAAGTCAAGTGGGATTTTATTGTCATTCCTCTGTCTAGCTTGTATACATTGGAACGAAATGTTCCAATTGCTGTTTGTTTTTTGTTTTGGGGGTGTCCCTCGTCTGGAGGTGAACCGCTGCTCAACAAAAAAAAAAAAAAAAAAAAAAAAAAAAAAATTTTAATGTTATGTCTGATGAGAAAAGGGTGTTAAATTTTGTTAATAAATAAATATTTATTTAATAAAAAAAAAAAAAAAAAAAAAAAACCCACCAAAATTGTGATTATTAATTCAAATTACAGCATACAACAGCAACTAAAGCTAGATTCTCAACTGCATGACTCACAGATATGAAATATGTAAAAGCATTACTGTAATCATTATTGTTATTTATATGTATAAATTTTATCTTTTGAACTTTTGTTTAAAAAAGAAATCACAAAAAATATTTTTTTAAATTAATATATATATATTATATATATAAATCTTTGTTCAATATTTTTAAAAAATTTTTTTTTTTTTTTTAGTTAATACTTTATGCTATGTAAGCGTTGAAAAATTTTATATAGAGTCTTTCCTATAATGCTTTAGGTGCTTTGAGAATACATGGCATTAAGGGATCTGATACATTCCTCCATGCAGAATCTCTCCAGATCCTTCACATTCTAGGTCTTCTCGTTTTTTTTTTTAATTTTTTTTTTTTTTTTTTTTTTTTTTTTTTTCTGCTGGAAGATCCAACCATGGCCATTTTGATTCTTGCCATGGCAGAACTGAAGTTCATTTAATATCTGTTGCACATTTTGTCCATGATTATTATTAATATAATTATACGTTTAAGTTATTAAGTCAAATGAAAATTGATTGATTATTATATTGTTTTCTTGTTTTATAGATATTCATCAAATCTCCAAAACACCCTATTTTGGTTTAATCTGACTATAGAACTTGTACATTAGATTTTTGGAATTAAGATGATCCAAGACAACTAATATTTTGAATTATAATTGTCTTTCAAATCATTTAATATTTTTACCTTTTATACCACTCGGATTTTTGATGGTGTCAACAATTTCTTCTGCGAATGTTAATTATATTCATAGGTATCTTATATATGTTACATGAATTGTTAACAACAAGATTTTTTTTATAAATTTTTTTTTGTTTTTGTGTTTTTTTTTGAATTTGAACAAAAGATCAAAATATAAACAATAAAGGCAATTTTTCAATTTTTTTTATTTTTATTTTTTTAGTTTTAATTTTATTAATGAGGGACTTTTTTTACACACGTATTTTCAAAAAATATTTATTAATTAATAAATAATAATTAAATAAAATTATTTAATAATTTACTAAAATACGTATTTAGAAAAGTAGATTTTAGAAGAATTTTTTTTTTTAAATGCATCTAGTAGGATTTCTAGAGATGGTGAGCTTAAGTGGGCATACCATACCATTTAGTACCAGAATATAAAAAGTGTCATTCACATACATCAGATCAAACCCACCAAAGAATTAATGATGAAAGATTTTTATACATTTATACAACTTGCACTTTGTTTTCCCCAATAACAGTAAATTATTGAACACTTGATAAATTCTATAAAAGCATACTGAATGCAATAATATGCCATATATTGAAAGCATCTGTAGATTTACAATATTGGAACTGAACAGGGTACTTTTTTGCTTCATTACAATATTAAATTTCTGAGCTATCTATAAGAAATCAATACCCAGTTGTCTCTACACAGTTTTTTCTCCGCCTTTCATCACCCTCCGCCCTTTTTTGGGGATACAGAACAAAAGAAGGAGAACCCAAGGTCAACTTTACTGAGATTCGCTGCTAATCAGGTCAGCTGGTGATTACCTTCCTGAGATCCACGGGGTGTTTAAAGCATTCACAATCTCACCTCATTTCAGGCAGGTCGGTGTGATGCCAGCTCAGTGTTGCAGAAACATTATGGTAATGGATGCTGAGCAGCACTGAACACTGAGAAGGAAGAATTTTAAAATGTTTCAGATGGAGTGAAGGGTATGTTCATTACCGCATGGTGCTGTTTGTTTCAGTGACAGGCTGTTGTTCTGAGGACTTGCAATTCCAAGATGCTGGTTGCATGAGAATCTTTGGTATTCAGTGTTCAAATGTTTCTGCCTTCATAAATAGTTAGAAATATGCTGAGTCTGTGTCATTTATTCCCAGTGCTTTATATGCATTTAATAAAATCTAGTAATGATATATTCAGTGTAACTAACAAAATTGCATTATTATTATTATTATTATTATTATTATTATTATTATTATTATTGGTTAGCACAATTTCCTCACACCTCTGAGTTTGGGCGTTTGATCCCTGCCTCCACCCTGTGTGCACAGAGTTTGCATGTTTTCCCCATGCCTCTGGGGTTTCCTCCCCCACTCCAAAGACATGCGTTGTAGATTAATTCTCATCTCTAAATTGTCTGCAGGATGTGAATGTGAATGTGATTATGGTATAGGCTCCAGCCTCCCTGTGACTGTGTAAGACAAGCGGTACAGAAAATGGATGGATTACAATAATAATAATAATAATGTAAAATTCATTATTTTCAATTCAATCTAGAAAATGATTTTCTTTTTCCAGGTAGAGGATTTAATGTCCATTTTAGTGGTAGCCAAGTATAGATTTATTCTTATTCTTCTTTTCGTGTCAAGGTTCCACTTCATAGTGGAACCATTGTGGTGAAAGGATTAGTGACTCAGCAGTATGACACCGAACGTTTATAGATTTATTGACAGAAGCCCATTTGAAGACATAATCCAAATAGTTATGTACTACAGTATAGCCTGGAAAGTGTGTGTGTGTGTGTGTGTGTGTGTGTGTGTGTGTGTGTGTGTGTGTGTGTGTGTGTTCATGGTGCTCTGGGATGGACTGGTGTTTCTCCCAGGGTGTATTCATGCCTTGTGCACAGTGTTTCCCAGATCTTGTTGCACAGTTCTAGAGCAGGATAAAGCAGTTGCTGAAGATGCATGAATGAATAATTAAACTTGTCATAGTGTGTATGCTAAATTAGTAGCATGAATGTGAAGTGCATGTATCTTTATTGGCCACTTGTATTGCCATGACAATTTAATAACCCGTGTAGAGGCATGTGAGTCTTTTCTCTCACATCCCTGCTGTGTTACAAACATCACTTTAAATGATAGAATATCTTCCAGTGCTATTCCGAAAATGATCTATTTACTCAGGCAGTGGAGCATTGCTAAAATCTTTTTGTAGTTTGGTCCTCATAATTAAACATAGACGTGTGCAGTCATAAGAAAGCTTTGCCCCAGATGTCTGTGTGGAAATGCTTCAGAAGCATCTGGGATTTTCAGGGATTCCTGCCCGCGCTCGTTTATATTACTAATAGGCCGCTTCTGCACACTTCTAACCCTGACATAAGTATGTAGCTTAATGTGATCAGCTGACATGAAAATTAAGTGTCAACACTGTTTGTGACAGGTTAATTGTATGTGACGAACTTTTCTGACAGAAAGATTTTCTTGAATAATTCACCTGTAGCTGACTATTAAATCACAGAAAGCAGAAAATCTGGCTGGTCTTTAATTTCATTTGTAGATGCTGGTAGGCAAATAAGTTCAGAGGGCTGCTGATATAGTGGCTGACATCGCTGTTATTTACTATTTCCCCCTACTATTTCCTTTTTTCTGTATGCTGTGCTTTGATATGATGCTTATTTATTCAGTTTAATATGTTTCATGGTGGTGCAATGCACATTTACACTTGTACTGTACTCCTTGTTCCAAAATTCTGCTGCCCCAAACACATTAATCAGAAACACAGTCTGGTTGTGGGTAGGAGCTAGCTTTCTAGTTGGCTCATATGGGTGACCAAGAATATTGTCAGAATCAGGAGGGATAGTGAAATCCTAACATGTTGAGTTACTATCCATCCATTTTCTGTACCGCTTATACAGGGTTGAGAGGGAGCCTGGAGCCTATCCCAGGGGTACACAGGGGTGTCAACCGACTGCACACATTCACACACTGTGGTCAATTTCGAATTGCCAATCAGCTCACACATGGTCCCGGCACATCAAACCCTGGACCCTAGAGGTGTGAGACGAACGTGCTAACCACTAAGCCAAGTGACGTGCTGGTGAATGAAGCACCTTGCACCTATACTCAGTGTAGATTTATTTGGGCAAATCCAAGAATTATACTCAGCATCTATAGTGGGGGTTAATGCAATATCTCACAAAAGTGAGTACACCCCTCACATTTTTGTAAATATTTTATTATATCTTTTCATGTGACAACACTGAAGAAATGACACTTTGCTACAATGTAAAGTAGTGAGTGTACAGCTTGTGTAACAGTGTAAATGTTCTGTCCCCTCAAAATAACTCAACACACAGCCATTAATGTCTAAACCACTGGCAACAAAAATGAGTACACCCCCAATTTTTATTTATTTATTTATTTTTCCCCATCTGCTACCAGGTACAGGTACTTTTGAGTTAAAGTACATTAGCTACCACCTTTTTAGCTTAGTTAATTAGGATTCAGAAAAAAAAGTGCATCTTTATATTGCATATCTACAATTATTCAATACACATTCTTCTAGCTATAGCTGTCCAACAGGAAAGTGCATTATTAAAATAATCCTTCAAAAGTTAACACATTGCAATAAGAAGGTATTCAAGGAAATTCAAGCTGACTCTCAAAGGTTCCAGATAATTGTATGTGGTTGTAAAAATGACTGTATGCAAATCCCATTCATTTCGACTTACTTTTTTCTCCAAACCCACTTCTGTGAGTGTCATCCACTATGGCCGAAAGTCAGAATTTGGATGAATTATTTAACATTGTGTGGAGGAAATATGCTTGTTGTGATTCACTGGAAGGTATATGAGTACAATAGGAATGAGACCCTACAAATATAGCCCCTCATGCTCTGAAGGGCAAAAATCAAACAACATAACCTAGAAGCCAGGAAATAGTATGGATTTCTGAAGTCATAGACAAATTGGAGTCTTGCACATGGAGGATTTTTATGGCGGCAGCAGTAAAATTAAAGTATTTTCTTCTGCTTGCCAACTTTATTTAAGCTTGACAAGTGAGTCTTACAGAGTGCGGAAAACCAGAGAGGTCAAACAAGTTATTTTGTTCAGAAAATGACCTCTTGTTTTGCATTCACAGTAGACAAAAAGACTAAGACTAATTAGTTCATCCAACCGAACAAAAAAAGAAAAACAATCAAATTAGTACAACAACAGAAAGTTTCTTGTAGACTTTATGCATTTGTGTACATGATATAACTTGTTTTTTTTTGTGCTTGTACATGTCACAAGGAGTGTACTCATGAAAAAGAACTCCTGGAGTTTGCATTTTCTTTTCATGTCTTCTGCTAAAGCAAACACAAAAAGTCACACACATTTTCATTATAAATCAGCTCATGGCAATTCATCTACCTCTGCGAAGCAATACAAACTGCGATACTTCTCTGGTGGCAGGGCTGCGCTGACCAATGATTAAAGTAGGGTGTGAGGAAGAGTTGTTGCAGTACTATAGCAGAAGTAGGACAGGCAGTTAAGTGTAAGTGAGATGTGTGTAGACTGTAGGATAAATGGCAAGCCTTAAACTTTCAAAGCCTACAAGTGCCAGAAACAAAGCAGAGATAAAATTAAAGAGGAGGTGGAAGGCCAAAGTGAACTCAGTCTCGATCTCACACACACACACACACACACTAATATATATATATATATATACATATATATATATATATATATATATATATATATATATATATATATATATATATAAACAAGTGTAATGTATGTATACACACTAGTGACGTAGCACAATTCCAATTCCGTAGCATGTTACACCCTGCCGGCAGATGGCACTGCTGTGCGGCTTCTGAGTGCGCGTGTGCACGTGACTGGACTGTTGCGGATGGACACGCGCCTTGTCATTTGGTTCTGGTTTTCCCCTTGTTTAAGCATTGGTTCATGTTCGAGGGTGTGTGTTGCTTTACTCCAGGTGTCTATGATTTAGTGTTGATTGTGTTAGTCATGTAAACCCCTCACGTTGCTGTGCACGTCGCGCAGTATTTATGTTAACTGAGTTTGCCTGGTGAATGCGTTACGTTCGCAAAGCGGTCATATTTCCATGGCCAGTCTCAACTACTGATATGTATGGGGTTGTCTTTTTAAAATTTATTTATTCATTATTATTATTATTTTTTTAAATCCCACAAACTAAGATGATTCTATTTCCCAAAATATAAATAAGCCATCAGCCTAATTTAAACTACTGCCACCTGGACCAGGCAGTTAATAAAAATGCTACAAATGCATGACACAGCACCATACATTCAAGCTAATGTGTCTTTGTCCCATAAGCTTCACATATGACCGCTTGCTTGTACCCTATGAAAGTAAAAACCTCTAGCTTGTGTGATGTTTTTGCTGCATCCTACAGGATCCCAGTCATGACGCAAGACTCTCGACTGAAAAAAAATGCTGTGGACCTTTCTGGCAAGTGTAAATTAAACACAGAACAAACAAATAGTGTGATTACTTTTCATACCTGTTTTTGTATCCATTTAGAACATATGATCAGTCCGTTCAGAATTTGTATTTTGCTGCATCCTTAATAGAAATAAAGCATTGTACCTGTGAAACAACTGGCACAGGAAAGTATCCATTTTAAAAAATAGACACGGGTGTTAATAATCAGCAGAGGAAGAAGGAAGAACGTTAAGAATGTGTATGTGACATAGAGATATATTCCTAATGCTCTGGGAACATAGATAGAGCAGAGACATTAGGAGGATTTACAGTGTTTGCCAGCAGCTCTTACGAAAATTAATACCACATTTCAGCACCTGCAGACAAAAGATTCCATTCGATTCACACATCTATCTTTGACAGACATACCTTTAGGAGAAAGACAGGATGGAAGGAGGAGGACAAGATTCAGGCAACTGAGCTCTCCATGCTGATAAAGCTGAGAAAGCCTCATCTGTAGTCATCCTCATTCCCCTCCTGAAGATTGGTATAAGAATCTGCTTCCTTCAACATTTCAAATAATTACAATTTTTTTTATTTTTATTTTTTTGTGAGAAAAGGCTCTCCTGCTATTGCTGCCAATCATCCATATAATGTCATACTCACTGTTTTTGGTCTGTGTTAATGAGATCTCAGTTTATCTCATTCTTATTTGAATGCAGTCTTATTAGTTCACCTGTTACAGGAAACAGCTGCACAGATTCAAGTTGGTGTTAAAGTGTAAGCATGTCATCCCCGACTCGTTTAATAAGTTGAAATGGCAAACTCGTAAGCAGATGCTGCTGATGTGTATTCTATGTGACAAAATGACTACAGTTTCAGTTTGGCATCAGATGGAGAGGCGAGTCTGTTCTAAGTAAATGGCAAAAGAAGTAGACAGAGCAGATGGTTTTTTTTCCACTTCAGTCTAAAGCAGACATGAATTTGGAATTTAAACTCCTTCTTACAAGAAAATATATTCATATAAATATATTAAATATAATTTCATCTATTGATCTAACACACACTTAACATGGTTGAATCTGAAGCTCTCCATGCTTTCATTAGTTATTTCAGAACCACCTACTTTGAAGCATTGAGGCGTTCTTCCTAAGAGCGTAGATTAGGTGAGTGCATATAGTAGTTCTTGCTTGTTATAAAATGTATATACCATTTCTCAGAAATGGGCATTCAGTTTTATTTGATCACATTAAGAGTGCGCTACATTCCCGGAAGGATCCAATAAAATGGAAACACCTAACATGTTAACCTTGCAATAGAGTAGCTAGAAGATAAATGCCTCCCTGCCTGCTTGCTTACTAAGGCCTTGGGTTTGATTTTCGTGGTGTTCCACAGAGACTAACAGTTTCGCTCTCCTTGGCTTCATTCTCTGTGGTGCATGACACTGTCCAGGCTGCTTTAACAGAGCTTAACACTGTAGCTAGCCAAAGCCCATTACTCCAAGCTGGTATTACAGAAGCTGAATAAAGTCAACCTGACAATTTTCTGCTTTACTGTGTCAATACACTGTTATTGTGCTTTCAGTGCACTGCTAGAGCCGAGCATTTGCTCTACTAAGTAATAGATGAGTCAAGTGCCGCATTGCTGTGCTAAGCGTAGGATGCTAGACATGTTGGCAACAGTACAGTTAGTTTCATTTATCAACATTAGAGCTGCCACAAGGTTTATATGATTTGAGGATGGCAAATAAATTCTGGACAATACATTTGGACCTGTTTCAGTCGAATTGTTGACTCACTTACTTCCAGTCAATGTGCATGACTGCAGGGCATCAAATGGATTTGGCTGTGCTTTAGCTTACAAAGTTAACTAAAACTAACAGACCAGACTGGAAGACACGAAACATTTGAATATATCTCCAAAATAAACTCAAGAAAATGTAGATACATGTGCAGAGCAATTATTTGAGGTCTAAAGGGTAAACAATACCACACACAGAGTACTAGAATGATCGAAAGGACAAACAGGAACATGTAAGAGGTAAAAAAAAAATAAAAATAAAAAAAATAAATAAATAAACTGGCCAACCAATATTTATACACTTTCAAAAAGGTAAACTCTTGAATCTGTACTGCAAGGTCTTCAAGCTTATCTGTAAAGGAACTCCTAAAAGGGTTAATCTCAGAAACCCACTTTTGTAGGGTTGCAAATATAAACTTTAAGGGTTCCCATCTGACTGACCAAACAGAGCATGATTTCTTTTCAAAAAGGTTACATCTAGAACCCTTAAAGCATTTTTAGTACCTTATGGGGAACCCTGAAAGTTATGTAGAACTATACAAAAGCGGTTCTCAGAGTAGAATAGTATTTTTTGGTAATATGTAGGAGCATTTGATTTTATTATTTTTAAGGCATCTTTGCTCCACAGCATGTGCCTTTTGCACTTAACTGCATATAACTGCTCAGTCAATAACACATATCAGTTTTAAATATTCATACTTAATTGATATAATTATGACATAATAAGAGGTCTCATTTAAACCAGAAGGTTTTGATTATTCAAGGAGAGAGAATAATTGTATAATCATAATATGTCTCTAAATATAACAGTGTTTTACTCCTCATTCTTTTACTTGGACTTGCTGTTTTGTCACCATTAGGTAAGATGGAAACATATTTTAGCTCTTCAAAATTGGAGGAAGGGGACTCAAACAGTTCAACTGTTCAAAAGGGTTCCTCAAGAGTTCTGTGAATAGTTATGTGTTCTTCAATGAGCAGTAAACAGTAATAAATGAAACAAAGTCAATATTTGGTGTAACAGTCCTTTGTGCTCTCTCTCTCTTTCTCTCTCTCTATATATATATAGATAGATAGATAGATAGATAGATAGATAGATAGATAGATAGATAGATAGATAGATAGATAGATAGATAGATAGATAGATAGATAGATAGATGGATGGATGGATGGATGTAGCAAGGTGGAAATCATGTCATTATTTAAAATGATTAATTCATAGAATAAGTTATTAAATAGATTTAAAGGGTCAAAGATATTATGTGTGATGCTATACTACCTGTGTATTTGGGAGTAGATATAAGAAAGGGTGAGTTTGATTTGTTGTGTTAATGGACCAATCAGGAGGGAGTTACAGGTCACCGGGAGGTCGAGGGGAAGGGAGAAGCATGTGGAAGAAGTGTGAATTCGCTAACTGCGGGTTGTTTCTTTCTTTCAAGTACCATCACTGTGAGTTAAGTGGTCAACCAGAGCACTATATGTGACTGTAGTGGTGTAATAAGCTGTGGAGAGTATAACCTCGGAGAGACATTATACAGTATTAATGTGGAAAGAATATAATAGCTAAGAGCTAGCTGTTAAGACTTGGATACCAGTGCACACGTGGACTTTGCTAAGAAGTTAGCGAACAGCCGACTGGAGGAGCAGAGACTGTGTTTGTCACGGAGAAAGGAGCTGTGGATTTGCGGATGACTACCTGTGTGTGAATCTTCTCTTCTTCTTATCTTGCAGTGACCCCATTCTTAATCAAGGTACCATTTATTTGTTCTTGCCCTCGTGGTGAACCAGCCATTTTGTTTGAGGCTTCTACGTATGCCAGCTACATTCAGGCCTGCAACGGGGAACTTGGTACTCAGTTTTTGGCCACAGGTCAGTGTTTCAGAGGACTCCAGTGGCAACCTGTGATGCTCTTTTGAACTCCATAACCAAGAGGGTTAAGGCAGAGCTGGAAAATCATGGTGGCCACACAAAATATTGACACTTTGGGCCCAATTTGGACATTTCACTTAGGGGTGTACTCACTTTTGTTGCCAGTGGTTTAGACATTAATGGCTGTGTGTTGAGTTATTCTGAGGGGACAGTCATTTTAAGCTGTACACTCTCTACTTTACATTGTAGCAAAGTGTCATTTCTTCAGTGTTGTCACATGAAAAGATATAATCAAACATTTACAAAAATGTGAGGGGTATACTCACTTTTGTGAGATACTATATATTTATATAGTAGTCACAGGTACAGTTTGTGTAGTTTTATAAGGAAATGAATGGTAAGTTAATGAGCATCTTGCAGAACCATCCACTGTTCTTCTAGAGTCTTTGACTGTTGCACTTGCTTCTTATTTTGAAGTTATTTTTTGTCTGAAATGTGGTCTGTTAGGTAATATGCTACTTTCTTTACTGACATACAAACATTTAATTTTGTTCTGGAAAACTAATGTTTGGAAATCTAAAATGTTTTTGTACTGACTCAATAATATAGAAGTCATCAAACAAAAATCTATAACAAAGTACAAAGTAAAATATAGGGTGCCTAAGACTTTTTCACAGTACTGTGTATATTCAATAATGATGATGCAATGCAACTCGTTTGTACTGTAATGATGTAATTATCTCCTGGTGTATTGCTGAAATGAGAAATCGTGTGTGTGTGTGTGTGTGTTTTACACTGTGGGTACCATGACACTTTTTTTCCCCCACTGATTATAGTTCAGGAGAAATTTCTTATATATTACAGGGCCAAAAGTGTGTGGAGATCTGACCAACACACTCATGTGGGTCTGCCACAAAGTGGTAAGCACAAAATTGTAATTTCTGTGTAGCGCTATGTTTTCCCTTTACTAGAACTAAGGAGTCAAACCTGTTCCAGTATGACAATGCCCCTGTACTTAAAGCACAGTCCATGAAGACATGGTTTTCCAAGGTTGGTGTGGAAAAATTTGAGTGTCCTGTACAGACCCCTGACCTCAACCCTTCTGAGCACATTTTAGAATTGGAAAACTGGCCTTCTCACCCAACATCAATGCATCACTAATGCTCTTGTGTCTGAATGAGCACAAATCCCTGCATCAACACTCCAACATCTAGTGGAAAGCCTTCCCACAAGAGTGAAGGTTATTATAACAGCAAGAGGAGACTAAATCTGGAATGTGGTGCTCAAAAAGCACATATGGGTGTGATGGTCAAGTGTCCACAAACGTTTGGCCATATAGTGTATGTGGTACAAATATTGTTTTTGGCCCCCACCATGTGCTATAAACCTTCACTTCAGTGCGTCAGGTGTGTGCTTGAGCCTCCCTGGAGGCTGAAACTGGTATAATAGCAGTTCGGTTGGATCAAAAACTGGTATAATAGCAGTTCGGTTGTTTTATACCTGTTTGTCTCTGTTTATCTGTTCCTGTTTGTTTCTCTTTATCTGTTTCTGACGGTTTATACCTGTTTTTTATTTCTGTAAAGCTGCTTTGAGACAATGACTATTGTAAAAAGCGCTATACAAATAAAATTGAATTGAATTGAAAAATCATTTTGTCCATTGGGCCAATTTTGGGATACCGGATCCAACCGACTTTTATCCACCTTGCCAATTTTGGGCCAACATCAGCCATGCAGTTGGGTCAAGGTTGGGTGCCAACAAAATTATATAAATATAGCCAAGGATATTTTGAATAATATACATGGGCATATGCAAATGTGAAATTTTACAAAGCTGCAATCGAACATTGTACAAATCTATGTAGAGTTAAAAAAATAAGACCACATGTTGTGGAAAATGTTAACGGTTCCTTTGAAAGTCCCATAAAGAAAGAGTGGCACTCCTATTACCTGATGTCTTAGCACAGACACACTCCTGCCAAGCTCTGTCCTTGGGTCATGCCATTCCCCTCCCCTCCCCTCAGTTCCCTGCAGATTTACAGGGGTTGCATGCTGCTGAGCAGGCCACTTTATAAATACTCTCAATTATCGCTGTCTTGCCTGTGTCTTCATCCCATGGGTCTCCGTGTCATAGATCAGGGGCTTCGAATTCCTGACAGTAAACTGGTTATCAATCACTGTTATTGGCTGCCCACGGCTAACATTTTCCCTACAACTGATTTGTGAGCGTAGTGATTATGGGGGAGTAACAAAATGTGGGTGTGTTTGTTTGTGTAAAATTGTCCATTGGCCACAAGGTAGCAGGGTAATTAGCGCTAACTGATTATTGGAAATGTCAAGCCATGTGCTAATATTGAGTTATTCCTCATAAGGATAAATGGTGAGGTGTTTAAGATCAATCAACATTTTATTTAGCTTTTTATTTTTTTACCTGAACACTTTTAACCTTCACAAATAAACTTGTGAATTCAGAGCAGTTATTATATTGTAAACATGCCCATTTGCAGATAAATGCAGTCAAAGCCAAATATTAGAGTGCATGCTTGCTTATTCATCTTCGTATAATAATAAAAAAAAGACAGGTGGACTTTTTGTGAATACAAATCACACACTCTGCACATTTAATCTATCTAATTAATTTGCTGTCAGACGACCCTTGAATTAACCTGGAGTTAGATGACCTCAGAGATTAATAAGTATGCACTTACATTTTACAGCTGCCATTAAAGTGATCGTTGAATATTAAACATAAAATTCAGCTATACAGTATTTCACTTGTACAGGCTTTTTTTCAAGGCCTATACCTAACGAACTTTTGTAAGTTAACTACAGAACAGCATTATTCAGCACAATGTTTGTGGATGTTGTTCAAATACACACCGAATTTTAGACACTATGCAAATCAAGGTCATTTATAGCAATATTTTGGGACTCCTTAAAAATTTGAATAGTTAGGATGGATTATTTCTTCTACATGACTGAATATTAGCTGAACTATAGGGCTTTGTGCTGGTATTTTGCACAAGGCTGCTCATTTGTTTTCCAAGGACAACATTAACAAAATTACATTGCATGAAATTAAGCTGCATGCTAATCTCTCCATCACCCAAGTGCATTCAGAAGTCAGATCCTACTGGATTGTCTAGGTCCAGACTCTAGGAATAGCTGAAAACATATTACCTGTTAACACAGGCTGTCATGCTCAAAAAAAACCCTTAACATCTAACCTACTGTATGTACTGTTGCTGTCACAATTTTCGTTCATCATTCTTTTATATGAATTATATTCAAGGTCTTGTACTTATTTAAACATATAGCTAATAACTAATTTATAATTAACTAGATAACTCATGAGTGTACCAGGCCTAAAATGAGTTGTGGCATATTAATTGTGGAGGTGAGCTGCCATACTGAATAAGAGTTGGCACGTTGCCCAGCAGGAAGCATGCGAACAAACGAAGCAAATTAAGGGATTTATGCTGGCTTTTTCAATCCCATCCTAGCACAAACAAGATTAATTTTTGCTCCATAAAATCACCTGTCAGTAGTGATATACATAATTAATGCTGGCTGGGACTATGATGTCTTGTTTTCAGCTTTTAGACAAAACCTTATTGTAGCTGTTAGTCATAAGTTGTGGACCATAAATGACAGTTAACATACCAAGAGGTTTTCTTAGAATTAATGGAAATTTAATTATCAGTAATTGATTACTGAGCTGGGCAGAACAGTAGTGCAGTGGGTAGTGTTGCTGCAACACAGCTCCAGCTTGAGTTACTGTCCGTGTAGGGTTCTCCCCATATGCATATGGGTTTCTTCCAGGTTGTCTGGCTTCCTCCCACTGTACAAAATACAAAAGCATGCAGATAGGTGGATTATCAATGCTAATTAGTGTGTGTGTGTGTGCGTGTGCGTGTGCATAGTGCCCTCTGTTGGACCAGAATCCCATCTGAGGTCCATTCCTTCAACTTGCACCCAAGGTTTGCCGAAATAAGCTCAGAATCAACTGCGATCCTGATCAGGAAAAAATGAAGAAGAATGCATGGTTATTCTGCTGATAAATGAAAAAATAAAAAATAATATTGTAACAATATCAGATCAACCCCTTTGTGGTTGCTAGTGTGTGCCTTTGGCTCCAAATAGCACTGAACTACCTTTCTGCCAATTTCACGTCATCAGTTTTGTTATTGTGAGTTGTTTCTTTAAAGCATCTAGTATCTGTTCCTAAACTGTCCACTGCCGAAATGATGTTCAGGGGGGGTCTTCAGATATTACTGGAGCTAAGAAGATATCATCTCTGACAGGGGTGTACAATTTACACCCGAAGTCTAGAAAGCCTTCTGCCAACAACTCCGCATTAATGTCAGTCTTTTATCTGGTTATCATCCATAATCTAACAGTCAAGCATACGGTTGCAATAACCAGCACAACCATCAACGTCATGTCACTTGTCAAATGGATGAGAAGCAGCCAACAGACCTGGAAAGCAGCACATGTCTCCAGTGGCTGATCTGAAGGCAGAAGTCTCAAGCTGACAGGAGATGCAGGCTGTATCCACAACTACGCTCAGGGCAAACGGTCTGTTTATCCGCTTGGGCTCTTCACCTGAGACTCTCATCTCGCAAGTTAAGCCAAATATCCATTGGCCTTTAAAAAAAAACAAAAAAAAACTTATATAAGTTTATGCAGCATCTTACTGCATGCAATTTCAAAAATCATACAGAATTGTACCCATGATTCATGCATTACTCAAAACTGTTTCTCCAGCTCAGAGGTCACAAGCCCGTGAGTTTGTTTCTGGTTCACTTTGAGAGTCCTTGGTCTATAAAACATTCATTCATTGTGAAGTTTTTCCAACATTGAAGTTGTGCAAGTTCTGAGTCTTGTTATATTACTGATCTTCCATGTCTTGTTTAATCCTCTGCCTGATCTCTTGTCCATTCGTTTGGATTGTCCTTTGATCTGTTTATAAAATGGATCCTCACACTTTGACTACTGCCTGGTTAAGGACACTGATTTCCTCTGTGGTCATTTTGTATACTTGGATTTTGTGTTAAAGCACCTCTGCACATGGATCTTCACTCCCTCTCTAAGTCTGCTCTGTTATAGGATCAGTATTTATCAAGCACTTATTTAAATTACAGCATTTTGCAACACTATATTTTTAGAAGATGATTAGATCAATTGAACTGAAGTATGAAGTAAAGGATTGAGCTGTCTACAGTACTTACTGACTCACCAGCAAACCCACAATCTCTCCCTGTCTGCTTTCCTCAATCTCTCTTGCGTACTCTTTCTCTTGCCTGCAGCTATCCGTGTTGAGTGTCACTTCACAGAGCTACACATTACCCCATAATAGAGTTTTGTCTTTCTAGCTGTGAGCTATTCCTACAGCAAGGCCACCTGCAGTTAAATATCACGTTAGGGAAGCCAGCTGCTGATTCAGCGTCCAAAAGTCAGTGTCCTCTAAATCAGTCCTTAGTTACCTCTGTTTTAGCAAAGCTACTGTCCGAGAGTTCAGGAAAAATATATTAAAGCATACAGTACCCTATGCTCATGCTTTTGTAAGTGACTGTAAGTGTAATGAGCCTAATCTACACATCCATATACAATAATTTCCATTAATGATCATAGTGCCACACTAATGGGGAAAGTGTAGAGAAACTGCAGAGAAAGAACAGGACATACTGTTGTTGTCTTATTGTTTAAAACATTAGTTACTTACTGTTGCATAAATCCATATATGCAACACTCACTGGAACAGATATCAGTCCATTGCAGGGCATCTAGAGGCAATTTAGCATAACTATCAACCTACTTGCATATTTTATTGCAGGTGAAAGGTTTCATATGTGCAATACTTTGTTACACTGCAGCTTATATGACTTACTAAATCCCCAGATTGGAAAGATTAGCTTTATATAAAGTGGAAGAAACCCAATTTACCATCTTCCTATATTTAATGAAAAATAAATAAATAAATTAGCACAGATGGCAGTGAGAACATGTCAATGATTAGCTGGATGAGCTACTTGGCAGACCCTCCAAGGCCTTTATCTCATCAGTCCACATGGCATGGCACATATACATGGTATTTTTTTATTATTATTTTTTTTATTGCATGGGGGGATGTACTGGTTGACATCTGACATGTGACTTTCCAGGTAATTCTAATAAAACCAATAATGTAAAACTGTAGCTCAGGTGTAGTTCTTAATATTATTTTACAATTACAATCCATTTGGCTGCAAAATTGGGCAGGTGCTAATCCAGGCTTTATCCACGCATGCATTTCTGCTCTATCCCACATCCTGCAGGTTCTGTGAGATACTTTCTATGACAAATGGTAAACACAGTTGGCATGGCAAGCTGTGTATCATCTCCCCAAAGCTGAGCTGTGAATATAAGACATGCATAGTTAGTTTAGTAGGTGCTGGGATCACTGGCCCACGAGAAAAGATCACAGTATGCCATATATTTAGTCATATGTCTTTGGCTTGGCATGCTTTTCTTGCTGAAGAGGCCTATGACCTCAAATAAGACAAGCTAGCTTCCTGGACTAGGCAGAATGCTTCAATTACCTTTGAATCCTCAAATCTCATTGGTCAGAAGGTGTTTTATTGTAATGGCTGCTTGGACAGTAGTTATTATATTAATTTCTTGTAATACTTTACTCAGTAGGTTTATATGGACAACAATAATCCGATATTAACCCGATTAAGACAATACTCTGATTAAAAAACTACCATGTTAAAAGCGATTATTGACGATTTTAATCCAAATAAAGTCATACTCAAAGTAAACACAAATCGAATTAAGACGTGGAGTATTAATATTTTAGTTGTATTATCAACATGCGTTATAGACATGAACACACCTTAATCACATTATTAACGTCGTGTGAGAGTATTCACGGCATTTTGTGACCGGAGACGTACACACACGGCAGTGTTCAACCGTTTAATGGCAAAGAAGAGAACACGGCTGCGTCCAAAACCGTATACTTACCTACTATATACTAGGCGAAATACATGTATCTCCGCTACTATATAGTAGGTAAGTATGCAGTTTCGGACACAGCCCATGGCTTCAAGCAATAGTCTATTTGCACGTACAGCATGACAAATAATTAACTGCACTTGAAGCTTCGTAAAATTTAATATGAAATGAAAATGAAACTCAAAACTGTATACGGTACCATAAGGAAGACCAATTGTATGTCGGTATGTGAAATTCTGGAGGGAATGTCGGACTCTGAAAGCAGTTCAGAACAGCTCCGGGATGTTGAAGGATTTAGTTATACCCTTCCTCTGTAGCACCTTTTTCTGCAATCCTCTCAGAAGATAGGTTAAGTTTGCAAAGCTAATCTCATGAAAGATTTGTAGACATTCAAACAAATACAGGGAGCGTGGATGGATTTAATTTCATAATTAATTTAAATGCTATTTCTGCCCCAAATCTGAACCTTAATCTTCATACCTTTTCATATGAATTGATTTGTGTAAATTGGTTTTGCTTTGCATATGCGAGACCATGCTGCATGCATGTCAGTCTCCCAGACTGTTCAAAACTCAGACTTGCTCTGAATCACAAATATCATGCTTGTTTATCTTTAGTGGCAATGTCTAGAAGAACAGAAAAAATAAAATCCCACAAACTGTCAAGAGATCTGTCAGCATGTTTATCCTTTTGCAAGATCACCCGCTGAATACAATCGGATCAAAAGATTGATAAAATGTCAAAATATTAAATGTCAGGGGCTTAGAGCTTTGTTAGATACTTCCTGAGATTATGTAACTATTCACCCACCATTGGTAATTTACTGCAAACCGTAATTACGAAGTTAACAGAGAAAAATGCGCAAATACAGATAAATCAGATCAGATTAACATGAAAGTATAAGCCATCAAAGAGGATATTTTCATTTGGCTCACAGCAGACACTCCTCTAAATCCCTTTACCTGATTCAAACCACAGACAGTTGAATATTTTTTCCTACACCAGCTGATGGGTGTTGATAAAGCTTTGTGGTGTTAGTGCTCACTTAAAGGATGGGACAGGACATATCTTCAAGTGTACCAACATCACATTTTATTAGAAAGATAAAACCCATTCAATGAAATGGATAGAAACAATTCCAGTTGCTTGTCTTTTTGCCAGGAATCCATTAGATGTTCTGTCTCGTTTGGTTTACAAGACCTTCAAGTCACAAGCTACTATAATGAAGGCCAAACCAGGCCATCTTTTTTGTGCTATGCATGGCACAGAAGATGCATTGTGCAGCTCACATGCTACGTAACAGAATGTTCTATGCAAGCATATATGGAGGTTTGCCAGAAATGCCCCAGTTTCTTTACTACCTCTCCCAAACCAGGTATTTAATACAAAGGAATTAACGCTTGCATGGCACTGCTGCATATAGTATCGTAATGAATACTGTGCATACTTAAAATTCAATGAACATTTAGCCGTAACAGTAGAAACACAGATGGAGAGGGTTGGATCCATGAGCTGTAGTCCCATAGTGTATTTTGTGTTATAATAACTTCACTATATTGCCAAAGGTTTGTGGACACCAGATCATCACACCCATAGTTTCCCCAAACTGTTGCCACAAAGTTAGAACCGTACAATTGTATAGGGCATCTTTTTTTTTTTTTTTTTTTTTTTTTTTGCATTCATTTATTCATTTACATATGATTCATTTTCATGTGATTCATATTCATTCATGTGATTCATTTACATGTAATTAATTTTCATGAGATTCATTTACATATGATACAATTTCATGTGAATCATATTCATGCATGTGATTCATTTACATGTAATTAATTTTCATGAGATTCATTTACATATGATACATTTTCATGTGATTCATATTCATGCATGTGATTCATATTCATGTGATTCATTTACCTTTTCTCCCCTCCCTTCCCCAAATATTTCGTTGAGAAAAAAATAATAATAAATAAAATAATAATAATAAATTAATTAATAAAAAATAATAATTCCTCCCCGCCCCCCCGGCTCATCATGGCTACTCAATAGCTGTCGCTGGTTATATAAAAATGATAAAACCCAAGAACTAAAGTAAAAATAAGAATATAAATAGCCAATTGGAGCTGAAGAGGGACACACGCCCAAAGTCTCCATAAAACAAAAGAGACAGCAGTGCATCACCCCTAGGGTTGCCCACAAAGTGGACCTAGAGTAGGCTAAACAAAATTACAAAAAAAAAAAAAAATTCCAGTAAGAAAAAAGTCCCCTGCTGACTTCAAATCTAATAAATAGTCTGCGCACGTCAACAAATAATGTCCATACCTTTTAAAGACTTATACCTAATAATATTACACAGTGTAGCATATTAAAATAAAATACAAGAAGAGAATAACGAAGTAATATTGCACCGACAATATAAGAAATCGAATTCTGTAGAGCTGGAAGGCCGAGTGCAAAAAAAAGAATAAAAGAAAAAGAGAATTTTATATATATATATATATATATATATATATATATATATATATATATATATATATATATATATAATAAAAAACGAAAGAAGTAAAGAAAGAAGGCATCTTTGTATGCTGTATGTCTAAGCATGTTCCAGCATGACAATGCCCCTGTGCACAAAGCGTGGCCCATGAAGACATGGTTTGCCAAGGTTGGAGTGGAAGAACTGGAGCTGCACAGAGCCCTGACTTCAATCCCACTGAACTGGAATGCAGACTGCACCCCCAGGCCTCCTCACCCTACATCAGTGCAAAACTTCACTTGTGCTCTTGTTGTTGATTTGACACATCCTTACAGCCATGCTCAAAAATCCATATTTGTCATAAATGAGTAAAAATGGATGCTGATATAAGTTTATGGTTTTATTTACAACCAATCAGAATGAGAGAAAGGCTAATGGTTAGATGGTCAGCAAACAGGGATTTATGAGACAAGGTTAAAAGGGTAACTGTGAACAGCTAAAACAGCTCGCGGCAGCCAGACTTCACAAAGCACAGTGAGAATCTGGGTTATTTATGGGTATGAAAATGATTGATAACAGGTGAGTTTAATTGCTAATCTGTGATAAAACATAGATACCTATGACATGTGTGTATCCAATATAAATAAATGCATCACGTCCAACTCAAGCTTACTATATTTTTCTCTTATGTTCACATGGGCTACTTTTATTTCAACACAACAACCAAATCATTTCCCCACTCATCTGAAATGGAGAAAGAAAAACACAGCTTCTGTAAAGAAATTCTCTTCTTCTGTTTCCTTTTATGCTGCTGTCAGAATGTTCACAGCCAAGCTTTCAATTATCGAACAAAAGAGAAATACTCCTTGAAGGCCAGAACAGGTTTTTGTAATTGCAGAACACAATTTGAAAAACTGAATAACAAATCATTATGCAAACAGCTAAAGGGCTGTGTTTGCTTCTACCACACTCGTGAATTTGGAGTTGGTCTTTGGAAAATTAGAAACACAACTAATCAGCACTTTAATTCTTCTCTATAATGTCTTCACTCTGGAAAGAGAGAAAGATCACACATGATAGATTTTCTGTAACAAAAACACCAGTCAACAGTCTTCCACTATCAAACTTTACATTTGTTTTAATATGTACTATAACAATTTATTTGAAAAGCAAGAAAATAAAATAAATAAACAACTTTTTAGGAACAATTTGGGAAAGGCCTACATATGGGTGTGATTGTCAGGTGTCCACAAACATTTGGACATATACTTACAGCGATGGCATTTTTCTACCAGAGATTCCAAAATTTTACATCTAGGAGCTTTAAATTAAAATATTACAGCAAATGCAGTATGCTAAGTGTATTGAATTTTCTGTTGTGTTCAATGATTCCAACCATTGCACGTGTGCATATCCATGTCTCTGAGCAGCTTCAGCCAGGCACAATACTGACTTTTCACGAGGCACTACTGGATGCACACAGTCCAAGGATATAAGTAATGTTTAGTGTGCTTTTTGGTTGTTCTGTGTAGCAGTAAAAGCATTCTCAGAAAGACCTTTGCAGTAGGCTTCTACAGAACCAAAATGAGCCATGCAATTGCAAAAAAGATTACAGCACATTCAAAATGGCCTTCACAACGTTTCTAAGTTACATAGAACAGAGGGAGTACAAACACTCTGAGGTGGATATGGCTTGGATCTGCTGTCGTACCTCATAATTTACGCTATTATTAGGTGTCCATTTTCAAAAACATCACAGAATAAATTCACTGCATCACAGAAAACATATCTCCTTTAGAACAATGTGTAACATTTAATGTGATTTAAAAAAAATTATCTGAGGAAGTCTGCAATGATGATTTCAACAACGATTTCTATAGTGGAGGTTGTAATGTTATGTAGTGTTATTTGAGATAAAGTTTCATTTATAGCATTAATCCAACACGGGTCTACTGCGTAATATGCACTGATGGAAGCACAATTCAGGAGACTACCTAACTGAGTTTTGAGATTCTAAGTAAGACAGTTTATTCATACAAACTCTAAGCCAAACATTAAGTATATCTGATTCCTAGATTGGTGGCAAAGGACACCAGCAACCAGTGCTTCCTCAGTGACCGTGTGCTTAAAGTTCTGTGGATCGACTAGGGCTATGAGGTTTAGTTTGCCGCTAGATTGGCATGTGGGACAACATGGATCCTAAAGTCGATTAGTTGCATATCAAACATAGGTTGCTGTAGGGTGAAGACAGCTGGAGATGAGCTCAGCTTGAGCTATTTCAGTACGCATCCATGGAGGCTGAGTGTGAGGTCAGAGTGCAGTGTCCAGTAAGGATGAACAGAAATGGGATCAGTTCCGCCCCAATAATACGAGTTTTTTATAACTCAAGCAAAGTACACAGAGTTTTTATCTAGGCTATTTATGGAAATAGATAAATAAACATAGCAGGCCAAAGGGGGCAATTATTAACAAACTGTACCATTTTGTTGAAATAGTTGTAAAATAAATTAGGCATACGAGCTCTATTTCAAGAACATCTATCACTGTTTATGAAGAATGCATAGAAAATGAGAACGTGTTTAAAACCATTTCTACAAGAGCACTGATTTTTCAAATCTGATTGGGCAGAAGGTGTTCCAGTTGTAATTCAACATACAGATTTATATTAATGTACATGTTCGGATATGTTATTCAGTCACAGGGACGTGTACGGTGAATCGTGTACTGCATCATCAAACACTAATAAACAGATTAAAAAAAAAAGTTATTTGCAAAGACCACTTTCTGGTCCCTCGGTAACATGACAAGCAGTGTGTCTTAATTACTTGAAGAGAGAGTAAGGCAAGCTTGTGATTGTTTAAAGCCCATACAACCTAAATGTGAACCGTCACATCTGTGCTGGTTTCGGCCATGACATCACCACCCTGGACTCCAGTTCCCATAAGCCGCCATTAAATTACAACCAGATCACATGACCCTGTCACAGGCTGTTGCTTGCCTGTTGATCACATTCACCTGAAACAAAATCCAAAGGAAATGATCGTTCCTATTTAAGTCCCAATATTCGTTTGTCATGGGGCCTAAGTCTGTGTTATGTTGGTTTTTTCTTTTATGCCATCTGTTATTTAACCTCTTAAAGCTCCTGTAATATTAGCCTAAAATACTTATCCAGGGCATACCCAAAGTAAAATTAAAGCTGTTCTTGAACCATTTGGGGTACATGCATGGTTTTGGTCTCTTTTGAAAGGTGACACTGAAGGTTTTTTTTTTTTTTACCCAGTCAGAATCACTGTAAGTTCTACTGGTATTGAGTAATAGACATTTGAATACACTGAAATAGAAGGTGTTTTTTATTTATTTATTTTTTTTGCATAGACATGCCTGCAGATGACTACAGCCGAGAGTTATTAACTAGAAAATACAACTGGACCACAGCATGAAGCAGTCCAAGTTCACATTTGATTACAGTACCAAAGAAAATTTTTATTTTTCACGTTTTTCTAAGGGTATTTTCATGTGTTTTACCAAAATCACCTTTTGGAGACTCCAGCGGGCCCTTTGTAACCACGTGAACATACCTATGATAAAAAATGCTACCACTCTTGATTTTTTCTGATAATTTTGGCCACTAATGAAAGGTGACACCTAAGAGCTATCATATCACATGTTATTTAACCTCTTAAAGATCATGAAATCTACAAAATGTATTTTTATATCTATATTCATAATTGAAACCTTTGTGTGCTTTTTCGCCACTGGTTACGCTGCTTTACACAGGGATGTTTAAATTGAAGTGTTGAAACTCAACCATGAAGCACATATCATATTTTTCAGAATTTCATTGGCTGTATGACGAGCCATTCAATGACACAATTGGTTACAATAGGCTCCAGTTTTTCACAAAGGAATTGGGGAAGACACTTCCCTTCAGCATGGACTATCATTGGCTATCATTTCCTGCACTTGCATCCATCTGCACCACTAACTGAAATAAACAGGAAATAACTTGTTTCATGAAAGTTCCACAACGTTAAATATAACTATAAATGAATTAATAGCTTGACCTTTATTAATAGAAAATGTAATTGCTGGCAAATTGCTATTATATCAAAAAGAAAAAAACATGCCTGGATAGAATTCATGAGTCTTTTTTTTCTGTTAACCTTTTGAAGGATTTCTGACCAATTACACTCGCTTCTGCTGTTATTCTTGTTTGCACCTGCCTGTAATGTTTTCTGATGACCTTAACTGGCTCTTCTCAAAATATATTCAAATTATTAATTTGATCAAATCACACTTTCTTGTTTGTGATTAGCTTCCTATAACAGCATGCCCTGGCATGCTTTATTCCTTGCTTAACACAGTCTCAAAACTGCTAATGTATAACAATTTACATGAACAGAAAATGTGAATATAGCAAAATTTACACTTTCTTCACAAAAACTGTCGTGTTTTCCTGATGTATGTCTGCAGATACCAGACCATCCATGAGCATACGCAATTTTTTCGAGAAATTACTTTGGGAGTTTATCTTGTGCTTGATCTTGATTAGGCAACTACGCTCTCGGCTCGCTCGCTTCTCACCTGATGGGAGTTGGGTTTCAGAGCCTTGCGGGTCTGAGCCGGCCGCTGTCGAGGCAGCCAGCCATCTCAGGTCCTGGGGTTCGTGTATGGATGGATTTGGAAGAGGAGCCTGAGACAAGCGCAGCTCTATCTCTTGCTCTGTCTTCCGGGTCCGGCTCTCCACCAGACTTTGGAGCTCGCGTTGCGACTCCTCCTTCCCCTATGCAAAGCCAAAACACCCTCGCTGACTCTGAGGAGGCGGTAGAGGGCGCCATTTCACCAATAACTGACAGCAGCTCTCAGGCATATAAAGAGCTGCTTGAGGTGATCACTAGGGCGGTCCAGAAGTTGAATCTAGACTGGCCTGGGGAAAAGGATGTGGCTCGTAGCAGGCTGGATGAGCGCTTCCTCTCCAGTGAAAATAAACACAAAGCTCCCTCACACTACAGGAAACTCCCCTTTTTCCCAGAAGAGCATGATGAGATTTCACGCTTCTGGAGAAAACCTTACACTAGCCGTGTTTATAACCCCGCAAAGTCTGATTACTCCGCCATCGTGGGGAGTGTGCAGCACGGCTATGCGGTGATGCCAAAGGTGGAGGAGGTGCTTGCGAGCCACCTCTCTCCATCTACGGCGGGTAATTTAGGGAGGCCAACCTTACCGTCTAAGCCATGTAAAGTCACTTCGGGGTTGGTGGGCAAAGCCTATGCGGCGGCGGGTCTTGCTTGTGGGTCCCTGCATACAATGGCAGTGTTTCAGGCCTACCAGGCAGACCTGCTGAGTGAGCTGGATACTGGTGGGGGAATTGGGCCAGAGGCAGTGGCAGAGCTTCGCCGCGCCACAGATTTATCTCTTCGGGCGACCAAACAAACAGCTCGTCATATCGGCCGTTCAATGGGTAACCTGGTTGTGGCGGAGAGGCACCTATGGCTCAACCTGTCAGGGATGGGGGACAAAGGGTCTCCTTGCTGAACGCCCCTGTTGAACCTTCCGGCCTGTTTGGTGGCGCAGTCAATGCCATCTCTGACAGGTTTTGCGACGCAAGACAGCAAACGGCGGCGTTCAGCCCGTTCCTTCCCTGTCGCGTCGAGTTCGCACGGGCCTCCATGAGTGGAGCCCGGGCCAGTGCTGGTGCGAGGGAGATGCGGAAGACGAGTGTGGCGGCCCGCCTCCCCCCGCAGAAAGCCAGGGTGACTGGTTGGCCACAGCCACAGCCTGCTATCACGGTCCTGATGAGTCAAGGAGGGACATATCAGGGGACATGAGGCAGCCAGGGCATCCAGCCCCCAGTGCTACTGTAGGGCCTGCCCTGGCCGAGGCCGTCCCATTTCCAGTCTTCTCTGGTCAGCGAGCTGTCACAGGGCGACGGAAATCTGATGCTTTCCCTCCAACAAAATGTGGAAAAGCTGACATCACCGAAGGACCATTTGGCAGCGTGGAAACTACTGCCGAATGTGTCCCCATGGATTCTGTCTACCATGGAAAAGGGTTACCGGGTCCAGTTCAGAGCTCGACCCCCCCGGTTCAGTGGTGTGCTCACGACATTTGTCAGCACAGAGCAGAGCCCAACGTTAGCAAAGGAAATAAGTTCCCCCATTCTCTAAGGGAGGGAGGTTTTTACAGCCGTTATTTCCTGGTCCGCAAAAAAGATGGGAGTATGCGGCCAATTTTGGATCTGCACCATCTGAACCGTACTCTTCGGACATACAGGTTCAAGATGCTGACGCTCAAACTTATCGTGCCACAGATTCAGTCCGAGGACTGGTTTGTGACGATAGATCTGAAAGACGCATATTTCCACATAGGACTATCGCCCAGTCACAGGAAGTTCCTGAGGTTTGCATTTGGAGAAAACACATACCAATTTCGGGTTCTTCCTTTCGGGCTGGCTTTATCCCCTCGCACCTTCACAAAGTGCATGGATGCTGCTCTGGCTCCCTTGCGACTCCGGGGCATCCGTGTACTAAACTACCTGGACGAATGGTTAATTCTGGCACGATCCAGGGAACAGGCGGTTCAACATAGAGATGTTGTTCTCGCCCACATGAGGAGCTTGGGGCTCAGGTTGAACCTCAAGAAAAGTATGCTTTCCCCAGTGCAGAGGACAACTTTTCTAGGGGTCATTTGGAATTCTACTACGATGAGGGCGTTTCTATCCCCAACACGCGTACAATCGATCCTATCAACTTTGAGCAAGATAAAGCGAGGTCTGGGCATCCCCTCCAGCTTTTACGAGAGGCTGTTGGGCCTTATGGCAGCAGCAGCCAACGTCATACCGTTGAGCCTATTGCACATGAGACCGTTTCAGTGGTGGCTGAAAAGTCAGGGGTTTCATCCGAGGATGAAACCGCTGAGACTAATCCGAGTCATGCGGCGATGCCTACGTGCTCTGAGTGTTTGAAGGTGCCTGCAGTTCCTAGCCTCGGGTCACACTCTATGACAGACGCGTCCCTCACAGGCTGGGGTGCAGTCTTAAATGGCTGTCCAGCTCACGGTCTTTGGAGCGGCCCTCATCTGAAGTGGCATATAAATCGCCTAGAGATGCGGGCCGTATTCCTAGCACTGAAATTCTTTCTCCCTCAGTTGAGAGGTCACAGTGTGCTAGTTGTGTCAGACAACACAGCTGTGGTCTCATATATCAACCACCAGGGAGGGTTACGTTCACGCCCCCTGTTCAGGCAGGCGCAACTAATCCTCCTCTGGGCAGAGGGGAAGTTCTTGTCAGTGAGTGCAATGTACATTCCGGGCAGTTGGAATGTAGGGGCAGACATCCTGTCGAGGCAGGGGCTGAGGCCTGAGGGGTGGAGGATCCATCCACAAGTGGTGGAGTCCATATGGCGGAGGTTCGGACAAGCGGAAGTGGATGTGTTTGCTTCCGAGGAGACAACACACTGCCCGCTGTGGTTCGCCCTCACTCCTCCTGCCCCATTGTGACTGGACGCCATGGTGCACGCATGGCCGAGGTCACGTCTATATGCTTTCCCCCCGATTGCCCTGCTCCCACAAGTTCTAGCGAGAGTTCGCCAAGACGGTCTACGTCTGCTGCTAGTAGCACCTTTTTGCCAGCTCGAATTTGGTTCTCGGAGATAATGTCCCTGCTCAACGGCACTCCTTGGGAGATTCCCATCCGCAGGGACCTACTGTCTCAAGCCGGAGGGCTGATCTATCACCCTCGGCCAGAACTATGGAAACTGTGGGTCTGGCCCCTGAGGGGCACCTGCTCATAGATTTGGGTCTCACAACTGAGGTTGTAGAGACCATATTAAACGCTAGAGCACCATCCACAAGGAAATTGTATGCGCTCAAGTGGCAGCTTTTGTCTTGTGGTGTGAGGAACATCAGTTAGAACCAGTGAATTGCGCAGTAGCTACAGTCCTGGAATTTCTGCAAGAACGTTTTTCAGCAGGGTTGGCTCCTTCTACAATCAGGGTTTATGTGGCCGCCATTTCGGCCAGCCATGCCCCTGTTTAATGGAGCCTCTGTGGGGCAGCATCCTCTAACTTCGAGGTTCATGCGTGGTGTCAGACGGTTGAGGCCCATCTGCAGGCCGCGACTACCTTCCTGGGACCTTTCTGTGGTCTTGGAAGGTCTGTCGGGAGCCCCATTTGAGCCCTTAGAGTCAGCCTCGGAGAAGCTTCTGACTCTAAAGCTAGCTCTTCTACTGGCCCTGACCTCTCTCAAGCGAGTGGGGGATCTACAAGCTCTCTCGGTTGACCCCCCCCCCGCCCCGGACTGGCCAAGGCCTTCCTGTATCCTAGGCCGGATTATATTCCTAAAGTGCCTACATCGGCTGCCCACCCTGTGGTATTACAGGCCTTCTGCCCTCCTCAGTTCCTCACACCGGAACAGGTGAGGTTGCACCTGCTGTGTCCAGTAAGGGCCCTCTGTACTTACGTCCACTGCTCCGGCCAGTGACGTAAGTCAGAGCAGCTGCTGGTTCTGCTTTGGTGGCGACAGTAGAGGTGATGCTGTGTCAAAACAGCGCATCTCTACTTGGACAGTGGAAGCAATCTCTATCGCTTACGAGGCGCGCGGTCTCGCCACGCCTCTAGGCATAAGAGCTCATTCCACTAGGGCGGTCGCCTCCTCGAAAGCTTTTTCAAAAGGGGTATCCTTGCACGATGTGTGTGCGGCCGCAGGGTGGTCTACGCCACACATGTTCATTCGTTATTACAGCCTGGATGTTCATTCCACCCCAGGCTCGAGTGTCTCGAGTGACCCTCGGGCTTGGGTATTTTTGGACAGGCCGTACCCTTGGTATGACTGAGTGGGTATTCCCGTTCCCATACTGTTGTGCTAAATGCAACGTCAAAGTTCCCTTTGAAAGGGAACATCGGGGTTACGCATGTAACCCTGTTCCCTGAGAAGGGAACGAGACGTTGCATAGCATTGTCATACCAGGGCAGGCCTGTGAATTGCGTCTTCGCTTCAGATAATAGAGGCTGGCGGCGGGGTTCACAGGTGCCATATATATATATCATGCGACGCGCTTAATTGCCACGTCGCCTGATCATGGCAGGCCTATAAGTAGAGGCATGATTTTACACAAGCTTCAGATACCGGTCACGCGCGCAAGGCGCTTCCCATACTGTTATGCTTAATGCAACGTCTCGATCCATTCTCAGGGATCAGGGTTACATACATAACCCCGACGTTTTGTGCAACTGGTTGGACACTTATCTCCAATCCTTTTGTTAGAGTTCTTCCCATGGCAGCTCAATGGACTTAATCCTACTCTTTCTATTTATTCCTAAATATGTGTTTAAGGTTGTTAAAAATAAAACCATATTCAGAAAAAGTGGTACAGGTAGTGTATACACAGCTCAAGGTTCACTGTACTAGAAAGTCATTAACGTTAAAAAACTAGCCGTCCTATATCATTAACCATGTGCAGAGCTCTCTTGTTTTCCATTAATCACTTAATCTGTAAACAAAAAGAGGTAAATATACATCCATAGCCAATCCTTTTACAACCACTGCCACTGAGAATAGTTTATTTTTAACACTGATAAGATAATTATTAATTTTACTGCACAGTTAATTCACAAATATCAAATAGAAAAGACAACCAAGCAGAGACTGATTAAGGAGTGGTTTGATATCAGTCTCATTTTCTCTAGCTTATCTGAAAAATGAGGGGGGTCGAAAATGCAGATTGATTAAACAGATTACATTTTCTTCCTTGAAATAAGACTTATATAAGCATCAATGCAAGAGACTGATATAGACTAATATAATAATATACAAATGAGATGGTTTATTTTATTTTAAATATTTTAAGTGTTCATCATGAAAAGAATCCCTAGTCGTGATCAGAAATGTTTTATTTTAACTATGTTAAATAGCACATGATACAGCACATCCAATTTATTGGACAACGAACGTGAATATTTAGTACCTACAGTGGAAGAAAGCACAAAAATGACTGAACTGATCACAGAAATGAGGAATCTTTTTATTTTGTGTGCTGAAAAACTTATTGTGACTAAAAGATACAAAACTGTGGGCATGAAAAGTAATGTATGCCAACAATGGTCCTCATTTATCAAGCTGGATACAAACAGATTCATGCATGTACTAGAGTTTACACAAGAAGTTTAGTATTCATGAAAATGGATAACAAAAAAATGTCTGTCTTCTGCTTGTGCTTCTGAGTGTGTGTAGATTTATGCGTAAGAAGACTACTAATGTAAAACCTGACTTGATCGACTTCAAATAATATATTCTGCATAGATGACTGAACTTTTTACTTTTATATATTGAATATATTGTCGAGTCTACAGCATTCAGCCAATGCCCTTATCCAGAGTGACTTATAGAAGAGCTTTGTAGTCTTGAAGAAGAGCTTTGTAACATGTTCTCATGCTAATTCACTAGGCCAGGGACTAAGAATACGACTGAAAACATTGTGTGTTGTTTTGTTTTATATTATTGGCATTAATTAAAAAATATAAAAAATAAAGAAAGCAAGCCAACACAAGCCAATAAATTAAGACAAAACTAATCATTCAGAAAGGATTTTTTGTGCATGGCCATATACGAATGCCTACACTGACAGATTTAGTGCCTGCTTAATATTATTAATTTTATAGATTATTCAAATTATTATTGATATACTGTAGAAGCGAGCTAACTTCGGTTTCTGCCTTTACCTTAATTGTTCATTTTTTGCTCGCAGCTGTCTGTGCTCTTGAACTTTTAGAGAGTTTTTTGGGCATTACTACATGCAAATGAGCTGTGTTGTGAACACACTTTCCACTGAATGGGTGATCAACATATGTGGGTGAGTATGAAGAAAATAAGTGTTTCCAAATCTCTTGAAAATCGGGTGAAATTTTTTTGTTCACTTTGGCCAAACATTTACAAGTTGTATGGAAACATCTTCCAAAGCGAAGCTAGGGCACATCATTAATGATGTGTTCTGAGTTTCGCAGGTGTTTCCGGTCTTTCGAACATCAGAGACCCTCTCTCATGTGACCCAGCTGAGGTTGATCAGGCCACAGCTTGTGCCCAAGCAGCACTCTCCCTCAGATCCCCTCTCCACCTGGAGGCTTTCATCAAACATTTACATATAACTTTACTAAAAGATTGTTAAATGAGTATCATTGTCTTTTTAAAGCTTTCATTATGCTAATTTTATTTTTGATTAATTTTGTCTGTCATGAAGGAATTGTAAATTAATTGTGTTTTGGTTGATTTTTGCTCTTCTCTGAAGAAAACATACTCAGAGTATAATGGACAAGCTGTCACCTGATATGGTTACAACTCACTTTAAATACACCTAATTCGAATATCTAATGGGGGGAATACACGGTTACTTAGTGGTTAACACATTTGCTTCAAACCTCCTGGGTTGGAGGTGCACAGAAGCTGGATGTTCTCTCCGTTCTTCTGGGCTTCCTATGGGTACACCAGTTTCCTTCCCCTATCCAAAGACATGTATTGTAGACTGATTAGCATCTCTAAATTGTCAGTAGTGTGTGAATGGGTGTGCAATTGTGCCTTGCGATGGGTTGGCACCCAGTCCAGGATGTCCCACGTCTTGTCCCCCGAGTCCCCTGGGAAAGGCTCCAGGCTCCCTGTGACCCTGTGTAGGATAAGCGGTACAGAAAATGGATGGATACAGTATAATCAAAAAAGATATCAAATATTTACAAAAATGTGAGGGGTGTACACACTTTTGTGAGATACTGTAGTCCTTATTCTTGTCACAGTGGGAATGCTACTTTCAATGTACTAGTACAATAAAGGAATTTTATTTTATTAAATTTTACACTGTAATGTCATATCTGTATTAAATATTGCTTCAAATGCCATTACACAAATGTTTAAGTGTACTTGCATTGTCCAAAATGGGTTTCATGGTGAAATATTGTGGTTAAATTAAACTGTCAGACTGTGGAGCTGGACTTAATACTGGTCAATGCAATGGATCAAGTTCAATGAAATAATATTTTTTGCTAAACTCCCCGTGTGCTCAATTCTGAGTCTGCAGGTATTGAGGTCTGAACAAGGATTTTCACAGGTTCTGTATTGTCTGGTCACTGTATGAGCATAATTCAACTCTGAATATGGCCCATACAGTGTACTCACAAAATGTAGTCAGATATAAATGTGAATCATAAATGTAGGTCTTTTTATTCTTACTTTTTGTTCAGGTGGCAGATGCTTACTCAAAACCACTTACAAATGATGCACTATCCAGCCCAGCATAAAGATGTTTAATGATCTGCAAGAGTAAGCTTCCACCACTTGGCAAAGAGCAAGTGCAAAATAGTTTTAAGAAGAACTAGAAGAAGAAAGATCTACAAATAAACATATAGCTGGAGCAAGTGATAACACTCAGGATTGATATAAATGTTACTTACAAGCAGTTGCTCAAGTTACAAATGATACAGTCCTGATAGTATAATAAAATGAATGCACATCGATAACAATAATAGAGTAAAGCGAAGGTACACTGGTTGAGGTAACCACATGGAAAAACAATAGACAACAACACGTACAGTCCCCTCCGAATCTATTGGAACATCAAGGCCAATTCATTTGTTTGTGCTATACACCAAATACATTTGGGTTTGAGATCAAAAGATGGATATGAGATCTGTGTTTAGGGCTTCAGTTTTTTTTCCCACCTGGTATTTACATCTAGATGTGTTAAACATTAAACATTGGACCTTTTGTATTAGACCACCTACTTTTTAGGTGAGGAAAATTATAGGAACAGTTCATTCTTAAAGTATATTAAAGTAAATAAAACTTAATATTTGGTTGCATATCCCTTGCTTGCAATAACTACATCAAGCCTTCAACTCAGTGACATCACCAAATTGTTAGTTTCTTCTTTTGTGGTGCTTTTTCCAGGCTTTTCAGAGCTATTTATTGTTTAAACAATCAATCTAACAGGACTCCCCTGAGTAACAAGAAAAACACCTGTCAGTCACATGTTCTGATACAAAGTATTCTATGTCGTTTAACACATCTACAGTGCCTTGCAAAAGTATTCGGCCCCCTTGAACTTTTCAACCTTTTGCCACATTTCAGGCTTCAAACATAAAGATATAAAATTGTTATTTTTTGTGGAGAATCACCAACAAGTGGGACACAATTGTGAAGTGGAACGAAATCTATTGGATGGAAGAATGGGCAAGAATTTCAGTCTCTCGATGTGCAAAACTGATAGAGACATACCCCAAGCGACTTGCAGCTGTAATCGCAGCAAAAGGTGGCTCTACAAAGTATTAACGCAAGGGGGCCGAATAATTTTGCACGCCCCACTTTTCATTTTTTTATTAGTTAAAAAAGTTTCAAAAATCCAATAGATTTCGTTCCACTTCACAATTGTGTCCCACTTGTTGGTGATTCTTCACAAAAAATAAAAATGTTATATCTTCATGTTTGAAGCCTGAAATGTGGGAAAAGGTTGAAAAGTTCAAGGGGGCCGAATACTTTCGCAAGGCACTGTACATATAAATACCAAGAAATAAAAGCTGAAATGCTAAACTTTTTTCTCATATAAATATTTTGATCTCAAACCTATATCTGTCTTCAGTCTACAGCAAAAACAAATGAATTGGCCTTGCCACTCCAATAGTTTCACAGAGGATTGTATTCACACACATACTCAGAAAAATGGAGTGAAATGTTTTTAGATCAGTGTGCAAATGCACTCAGACAATTAAGACATTAAGATGGTTATTTTTATTCAACAATGTATTGTATTCTACAGTAAGAAGTACTGATGTTCTAATGTAAGCCCATGCAAGAACGTTGAGCCACAAGACACTTTGTGCACTTATTTGTACACTTATTGTGCTGTTCTATATCTTAATTAGTAACACCTGCTAGTTATACAATTTAATTCTGTATAACTGAGGTTGAGGCTGGATATTGAAGATGGTGAACCTATTGCCCAATGTAGCCCCAGATTCCTGTTCTTTACTGTATCCCCCCCCCACACACACACACATGTTTGATGTGAACTGTAGTTCTTGACCTTGTATCAGCTTGATTTTATGCATGTCGTGCTCCCACATGATTGGCTCATTGAATGAATGAGCAGATGTTTGTGTTCCTAATAAAATGGTCAGTGAATGTATGTTTACCCCCTTTGTTTATGATTTAAGTGAATGTCCATTAATGTGTTTTCCTAAACCTGAGATGAGCCTATTAATAATTTACAGAAATTCAGAAAATGCCCCTCAAATGCCTCTGTGTGCACATTCATAAAGGAAAAAAAAAAACACAACACTTTAAATTGAATTACCATATAATGGTGTACTAATATGTAACACAATGTGGATTTCATTAGCTGGAAGCTAATTGACCGTACTTTTTCAGAATGCAGTCTGGTTGTGTCGTAATTATCATTAGTGATCTAAACAATCCAAAATTATATTATTTACAAATTTGCTTAGAGAACACAATCAAATAGTTACTCATTAGATCTGTACAAAGACTATTAATGGGATGATTGCTGATTGTGTGCTTTGGAGCTTAAGGGATCTCTGGTTTGAATTTCATGGTTTATTGATGCTTGATTTAATTATGATCTTATCTGGTATTAATTGGCTCTTAAGTTCCTTTTTGCCGTCACCTTTTTGTAGGGGTTTAGTGCTGAGTGTCGAGATTGAGAGACAGAAATACACAGTAAGAGTGACAGCATTGTAAGTGCCTGTTCAGCCTGTTTATCTTTTTAATGTAGTCCTGGCTGTGGTATTTTACAATTCCAGACTACACAGTGGGTTTGAAAGCATAGAGTGACACAAGAACTTGTGAAATTTTACTATCTCAGCTTTTCTGATTGTGGAATTAAATACAATAATAGTGGCCGTCATCTTAAACTAGAAACGCTCAACTCTGAGATGAAAGCATGTAATGAGGTCAGAGTAGAAACAGAACCACCTTTCTAAAAAATCCTAAATCTGAAAATTAAAGTTGGACAAGATTATAAGCAACTTCTTATAGACTTTGAAGGAGAGAGAAGTGGTTTGGTCATTGTTAGATTTCCACTCATCTCAGGAATCTCGGCTTTATGTCTCCAGATCTCTGTCATGCTTTCTTTAGCCTATTTTACCATTAACGTCTAGTAACATTTAGTTACTTCTATTTACTTTTATTTCTGTGTTGCTATGAGCTAGAAAGTGTGGTTTTCCTCAGTGCGTTTCAGATATCTGGGGAGCCCAAGTGAACACACACGGACACCTGCATGCTCACAGAGACGTTCGGTTATTCATTCAAAACAGAAGTATTTATACATATTGATAAGAAGCCATGAGTGGACGGTTTCTATTGGTCCAGATTTAACCAAAACACACAGCAAATAGTCATAATACAAAACGAGTCCTGTGTCATGTTGACACGAAAATACATATTAATATAATCAAGGATAGCAGTTGATCAGCTTATTCAAAGAGGTCATTAAATGAATACAAGGTAATTATACTGAGGGGAAAAAAGTATTTGGTCCCCTGCTGATTTTGTACGTTTGCCCACTGACAAAGAAATGATCAGTCTATAATTTTAATGGTAGATTTATTTGAACAGTGAGAGACAGAATAACAAAAAAATCCAGAAAAACGCATGTCAAAAATGTTATAAATTGATTTGCATTTTAATGAGGGAAATATGTATTTGACCCCTCTGCAAAACATGACTTAGTACTTGGTGGCAAAACCCTTGTTGGCAATCACAGAGGTCAGACATTTCTTGTAGTTGGCCACCAGGTTTGCACACATCTCATGAGGGATTTTGCAGATCTTCTCCAAGTCATTAAGGTTTCGAGGCTGACGTTTGGCAACTCGAACCTTCAGCTCCCTCCACAGATTTTCTATGGGATTAAGGTCGGGAGACTGGCTAGGCCGCTCCAGGACCTTAATGTGCTTCTTCTTGATCCACTCCTTTGTTGCCTTGGCCGTGTGTTTTGGGTCATTGTTATGCTGGAATACCCATCCACGACCCATTTTCAATGCCCTGGCTGAGGGAAGGAGGTTCTCACCCAAGATTTGACGGTACATGGCCCTGTCCATCGTCCCTTTGATGCGGTGAAGTTGTCCTGTCCCCTTAGCAGAAAAACACCCTCAAAGCATAATGTTTGACACCTCCATGTTTGACAGTGGGGATGGTGTTCTTGGGGTCATAGGCAGCATTCCTCCTCCTCCAAACACGGTGAGTTGTGTTGATGCCAAAGAGGTCCATTTTGGTCTCATCTGACCACAACACTTTCACCCAGTTGTCCTCTGAATCATTCAGATGTTCATTGGCAAACTTCAGACTGGCATGTATATGTGCTTTCTTGAGTAGGGGGACCTTGCGGGCACTGCAGGATTTCAGTCCTTCACGGCGTAGTGTGTTATCAATTGTTTTCTTGGTGACTATGGTCCCCGCTGCCTTGAGATCATTGACAAGATCCTCCCGTGTAGTTCTGGGCTGATTCCTCACTGTTCTCATGATCATTGCAACTCCACGAGGTGAGATCTTGCATGGAGCCCCTGGCCGAGGGAGACTGACAGTTCTTTTGTGTTTCTTCCATTTGCGAATAATCGCAACAACTGTTGTCACCTTCTCACCAAGCTGCTTGGCAATGGTCTTGTAGCCCATTCCAGACTTGTGTAGGTCTACAATCTTGTCCCTGACATCCTTGTAGAGCTCTTTGGTCTTGGCCATGGTGGAGAGTTTGGAATCTGATTGATTGATTGCTTCTGTGGACAGGTGTCTTTTATACAGGTAACAAGCTGAGATTAGGAGAACTCCCTTTAAGAGTATGCTTCTAATCTCAGCTCATTACCTGTATACAAGACACCTGGGAGCCAGACATATTTCTGATTGAGAGGGGGTCAAATCCATATTTCCCTCATTAAAATGCAAATCAATTTATAACATTTTGGACATGCGTTTTTTTTTGGATTTTTTTTTATTGTTATCCTGTCTCTCACTGTTCAAATGTTAAAATTATAGACGGATCATTTCTTTGTCAGTGGGCAAACGTAGAAAATCAGCAGGGGATCAAATACTTTTTTCCCTCACTGTAAATGAATAGATTCATCATAGGTACTGTATTTGATAGCAGTTCATAATATAAGAGGGTACATGATATAAGAGAATTTCCTTTCAGTCATAACAACAAATCTGTGAAAATAAATGCCTGTGAGAGTATCTGTAACATGTGATACATTAATAGCAAACTTCAGTTGATGTGGCTTTGTATACAAATATAATGCATACACTGCAGATAAGATACAAAAGGCTTTCATGTTGGCCCTTATAGTAAAGTCACACTTCACATGTGAAATTAACATATGGCTTTTAGACATTTCATGTTCATATTTCACCCATTCTCACATGTAGACTGTTTGTGTGATACTTATGATTTTATTATATCTCATGTTAAATTTCAATAAATGACTCACGATTCAATTATTTTCCCAATTGATATTTTCATTATTCGTTTATATGAAAATGTTATTATTTTTTTTATTTATACATGATTCATTTTCCCATGTGATTTTACTCACAATTAATTTATTTTCATGTTGGTTTTTGCAATTCATTTATTTCTACATGTGATTTCCACATTCATGTTTTTATACTTTCATGTGATTTTTATCTCATGATTCATTTATTTTTACGTGACTTTTTAACATGATTGATTTACTTACAATTTTTTTCACATAATTACTTTTTAATGTGTGTAATAATTTTACATTTTGTCAATTTTTAATTGATTTTGTCATAATTGCTTTATTTTTCATACTGTATGTGACTTTATTTATCACATATTCAAATCATATCACATGTTTACTTGAGTTGTATTTATGTTATTTCAAGAAAGAATACATTTTTTACTTGTGATAACATTCATATATTAACATGATCACTTGGGAAATGTATGTGATTTTTCCAGTTAGGGGAAGTTTACAATAATTTTTGGAGGACTGCTCTTTATCTCGTCCTCTCTCTCCCACTCAATTGTGATCTGCACCTTTGCCAGGGGCAAGGTCTCTCCCCTCAACTAAATGGAGCATCCCACTCTTTTCCAGGAGAAAACCATGCCCTTAGAATTTGAGATGCTGAATTTCATCTCAGCTGTTTCATATTCAGCAGTGAAACAGTTGAGCGTGTGGCTGTCCAGTCCAGAACAGATTGTACCAAAAGAACGACATCATCTGCAAATAACAGGTATGTTAATTCTAGCCCCAACCATACAGGACACATCTCCTACCTTAGCTGTGTCTTGGCATTCCCTCCAACGTAAATAATTTCATGGACACTTTAATTTTTAATTTTTATTTTTTTATCCCATATTGGACAATTTGAAAAGTGCTGATTTTTTTTTCAGCTTGCTTATTGTATGGGAGCCAGTTATTTTTAATAGACCTTCATTTTCTGATACAACACATCAATGTACTTTCATCATGGCACCAAATATATTTGCAGAACAGAAGCAGGACAAGCTAATCAAACTGGCACAGTCTCAGCAAAGTGGGAAATGTTATATTTACCTGTGCTCAAATTTTCTTGACGGGTTGACACTTCCTTTAACACATTTCCCAAAACACATACATGACTTGTCTAATATTATCATGATAGTGTAGGAAGAGCATTTTCAAAACACAAGATTAAATTGGTTTTAGCTAGCAGACAATGACTAAATAATGCATGCTACATGCTACAATACATTCTAGTGTGCATGATGGAGACTACATTAAGCTATGTCTTTGTCTTTGATAGACACTGAAACTCAACGACATTCAGGGGAACAGGCTGGTGGTACCTGATAAATTGCCTGGTAAATTTAACTCCACACTCGACTGATGATGTGTGGGAATAAGGGCTCAGACACCTGTCAAAATATCTCATAGCTCACCTGCTCAGGAGAAAGGGGATCTTGTAATATGTCATAGCTGTGCAGGAAACTCATCTGCTGCATGGTCATTCTGGAGTCCCATCACAGTCAGATGAATGCAATTCATAATCATTTGCAGAATCAGCTCATTAAACATTGCATATCAGTAGATTTTTACATTTACAGAATTTGGCAGATGCCGTTATCCAGAGCAACATACACTTTTATCTCATTTATACAAGTTGAGAGTTAAGGGCCTTGCTCAAGGGCCCAGCAGTGGCAACTGCTTGGATTTGAACTCACAACCTTCCAATCAGTAGACCAACGCCTTAACCACTCAGGTATCACTGAGTTACCACTACTTCATATAAACTAAGTATCACAAATTGTGGAAGACATTTGAATAAGGGTTAATTTCCCCTACAGTATGGAGACTTCAGGGACACCTTGTATTATTTCTGAATCTTACACATGGTGTAAGACTTTGCATGTATGCACACATGTACTCATAGTACAGTGAAGATGAGGGGACAAATTAATTGGTTAATTAAGAAATCCAACAAAACACTCCACTTGTATTTCCCACAGATTTTGATGATTTGTACTGGATCTACATTCAGAAGTATTGGTATATTGTTATTTATATTAGTGACAAGTTAGATGCAATATAAAATGTGAGCTTCTCTGACATATCTGTAAACTGCCATTGGTAGTGACTGTGAAGGTATATATGAAATGAAAAAGCAAGTTTAATAAACATGAATGAGGTGGGTTGTTTTCCCTATTGTTAAAACTATTTGTCAAAATACCCTTGAAGGAAAAACTAGGAGTACAGTATAAAGGATAATCAAACACTGTCCAATCAAGATCAAATTACCCAAAGCCACAACCAACAGAATTGTAATTTTTGCATGGTTTGAACGAATGAGCTCGCTATTGGAAATGCATCTTCTCTCAAATTCAGATTTAGGATTTTTTAGAAAGGTGGTTCTGTTTCTACTCTGACCTCATTACATGCTTCCATCTCAGAGTTGAGCGTTTCTAGTTTAAGATGACAGCCACTATTGTTGTATTTAATTCCACAACCAGAAAAGCTGAGATAGTAAAATTTCACAAGATCTTGTCACTCTATGCTTTCAAACCCACTGTGTAGTCTGGCATTGTAAAATACCACAGCCAGGACTACATTAAAAAGATAAACAGGCTGAACAGGCAGTTACAATGTTGTCACTCTTACTGTGTATTTGAATTATTAATAATTATTATTATGAATGCTTAATCATTTTAGACAAAATGCTCAACAAGACTCAACAATAATACAAGGTGTCCCAAAAGTTACATATAAACAACAAAATTTTTATAAAATTCCTCCAATTCAGTATTGTGACCATCCATCACTGATTGCCACATTTTATTTTCAGTAACTGGTTTTGCGCATGGAAATAAGATTTATCCAAAGCTACATGCCGGAGATATAACAAAATATTTCATTATCAGATCATCTCTCTTTAAGCTCTCTGCATTTAAAATGGAAAGTTTGGAAAGAGAAAGTTTAAGGCAAAAAATAGTGGAAAAAATGATGATTCCTCAATGGTAAACGGAACCGTTAGCACAGCAATCTCTTTTGATGGATTAGGAGCTTTGCCTTATCAGTAGATTAAGGTACCTGGAGGTGCAGAATTTTAATGAGGCTGAGAGGGAATGCACTGGCTGTCAGACTAAAACACTCACAGGCACTTGCAGGTTTAAAATAGCTCTACAGAGAATTTATCTCTCAACAAGATAGAAGGTATTATCTCACTGCATATCTCTGCGTAAGCAAAAATAAATAAATAAATTTGTTCTCATTTTTACTTTTATTTTCAGTTGTTTGAGCTCTTCTTAATGTCATTTAACAATAACAAGCGCTGATATATATTTACTCTCTATAAATTCTGTATTTTAAATGTATTATGCATGCATTAATAGTTGGTTATACTGTATAGTATCTGTAGTAAGTTAGAAGTTATAATGCCCAGGATAAACCCGTAGAGATGTGCATAAATAGTTATAGTTATATGTGCAATACTTTATACCTAAAGCATGAATCTTGTATACGATGACATAATATCACATTATGCATGGACTATACATACATAATTGATTATAATATTTGTTCATTAGAGCATATCATTAGACAAGTGCAGACACTAATATAATGCCCTAGCACATGTGCTGTTATAGTTAGTTATAATACATTACAATGTAGATCCTTTCTTTCTCAAATTGTACTCAATTAGGGGTGGGGTGAATTTGGGATTATTTCTCCCATGCCCAAGTAATATGCAAGGCAAGGCTGATATAAGTATTATATATATGATATACTGTATAACAGGTTGTACATTCATTTACTGTATGATGCTTTATTAATACATGATCCATCGAATGTGTTACTCTTGCTGTTATTTAAGTATTTGTAATTATTACAAATCTTTATTATAATTCAGGATACAAGTTATTTACCAGATTGAGAGTTTGTTTGAGGGTGCATAAGCCTTCCTGGTAATGAAGACAGGGCTAAAAGCCATGTGGTAAATGTATATGTGAATTTTGGAAAATTTGGAGGTGGACAACTCCAAGCTATCCCGACTGACCTTAACAGTTATCTACCTGGTTTATAGGTGTGTTAGAGAAGGGAAATCCCCAAATTGTATTAAACTCCAGGTCATGAGGATGCACACCCCTGCCCAAATTAATATGATCCAATTAGCAGTTGTCCAGATTACCATCATGACAAAAGAAACTGAATTGTCCTTCCAACTTGTTGAGTCACTTGTTACATTTTATCAACATGTCCCAAGAAGAGCAATCCTACTATGGGACAGAGGGACATCCAAACTTCTCAAGTTCAGGACACCTGGTGTGAACAGAGAAAAATAATTGCTCTTCACAGTATAATGCTTATAGCAGTCTCCCTGAGATCGATGAACTCTCTTGTCATGTGGGCAGCATGGCACTTTTACAAACGTTGCTGACATGAGATTGATATTTCTTCAATGAGCACAGCTCTGTTGATAAATGGAGCCCTGGCAGGTCTTTTCTGTGCATTTTAAGATCCTCCTTTCTGATAATCTACTTCTCACCTCTTGTCACACTTGTCTTTTGTTGCCATAAGGATAGTCTGAAGTGGTGAATGGATCATCTGCTGGCTCATAATTTGATGTGTGTTTGAAGTATGAGGAAGTAAGGGACTGCGCGGCTCATATATAAAAAGCTGTCTGAGTAAGAGTATCGGGGAGAGATGTTGCGCTTTATTTCCTAATAAATTAATTTTCAACTTTCAGATGGAAAAATGTGTAAGTGCTCTTACTGTGCAAGCATTGAACCAAGGGTAGCTAGGCTTAAAGTAAATACTGCTTTTCAGTCAAACAGATCATTCATCATGATGAAACAGAAATGATACGCTACACAAAGCAATATATTACGGAGCAACCATTCCATCCACATTCAAGCGCAGGGATACAGAAACAGTCTGTGAACTTAGTAATATAGTAACATACCCTAAGCATCTTTCTATGATATGGAAATACTGTTGAATTGTACAGAATTTTCCAAGAAGTTTCCTTGGCTGCAGAGCTCAGAGACTGATGAAAAATTGGTGTGCTCTGAGCTGAAACAACGTTTTATGTTCCAATCCCAACACAAAGTTCCTAAACTGGTCAGAACTAAAGAAAGAAATATTAATTTTGTTCCTTTTACATAAGATGTATGTAGGCCTAATTTAATAAAATAGTAGTTTTGGAAAGATTCTAAGAGGCCATGGATTTATTTATTTATATATATATATATATATATATATATATATATATATATATATATATATATATATATATATTTTTTTTTCTTGTAATCTCAACATAACAAAAAGTTGTTTTCTTGTGATCACGACTTAATTTTTTCATGATCTTGACATAAAAAAAAGGCTGTTTTCTCAAAACGTAGTTTTATCACAATACAATCTTGTGCTTTGTGAATGAGACTGGTGTTGCATGCACGTTAGCGTCTTTGCCATCGCCATCATAAATGTAATAATTGCCCACTATAGAGATGGACTTTATCTCCACATTAAGAGAGAGGGGTGTCCCCCTTCACACTAATGTGGAAGTTGTCAGTCACTGACAGTCATTGACATACATAGACTTTTTCAGCTTGAGTGAATCCCTAATCAAAGTAAAACCAAATTTGTTCATCCACAATGCTGCAGATTTGCTCTAAGCTTTTGCTGCCTCTAGAACAATAAAAGCAACATGTTATGTCAACTACACAGAAAAATGAATTCATGTTCATGAGAAAACAGCTTTCTGTTATGTTGATATCACAAGAGAACAACTGAATAACAACACCGAATAAAATTAAGCAAGACATGACAACCCAAAAAACATTTTAGAGGTTGGAGGTAAAACGTAAATAATAAATTAGTTGGCTACAATAACATTATTCATTACGTCTGACAGTTTGAAACATCCAAATCTAAAGGTCAACAGGCACAAGATCAAAACACTGAGGACAAAACACCCATGAACTATAGCACAAGGCTTAGAAATGCTGAATAACATTCAGTGATATTTTGTAAAGAGGAATGGAGACAACAGGACATAAATAACCAAACTAATTAAGAGTTGAACACAGAAACCCCCCACCCCACCCACCACCACCCAAAAAAAACATCAGCAAAATAGTCTCAATCATTTGTACTCTGTTTATTCTGGTTTGTGCCTCAAAATCTTTCCTTTGTGCCACTTCATTTATTTATATAATATTAATTAAAAGAATATTTAAAGGTCATTGTGACGTCACTCAGCCTTCCCTAAAAGTGAACATACTAAAACCTTATTAGATCTGAACTAAATAGGATAAAGCAACTAGGTGAATGAAGGGGGTAACCAATCATTTCATATACTCCTTTATTTTTTATTTCCTCACATATTTTGGATTGTGATTTAAAAAATATTTTCCTTTTGTGTGCAAAGTGACGTTTTCTGATTGCTCACTTTTTGGCAATGTAAGCCAGCAGTTCAAACACATTCGATGGTCTGTGTTTCACTATTGCTCCGCATACCTGCTCCTCCATGGAACCCAAGGACATCACCAAATACCGAGTTTCCTCCCTTGAGATGCTTTACCAGGCCTTTACAGCTGCTGCTTTCAGTTGATGCTTGTTTGTGGATTTTTCTTGTCCTCAGAAAGTGAAAAGCATGCTCAGATGTTCATTTGTCATTGGACATTTTAAGAATAGTTCATTTGTTTTTCTTAAGAAGTCCTTGGGATAGTATTGCAGTATGTTTTGGGTAGGGTTGTGAAATTAATCGAGTTTTTGAATTTCAGTTTCAATTATGGCCTCTGATTATGAAAACAAAATAACTAAGATAAAGTTATTATTTTGCCGTATTCCATTCGCAATGTTCTCATTTTTTCTTTTTAAAAACTGTGTGCCATTTTTCTTTACAGCGACGTGCTTTTTTCCCCTCCCTAAAAGGCCAGATTCACTCCCTCCCAGGCTGTGGCATTTTTAGTTCAGCTCAAGCCAAGACAACAGAAAGAGAGCCTTTGGTCGACAAGAAAGATAAAACCATTTCAGCCCTTTGGAAACAATTTGGTTTCAAGGTGTCCAATGTAATTGGCTAATGAAGTTTAAAGCTTCATTTCTGGTGATGCGATTCACCGAAATGCGTTACAAGAGAGACATCAATACAGCAAGAAGAGATGCAGAAATATATTTAATTTTGTTTTATATACAGTATCTCACAAAAGTGACTACACCCCTCACATTTTTATCTTTTCATGTAACAACACTGAAGAAATGACACTTTGCTACAATGTAAAGTAGCGAGTGTACAGCTTGTGTAACAGTGTAAATTTGCTGTCCCCTCAAAATAACTCAACACACAGCCATTAATGTCTAAACCACTGGCAACAAGTGAGTACACCCCTAATTGAAAATGCCTAAATTGGGCCCAGAGTGTCAATATTTTGTGTGGAAACCATTATTTTCCAGCGCTGCCTTAACCCTCTTGGGCATGGAGTTCACCAGAGCTTCACAGGTTGCCATTGGAGTCCTCTTCCACTCCTCCACGACGACATCACGGAGCTGGTGGATGTTAGAGACCTTGTGCTCCTCCACCTTCCATTTGAGGATTGGGGATTCTATTTTATTATCATCTTGTTATTCTCTTCTTGTATTTTATTTTAATATGCTACACTGTGTAATATTATTAGGTATAAGTCTTTAACAAATATAATGTCCATACCTTTTAAAGTGCGCAGACTATTTAGTAGATTTGAAGTCAGCAGGGGACTATTTTCGTACTGGAATTTATTTTTTTAGTAATTTTTTTTTTTTAGCTTACTCTAGGTCGGGGGGGGGGAAAGGGTGTTTTTTTTTTTTTGGGGGGGGGGGGGGGTTGTTTTTTTTTTTTTTTTTTTTTTTTTTTTTTTTTTTTTTTTTGGGGTTTTTTATATTTTTTAAAAAAAAAAAAAGGAAAGGGGAGAGGAAGGAGGGGGGGGGGTTTTTTTATTTTATTTTATATATATATATTTTTAATTAATTAATTAATTAATTCATGATAATGATAATAATAATTATTATTATTGTTATTTTTTCTCAATTAAATATTTGGGGAAGGGAGGGGAGAAAAGGTAAATGAATCACATGAATATGAAACACATGAAAATGAATTATATGTAAATTAATTACATGAATATGAATCACATGTAAATTAATCACATGAAAATGAATCATATGTAAATGAATCACATGAAAATTAATTACATGTAAATGAATCACATGCATGAATATGAATCACATGTAAATGAATCACATGCATGAATATGAATCACATAATAATGAATTACATGTAAATTAATTACATGAATATAAATCACATGAAAATGTAAATGAATCACATGCATGAATATGAAATACATGAAAATGAATCATATGTAAATGAATCACATGTAAATGAATCATATGAAAATGAATAAATAAACAAAAGCAAAAAGAGGATTGGGGACAGCAAATTTACACTGTTATACAAGCTGTACACTCACTACTTTACGTTGTAGCAAAGTGTTATTTCTTCAGTGTTGTCACATGAAAAGATATAATCAGATATTTACAAAAATGTGAGAAAAGTGTACTCACTTTTGTGAGATACTGTGTGTGTGTGTGTGTGTGTATATATATATATATAAATTTATTGTTATATTTATATAACTATATTTACAATTATATTCAAGATCCACTGTTAAAAATAGTTTATTTTTTGTTGTTGTTTTTTTTTGTTTTGTTTTTTAAAGTTCAATAAATGCATGATGTTTCCAAAGTTAAATAGTAATTATGTTTAATAATCTTGATCTCAACATTGACCAAAATAATCATGATTATGATTTTTGCCATAATCAAGCAACCCTAGTTTTGGGTCATTATCCATCTTTACTGTGACGCACTCTCCTATAAGTTTTGCAGCAGTTGGCTGAATCTGAGCAGAAAGTATGGCTTTATATGCTTCAGAATTCATTCTGCTACATCTGTGAGCAATCACATCATCGAGAAACACCAGTGACCCAGCTCCATTGGCAGCCATACATGCCCATGCCATAGCACTTTGTATACAGATAAAGTGGTATACTTTGGAACATGAGCCCTTCTTATCCTTCTCCATTCTCTTCTCTTACCATAATTCTGGTACAAGTTCATCTTGAATCAGAACTAGTCAGGCTTTTATAGAAGTGTTTTAGCAAAGTCTAATCTGGCTTCTAATCTGTTCTTGAGAGTTACAGCGTTTTGAATCTTGCAGTAAACCGTCTGTATTTACGTTCATGAAGGCGTCTCTTGATTATAAACTTGATAATGATACACTTGCTTCCTACAGAGTGTTCTTGACTTGGCTGGATGTTGTGAAGGAGTTTTTCTTCAACAAGGAAAGAATTCTGAATTCATCTACTTTAGTTGTCTTCCGTGATCTTCCAGGCTTTTTAGTATTGCTGAGCTCACCAGCGCATTCCTTCTATTTAAGAATGTAACAATTTGTTAATTCGGCCACTCCTAAAGTTTCCGCTAGCTCTATGTTAGGTCTGTTTTGGGTTTGTTTCAACCTAATGATGGATCTGGCTGTAGTTATTTTGCAAATAATAGGGTAAATATGGTTAGTTTAGAAGATGAATGAGTGATGAAATATGATAGTGAAATTAGACAATATGGTTCTTCAGGTTAATAACTGATCTTATCTGCTTTTAACATGAAATTATAAACTTAATTTGGCCCATACAATGATGAAGTAGAGAATTTGAAATACATGCTACTTAATACATTACTTTTCAAATTGTTTTTAACACAATTCAATATTTTTTAATATTTGCAAAGTTTGCTCAAGGGCCCTCCAGTGGATTAGAGAATATAAATGTAACTGAAGCTTCCCCCTGCTAAGCAAATACAGACATTAAAAGGAACAATTTAGAACAGTGAGTAAAGTCTTCCATCATACATCGTGTTATTACTGCATCCATTCCTTCCATATCTAATGGGAAATCCACTTGTCTTGGTGGGATTCAACAAACTGTTGACTGAGTGTGAATAAAAAGGCCAGAAGACAAAAATCTAATCAGAGTGTCAGTTTATGTTCCAGGATCAATATGTTATTGACAACTGTGGAGCTTTTGCCCAATATTTTAATGCACATCCATGGCTCTGACTACAAAACCCCATGCTCTATTTAATAATGTATTGCTTCCTCATTTAGAGATAGGTCACAATTATGAAGCTCACAAGCACATAAAAGACAGAGTATAATGTTCATTCAGCGCTTAACACTGCCAGGGGGAAAGGCAGTAAATAATTAAAATGTTTCTCTAATGCGCAAGGGATATTTTGCTGTGAATCCCCAAAAAAGAATGCCACATGAGCATGATTGCTTATTTTATTTTATTTTTTTGAACTGCTTAGAGAGCATGTCACATTTTGAATAGTATAATGGGGTCAAAAAGAAAAACAAGTGAAGAGTAAGAAAGAGAAACAAAACAAAATATATGTCTAGATATAGAACAAAAATATAAATTTTGCATATCCTTATATATTAAATTCAATAAAATTTTATTCTGTAGTTTTATTCCTTCCTGTTTTGGTTAGTCTCTCCGTACTTCTTTTTTCCTGGAAAAAACCTGTTCTACTTTCAGAGCTGGTTCTTGGCATTAATCGATATAATAGATTCTATTTTTAAATAAATAAATATCCTTTGATTATGGCTCTTCAGGGACTGACAAAATGCTGACTTGGCCTGAGCTGAATTTGAGTTTGACACCAATGGTCTAAATTAATAACAAGACTCAAGCCACATGTTACATGTGTAGATGATGTGGTTTCTGCACCATTGCTTTCTTATTATTTGACTGTTCTCCGTTTTGCTTTAACACATTGGTATGCTGTATAGGTTGTTTGAGTGAATTTAGTGACTCATTGCCATCTGGCATTGTAGGGTTTTAGTGTGCTATTAGCATAACTATGGAAATTAAAATAAATAAATAAATAAATAAATAAAGTCATCATTAAACACTACAAAACAAAATGAAGCATTACAAAACCCTTTGGCAACAAGCAATGCATACATTTTGAGTGATTGTGCATTAATTACAAACAATTAAGAAAAAAATGCAATATTTAGTTAGGGGAAATGTATGAATATTTTAAATATAATAAGTTAAACAAAACATTCACAATTGCACCAATCAAGTCCAGTTTTGATTGGACATGCAGCCAATGGAGTCTAGTTGGACCTGATTTAACCCAAGTGGACACGTTAATGATTTCCTGTCAGGAAATGTTTTAACTTATCTACCCAATGCAACAAAGAGATGGACCATTTCCAAATTCCACTCTGTACTAAGAACCACACTCAGTCTAGGCTTACAGCCCTTTATACTGCTCTTTAAATAACCTTTGGAGGTTATTTTGTTCAAGTTTAACCCTCATTCATAGTACAGTATACAGTATAATCTATATGAGATGTCCTAGTTCACAAACTTGCTTCAAATAGATACATGAATTATTGAACACCATATAGTGCACTTTCCCACCATCACTGACTCTGTATGTGTGGATTCCAGATAGTCTTTCTTCCCGCTGCTTGACCCATTATGCTGCCTGAGGGAAGGTTCAGGTATTTACGTCAACTTCCGTCTTGACTCCTTCATATATTAATCACATACACATACTAAATTTGAAAAATGTCACTGAAAACCTGGGGAAACTTTTGTTAGTTCATAGAATGATACTATACAGGTTGTTGGCATTTTGCACTGGTTAACACTGGGCATTGGGTAACAGGTCATCAAAGATGTACAGTGTGAGCGAATAAGTATGTGGACCTGTATGTGCTTGTTGAACATCCCATTCCAGATTTAGCCCCTTTTGTTGTTGATGATATAACCTCCAATCTCTTGGGAAGACTTTTCACTGGAGTTTGGAAGTTAACTATGGGGATTTGCGCATTTAGCCACAAGGGCATTATTGAGGTCAAGCACTGATGTCAGTCGAGGAGGCCTGATACACAGTTGTCATTCAAGTTCATCCCAAAAGTGATCAGTGGGTTTAAGGTCAGAGCTTTGTGCAGGCCATCTTGGCAAACCATGTCTTTATGGAGCTCAGGGGCATTGTCAAGCAGGAACATGTTTGGGCATCGTAGTTCCAGTGAACAGAAATCTTAATGCTACAGCAAAATAAGACATCATAGACAATTGTGTGCTTTCAACTTTGTGTTAACAGTTTGGGGAAGAACCATTTAATCGGCCCACAAACTTTTGGATATATTGTGTATTATAATTTATTTACTTTACTCCGAAGCAACTTTGCACTGAGCATTGGACTTGGCATCAGTTGCCCAATTTATAAAATAAAGTGTATAAAGTGCTAGCATTTTATACTTTATTCCATTAATATTCCATTAACATTATTTTTTGGCATTCTCATCTAAACACACACATAATTTATCAATCTTTTAGAAAAGTTGCGTATAAAAAAGTTGGTTGGGCAAACCGAAGTAAAAAATGCATACCAGATTTATTTAAAGTTTCCTTAAGCTGATTTTCTTTGGCCAAGGGGGTGTGGTCAAGCTTCAGCTGTGGATAGAGAGGTTGCATGCCGAACCAGCAGGTAACACTTGAAAACAAGTGTTAAGGGGTAAAACATGATTTTCCCCTATGTTGTATTACTTATTTGTATTTTGTATTATTACATATTTGTGTCTGTCTGTGCTTTCAGTGCCTCCTGTAACCCGCAAGCAAGAGAGAGTGATATAGAGTGCTTGATAGAGCTTGGGAGACATACACAAGCACACATGTACACATGCCATGCAGTGTAAACTTAAACCTGATGGTGTGAAAGCCACGAGTATTTGTTTCCTGTTGGGTTTTTGAAAGTGTGCTGAAAGTGGGCTCAGTTAAGTTTCTTCCTCTCTTGAGTCTTCCTCTACATACTCACACACTGGGGTTCTACATCTTTAATTTGTATTTCTTACATTTTTATTTATTTTTTATTTTTATTGAATTATTTTTTTAACTAACTAGGATTTCATGAATGCTTCATTTCTTGTGTAAATGCTCCAGCAAACTACAAATAAATCCAACCAAATAAATAAGTCCCAATGTTGGAACTATATGGCACGCCACATATAGGGTGACCGTGAATATAGGACATCCTTAGCAAATCTGTTTTCTCCATCTACTAACTAAAACATGATTGCTACCTCAAACCAATCATTTACACCTTAAAGTCATAATGGCAGAGTTAATATTGGGTTCACCCGGGCCAAACTGAACACTAAAAAGGAATAAAGAGAGAGGTGAAAAAGGTTACTCAGCCATGATGGAAGCAATGGTGAATTTGTTCTTCAAAAAGCTAGCTGGCCTGAACAAGCCCTCTGGTCTCATTCTTCCTGCTCTGGCCATTAATCAGAGAATGGGCTCATCTCCAGCGCTGCCACTCACCCAAACGAGAAGTCGATTGTGAATAACCGCTTCTGGTCCAAGTACACTCTGTGCAAATAATTACAGGTTGTCAGCATCCAACACATTCAGCCGAGTGACTGCTTTAACTAGCTGGAAAGAAACTTTTAGTTTAAGCAGCTGGGCACTTAAGCTTCACGATGAGCATAGCATTTGTCTCTGTCCAAAGAGTATTCTAAGTCAAATTTATCCAGAATTTCACATCATGAACCTACATCAGTGGTTAAGGTTCTTACCAAGCATATGCAAGTTCAAATTCAGAGAGTTGGGTCTTGGAGAAAGACAGTTTAAAAAAGCATTTGCCAAACGAATAAATGCAGAAATCCAATCACAGAGACAAGTTTCCAACTGCCATGTACAGTTTAAAATTTGCCGTGCTCTGTTCCAACATACAGCATGTAGGCAATCTTTAAACTGTGCAGTGAGGTCAAGCCTCCAGGACTGAATATGTCCTTAAATGATGTAAGTGCAATTATCCCAAGAGCCATTAGCTAGTTCAGGCATTGGCAATTTAACCAAAGACAATTTGCAAGTAAGAGAGCTGATAGTAAAAAAAAAAGAAAAGGAAAAATACACTTGTATCTGAAAACAATGGTAAAATGCACCTTTGAAGTTAGTTGTAAACTTAAGTTCAATTTAGGTCAAAGTATAAGAGCACAAACAACACTTCATCTGTGTATCAGTGAAGCAAGAAAAGCTATAACCTTTATTCCTGCACTGTAACCATACTGCAAATCATCCATCCATCCATTTTCTATACTGCTTATCCTACAGGGTTGCAGGGAACTTGGAGCCTATCCCAGGGAGCATGGGGCACAAGGCGTGGTGCCAATCCATTGCCTCACATCACCTACACATTCACACACCCATCCACACACTACGACCACTTTGGACATGCCAATCAGCTTACATTGCATGTCTTTGGACTGGGGAAGGAAACCAAAGTACCCTGAGGAAACCTCCACAGCACAAGGAGAACATGCAAACTCCACATACACAGGGCAGTGGCAGGAATCAAACCCCCAACCCTGGAAGTGTGAGGCAAACATGCTAAACACTAAGCCACCATGTGCCAATCTAATGGGTTGTATTGATAGTGTATTCTTTTCATTTTTGTTTTATATAAATATATGAAGCAAAATATCAGAAACAGTATATTTGATTTTGTAAAAAAAAACAACAAGAAATTCAGTGAGAAAAACAAACTTTTCACTTTTGACTGCATCATTTACAAACAGTTTAAAGAGATGGTACAATACGTTTTGTATTAGTAATCAGACAAAGTTGTTCTTTTCCAGTTCAGTTGAAGAATATCATCAAGCCCAATTTCTATGTTCACACGTATATAAACAGCTTTCTAATGTATGCGGCACATCTCTTTGCTTTATTGCTTTTGACAGTCCTTCCCTCTCTGAAGTGCAAGCTAGTGTTGGGTTTTCTCAGATGACTCAGAACTTGCTTATCATGTTCACAATCATTTAATTATACAACTTCAGTGGCATAATTTGCTCAGGAGACAGAAACTACCCTGAAATCTGTCACGGAAAGGAGCAGATGTAATATGTAGATTTCGTATTTAAATGAGGGGAAGATCATTATTGCTTTTCTCTTTCAGGGGCTTTATTAGATGTCTTTCGCGATTACAGATATTGCAAAAAATCACGAACCAAGCTCCCACCCCAGACTATTTCATTAACAGTATGTTGCTCTTATTGCATCATTTATTCCTGCCAAATAATAAGTCACTTTCTTCCCTAGTGTACATTTCTGTATAAAGAAGCTGGTTTTGGTTAAATGAAGTTAAGAAGCAATGTTATTGTAATTTAGTGCCATTAATTCTTAATATTCTGTCTTGCTTTATACAATACAACAACTAAAGTTGAAGATGATGAAAATTAAAAATGAATAAACTTGGCTGTTATGTTGTTGGAGGTATTTTTCTGGCATACTTATTCTGACTGATCACCTTTAACTTATGATGAAACATTTCTCTTCCGATGCGAGTGGCTTCGTCCTGAATTAGTCCACCCCTATCCACAGGGCACAGTCGCTCATCTGAATGGTTTGATGAGGATGATAATGTAGTAAATCAAACGATGTGACCTTCACAATCACCAGATCTCAAACTAATTGAACATCTATGGGACATTTTGGACCACCGTGTTAGACAGCGTTGTCTACCAGTAACATTAAAATCCCAACTGAGGGAATATTCTTTGGAAGAAGGGTGTTCATTGATCCAGTACAGTTCCAGAGACTTGTAGAATCTGCACAAAGGATCACTAAAGCTGTTCTGGCAGTTTGCAGTGGTTCAATGCCTTACTAAAAAACTTAGACTTTGTGTACATTATTTGCATTGGGTATCAACCAGAATGTTCTTACTATGAGAATGAGTCATTATTAAATATGGGTTAGATGTATACTTAATTATTAATTGCACTCTGAGCATGTGTGGCAAATTTATCCTTCATTAAATGTCCCTGTATACCATTCAATAGACAACTAGATCAGATTTAACACCTTTGCCCCTCTTTGTTTTAATATACCCAGTGGAATAAAGTGTAGAAAAGACTTACTGCACAACAAGAGAATTAAGTTACTTTTAATGGTGTGTAATTTATTTGTCAAACCCACTGGGAAGTAAATAACAGCTCTCCACTCCAACTGTGCTGACAACATCTCATCGACTGAAGCAGCAATCAGTCGACATGAGGTCCAGTCAAAATGCGTCAAACATTAGAGAACCAACAACAGCACTTCACTTGTACTTTCAGGTGACTCTGTCTCTGTGTGTGTGTGTGTGTGTGTGTGTGTGTGTGTGTGTGTGTGTGTGTGTGTGTGTGCGGGACCTGGGAAAACCCATTGGAAGTCGCTGCATCTAAATGGTTCTGGAAATCCTTTTTGTTTTTGTTTTTTTTTCTTTTTCAATTTTAACAGGAGTATAAATATAATTTAAAATTAAACATATAAATATAAATATGTCTATAATATATAATAACATTACATTTATGTCATGTCTCTTCCAAACAATATGGTTTCTTGATTATCAAGGCAGGCACATGAAAGGCCAATGAACAACATTCATGAATTATGTGTGGCACAAAACAAACACCGTTCATTCAAAAGAATTTCTGCTTGGAGAGTACTAATACACATACAGGCTAACATAACTATGGATATAATACTTAGCAAGCTATGATAGTGAAAATAAGTTAAGATTAATAAGAACATTAAAAATAGAAACTCAGAACATTTCAGGGACATGCATGCTGCTTTATCCTTATCAAAGTTCCCACTATCGCATCTAGTAAAGATTTTTGGCTCCATTAACTTACCTGAGGCGGTCTGATCGGTCCTGCGAGGACGCACGCTGATCGAGAATCAGTTCCATTGTCTGCAGCCTGTAGATATTGTGGTATTATCACAAAATCAACATTGTGCAGCCACATGCAGAATATCCCTACTACACTTATGCATGGAACTCGCTTTCATAGGCTTTCATGTGAATGAAAGATAGAAAACCTTTTCATTTCCTGAATATTTTTTTTGCGATTTTAAACTGGAACTCCATCTCCCCTTAAAATTCACTTCCCGAAATTCAGTCCCCCTTAGTCCGCCCCATTTCCAGCATTGGTCTTATTCAAATAGCATAGTGGGAGCGGTGGATCTGATTTAATTAGTGATGCAGAACATGACATACAGAGCATTCGAGTGAAAGTTTGATACTCCAGTATGCTAAGTATGCTTGATTAATATTATTAGTATTAGTCTTTTAGAAGTCACTGCAAATAAGTTGCATGCAAATGTTTGTTTTTTTTTCCCCCTTTTTTCCCTGTAACATTGGGTTGGTAATATGTGTAGTATGGAGAGGTGCAGTATAATATGTTTAATATCTGCAAGGCCACATGTGCTGCTTCTTACAGCCCAGGCATTACTCGTAGCCTCTAATGATGGAAAAAGCCATCTGCCCCTTCCTTTAGTCATCCCTTTATGCAAGATAAGATGCTGTGGATGTCATCTGGAGCTGAGGAGGCGTCGCTCTCAGACACTGAAGCCCAGAGGATCTTCTGGCACTGTAGCTTAGGGGCCAGCAGAAGATGAAAATGTGCAGACAGTAGCCATGTGCTTGCATTGTGATAAGCCATGTCACAGACAGATGGTCCGGGTCTACTCTGTGATCAAAAAAAAAGTGCTTGAGGTATAACAGCTCATGTTGTGCAGCTTTATTAATTATAATGAATATTAAGAAAAGAACAAATAAAAAACAGACCATCTTGTTAGCATCATCCAAAGTAAACAGCAAGTGGCATTTTTACCAAATGCAAAAACATCTAATTGTCATCCAAAAGGCTGGCGTGTATGTCCTATGCATCTCCTATGATTTACAGTGTTAATTTGGATTCCATGGCAGTGGGGACCAATCGATTCTGAGGAAGACCTATTTATAATTGCCGCTCATGCCAACCGTATTGATGAGCTTGTGCTATCCAGCGTTTCTGAAAGTCAGGAACATTTATTTCAGAAGAGATAGTCCCTGTTTTATGTACATGCGTAATAGAATATGAATCACAATGCCCAACTGAGAAATGAGCGGATGTGCCGCTGACATTTCGGAAAACCTTTTTTTAATGGTAATGACATAATTCAGCGCTTGATGGATGGCACCTGGTTTAAACCATCACAAAAAAAGGTCAGGAACAATGATCACATCCTTACCTGTTCTTCCTGTTTAATTGTCAATGTGATTAGGATGTGATGAGTGACTGATTTAGTTGCACCTTAGGGGTCGTTAATCTGCTAAGAAACAGGTTGAATTAAGTTTTGTTGTTGTTGTTGTTGTTGTTTTCCACAGGTGTTTTTAGAAATGTGAATTACACTGAGGAAAATTGCAGGAGAAGTGATAGTTAGCAGTGCCACATTTTGACATTTAAAGCTCAAAATGCTTTTCATCATACAGTAGATCATCACTGTTGCACTCTGTAATTATCATTAAATATTTCCAAAAACCTCAGACTTGTACAATAAATGTCACACAGTGCATTCACAAACCTCACCATTAGACCAAGTTTGCTCCAGGTTCTCCGGTTTCCTCTCACTGTCTGTCTGAATATATGTGTGTATGGGATCCACCAAGATAACCTGCTTACTGAAGATAAATGAATGATGGATAATGCACATTTTGCTACCTTGGCACTATATTTTATTTGCTTAATCCAGTGATGCAATGCTGATTAAAAAGCCTACATTTCATGTCCTGCTTAACTGCAGGAAAGTGAATTTCAACAGGATTTAGGGTATTACAAGCAAAGGAAAGCAGTTAATATAACACATTATTTATAGATTATGGTAATCCCCATGATCTGTTTGTCCTAAATGAGCAATTTATTCTGCCTCACTGTCACCAGTGAATTATAATCCCTTGGGCACATTGTTACTTTGCCATGTTTACATTATGTTTGCTGTGTCATCATACTCATTTGGGACATTTAGGTATAATTCAGTCTAGTAGCTTATTCTTCTTATTGAAAAGATTGGTCTAAGAAGCAGGAAGCGATACATTTAAACCCGCTTGAATGTTAAACTATGCCATATATTCATTAGCTATGACTTAAAAATGTATATCATATGAGGTGAGATAATTGCAGCTTGAGTCAACTGCCACCCCTGGCCACATTCTTGTCAATTTAAAGAACATAATCAAACTCTTCTTGTAATCAGGCTAATAATCCTGTAAGGGGCGCTAAGAAAGCCTGTTTATGAAAAGCACTAATAACCAAGAGTGTCGTTTACCTCTTCCCTTTTCTCTTCTCCCCATCCATTCATTTGAAAAGAGCCTCATCAACAGTGTTTAATTATGCAACATAATTAAATCATATCCTCTTCTCTGGGGGAGTGACATTGTTTGGGTTTCCACACTCTTATTGAGATTGCCCTTGCTGAGGTCACAGAGAGGTTGCTAGCAATTTTCCTTCCTTCCATTTAAAAAAAAAAATCTGCCAGAGCTGATGTTAATGCTTTTGCTTGGGTGTCACACAATAGGTCAAATCTCTTGAAATATTCCATGTTGATATTGAGTGAAGATACACAAAGAAGATTACATTGCTTTAAGACTCAGATCAGAAGTAGTCCGGACAATGACAAATATTGAGGTTAAATGGTCTGATCAGGTCAGATGACTGAAAAAGTCAATTTATTATAAAGTACTGTTCAGGAGCAATAGATAGGGAAGCAATTATGTGTATGTTATCATGTGTAAGGCCACAGGCACGTGTGCTGCTTCTTTGAGCTTTATGCTGCTGTGTCGGTCATTTAAAGCTTTCTTTTTGTGAATACATTTCCCAGTCTGGTGTGCCACCAAATATAAAAGGCTTATGTGGGTGGAACAAAACCCTTTCATAAGAAAGCTTGAGCAACTGTTTGAAACTACAGTGCATCCTTGCCTTAGCAATAATGCTGCATTTATGTGGCACATTAACTTATGAATGCCTTTCCTCTCCTCACAAATAACAAACATTTTATTGATTTCATCTGGCACTCTTTATTGTGAGTATAAATTGTCATGCTGTCACATACTGATTTTTAACTATGAACTCGTAATTGAAAATGACAAATTGGCAAATAAGTCACGTCCTGTCTGCCATTGAAAGTTTATTAATTAAGTATTGATTACAGTGCACTGAATTTGTGCTGTGTGTACAGCAGAGGATTTTTCTCTTGAGTTTTCTTAAGGGTGTGCAGCAGAGGCCTGTTGAGAAGGAGGACATTATTAATTACAGTCAACAATTATCGCATACTTTAAAGTTGCTTGAAATTAAACTCTTTCAACTTTCAATCTTCTCATCAGCATGAATATCATTGGAAATAAAATTGCATTGCCTCTGAACTTCATGCATGTGGAGTATTTTAGTGTAGCTCTAAAAGCTACCTGCACGTTTAGTGCTTTCAATCTGTTTGGCTATTACGGAAAATATGAAGTTGATGAGCCAGAAAGTTGGAGAAAATTGAAACCCACATCTCACCTGGCCCTTATCTCAGTTGTTTACTTATTACATTGAGAGTAAAACAGTAATTCCTGTGAAAAATGAAATAAATAAACCAGATTTCACACTAATGGTATCACGAGGCTATTCCTCTCTCTTTTCCCAAATTTGAACATCTGTTAATTTCAGTTTGATTTAGTGAGCTATTTTGCAGATAAAATTGTAATATTGTGCATTCTGGAATGAAAAAAAAAAATAAATAAAAATATATATATATATATATATATATATATATATATATGTATATATATATATATATATATATATATATATATATACAGTGCCTTGCGAAAGTATTCGGCCCCCTTGAACTTTTCAACCTTTTGCCACATTTCAGGCTTCAAACATAAAGATATTAAATTTTAATATTTTGTGAAGAATCACCAACAAGTGGGACACAATTGTGAAGTGGAACGAAATCTATTGGATATTTTAAACTTTTTTAGCAAATAAAAAACTGAAAAGTGGTGCGTGCAAAATTATAAGAAGAATGCCATATCTCAAAGATATCCATAAAAAGTCTCCTCTAAAGTTTGCCACAAGCCACCTGGGAGACACACCAAACGTCACACCAAACGTTGAGAAATGGCTTTCTTCTTGCCACTCTTCCATAAAGGCCAGATTTGTGCAGTGTACGACTGATTGTTGTCCTATGGACAGACTCTCCCACCTCAGCTGTAGTTCTCTGCAGTTCATCCAGAGTGATCACGGGCCTCTTGGCTGCATCTCTGATCAGTCTTCTCCTTGTCTGAGCTGAAAGTTTAGAGGGACGGCCAGGTCTTGGTAGATTTGCAGTGGTCTGATACTCCTTCCATTTCAAAATGATCACTTGCACAGTGCTCCTTGGGATGTTTAAAGCTTGGGAAATCTTTTTGTATCCAAATCCGGCTTTAAATTTCTCCACAACAGTATTACGGATTTGCCTGGTGTGTTCCTTGGTTGTGGGGGGGGGGGGGTTTTGGGGAAAAGGACGTTTTTTTATAGACACTTGTTTACACACAGGTGGATTCTATTTATCACCATCAGTCATTTAGGACAACATTGGATCATTGAGAGATCCTCGCTGAACTTCTGGAGTGAGTTTGCTGCACTGAAAGTAAAGGAGCCGAATAATTTTGCACGCACCACTTTTCAGTTTTTTATTTGCTAAAAAAAGTTTCAAATATCCAATAGATTTCGTTCCACTTCACAATTGTGTCCCAATTTTATATCTTTATGTTTGAAGCCTGAAATGTGGCAAATGGTTGAAAAGTTCAAGGGGGCCGAATACTTTCGCAAGGCACTGTATATATATATATATATATACATATATATATATATATATATATATATATATATATATATATATAATATATATATATATATATATATATATATATATATAATATAAAAAGCTTTGATTTATAACATGTCTGTGTGCTAAAGTATCTTAAAGTTTTTTAAGTGATGGATGGAATTCACCTATAAAATGTGGATCATGATAAAAATAGGCTATACAGCAATAAAATTGATGGGCATCAGTTATGCAAATGACTGTGTTTTTAAATAGATAATTATTTCATACGTCACCAGTTAGAGAAGGAGTAGAATTAATGGAGCTGCTAGGACATTCAGGTTAGGATGAGACTGAATTAGTATGGTCTAATTTTATAAGTCATTAAGCAACTTCAGACAGAGAGGCGATTTCATAAATTTAGATGAGGTGCATGAGCATATTTTCATATGTGAAAATATCATTTAAGTAGAGTTGAATTAAAAGTTATTCCATGTGAATAAGTTGTAAATGCAAGAACGCTGTAGGTGTAGATGTATTTTAACTTTTATATACAGTGAAGTCATCACATTCAAAATGCTGTGTTTGTATTCTTGTCTGGTTGGCAGACACAAAGTGCAAGCTAAGCATTTTGCCATTTTCCATACCCTCTCCTATCAAACAATATATAATAATTGATTTTTCTCTGCTCTTTACACCTTTACACCTACGGTTGCACGTTTTTTTGATCAGCTTGGTTTAATCCATGCCAACAGTAACATAAGCCAAATGTACATGTATAAATCTTACTTATACACAGAAGATACAAAAAAAGCAAGAAGATCTAAGGTTAAAAGAAGAGGAGCCATTATACCATCTGTGTTTACAATGTATTGCTAATGCAGTTGGCTTACTTGGCTTAATGTTTGATATTTGTGATTTCCACCCTGGATTTGACATCACTGTTTAATGTGAGTGAGATCCAGTGGGAATACTTTGGCCAAATGTGATATGTCTGTCGTTTTAATTCATGTTTGCAAAGGGATACATTTTAGTGGGCCAACTTTATGCATATCACTCTGGAGAATTCATCATAGTGTATAGTCTGATTTTCAGATTTACAATATGTAATAGTCTCAATCATATAATTAACATCATATATACTGTGTGTGTATATACATACTGTAATATTGACATACTGAGGCCAGGGCAGATGATAGCTGCTCTATAGATACATTCTTACTCTAATAATCTTGGTTTCAGAATGGTCTGTAAATCAATTTGATCAGTCTATTAATATTCATTATACCTCTGTTGAATTCTCTATTCTGATTGGTTAATTTTATATAATATTTTAATGCACTTATTGTGACACATTATCATTTTTATGGTAACTGTTTCTATAATAAACTACACAGGGACTTGTGCTGTATCACTTCTCTTAGTTACATAAGGCCCAATTTTATAAAATGAATGATATGCATTATAAAATAGGTAATAACAAAATATAAATAGTATTTTCTGATTATTTTCCACAATGCGTCAAATTAATGGATTCATAAAATGTATGCAATAATTGATTTTTTTCTGTGAGGAGACACTTATTTAGCATTTATTTAGCAGTGCTTTGTAAAAGTCAGAGATAAAGCAGTGCCTTTTCCTATGCTGGAAAGTCTTCATGGCAGAGGGCTTTTAGGTTCTTGGTAACATTGCAAACTGCATTTATTGTGTGTGTGTGTGTGTGTGTGTGTGTGTGTGTGTGTGTGTGTGTGTGTGTCTTATTACATCAAGATCATAATTAAAGAAAAGCTGCTGAAGATATGACTGTTTATACCTTCTATAATATAAGTAATATCTGGAATGAAATGCATAATTTGCTAAGTTATTAATTCCTATAACAACACAGCCTTTTCCTTACTTAATAATCAAACCAGTCAAAGTTAAGTCATGATATTGATATAGTAATTACAACCATTATGGCATGAATTCATTGGTGCCTGAATGGCATTATGAGTGTGTCTGATTTCAAAACAAGAAATGTATATTTTGTCAGCCTTTTCACTCTTACATATTTAACTACTTATTCAGTTGTAGTATTTATCAAGTAAAATGCAACAAAGTGGTGATAAGATTGTTGATGGTTGAACATTGCATGATGCAGGTTAAAAGCATTCAAATGAAAATGCTCTCCATCTTTCCTAGTGTACAGGATATAAGTTGTTTTTTGCCAGCTCATCTTACCTCACCCTTTTCATCTAGTGTATATTTATGCCCCTAACGCTCTATCCTACCTTTCCCATGAAGAAAAAAAGCATAGTATATTCAAAGTAATTTTGGGTCATTTTTGAAAATCTGTTCATCTATTTGAAATAACAGTGATGTTTTCAGCCAGCTGACCTCAACTTGCTTATCTTATTGTTCATAGTCATACTAAGAACTCACATTGTTTGATGGGTCCTGAGAATTTTTCTACATCACTATATTGAAAAAGTTTCAAGCCACTGAACAAATCATTAAAAACTTTGTTGTCTGCAAGCATATTTATTCTCAATAATGTAATCACTGATATGGAATACAGGGTGAAGAAGAAAGAATTAAAACCTGAATAGAATGCTTTGTTGTAATTAACCTGAGATTGAAATATTGGTGTAGAGAAAACTAATTACTATAAGGGGGGGTAAAAAAATATATTTCGCATATAATAACAAAAATTATGATGTAAAGAGTGGGGAAAAAAATATTGAATGCAGTGCCCCCCGCCCCGCGGGGTGTACAGGGGGGGGGAAAAAAATGAATGGCCAGTAAATATATTTCCAATGAAGCTATTCACATGAAATTTTCACCAGACATCAGTATTAACTCAAGAAATCCACAAATATAAATAATTCACAACATTAAAGTCCATAAATAAAGTTATGTGGAATAAAGTGGAAAGAAATAGGAAAAAAAGTATTGAACACGCAATGAAAAAGCAGTTCTCCAAGGCAAGGTAAGGTAAGGAATCAGCTGAAATCCTGTAAGTAATTATACCTCCTATCTGTGCAAATTAATATCAGTTGGGTTAGTAAATTTATGGTCTATAAAAAATATTTTCATTCCAAAGTGTCACACAAGAAACATCTCATGATGGGTAAAAGCAAAGAGCTCTCCCAAGACCTTCAGCACCATTGTCCAGTGCAAGTGGAAGCAACATCACTCTGTCATAAACCGGCCACGCACAGGAGCTCCCTGCAAGATTTCTGACCAGGGAGTCAGAAGAATAGTCAGAAGAGTAGCCCAAGAGCAAAGGACCTCTCAGAAAGATCACCAGAAACACTTGGAGGTTGCAGGTGCCATCGTCACGGAGAAAGAAATAGGCAATGCACTCCACTGCTCACGCTCACCCCGCAAGACTCCATTACAAAATAAAAGGCATGTCGAAGCTTGTTTAAGGTTTGCTACAACTCATTTGGACAACCCTATGAAATACTGGGAGTTTGTAGTCTGGTCAGACGAGAGCATAATTGAACTTTTTGTCTGTCATACTACACGTCCTGTTTGGAGAAGAAATGGCACTGCACATCACACTTAAAACACCTTACCAACAGTGAAGTGTGGAGGTGGAAGCATCGTGGTGTGGGGCTGTTTTTCATCACATGGTACTGGCAAACTTCATATAACTGAAGGAACGATGAATGGAGCCCTTTACCGGGAGATTCTTGAGAAGAATCTGCTGCCATCCACCAGGATGATGAAGATGAGATGTGGTTGGACCTTCCAGCAAAACAATGATACAAAGCATACAGCAAAGGAAACCCTCAATTGTGGCCAATTCAATTCTTCATACAGGAAGCGTCTCGAAGGTTTCATTACAAGCAAAGGCTTCTACACTAAGTATTAAATAAATTTCAGTTAGCGTGTTCAATAATTTTTTCCTGTCATTCCGCTTTATTACACATAAACTCATTTATATACTTTAATGTCATTTTTATTTTAATGTTATATTTCCGGATTTCTTGAATTAATACTTATGTCTGGTGAAAATTTCATATGAATAGCCTCATTGGAAATATATTTCCTGAAAAAAAGTTATAATACTTATTTCCCCCACTGTACATGTATTCATGCAAAGTTTCCAACACAATCTAAACTGCATAAAGTAATCACCACAACATAATGTTGGTACTTAGCAATCCTACTGTACTAAAGAATAATTTAGTATTATTTTTGTTTTTTTTTTGTTAGAGTGGAGAGATAAGGGTTAGGGTTAGGAATTAAGATCATTTCTATAGTAAATTTTTATTCTGATTTACAAGTATGTGTGTGTGCATGGGTGTGTAATCATCATACAAGGCTGCCAGCGTTTTCCCTCTAAAAAAAAAAGGTTTTGTCTATATTATCTAGTAATTGCACAATAGGTTTGGGTAAACATGTTTCCAATACCTATGCCAAATGTCAGCATTTAATAAAGGGTTTGTCCACCATAATGTTTGGGTCAAGTTATAGTCTGATTGATCTCTACTGAGCCTACAAACACTGCTCTTAAAGGTTCTTGAGGATTGTAGTAACAGCAATAGATTTTCAGAATAGGGTCCTGGTGGCGATATTAATTGGTGCAAATCGGTGATGGCTGGTGGTCATATTAGGTGGTAAGACTAAAATCAATAGCTTGACAATTAAATTATTACTATTATTACACACACACACACACACACACACACGCACACACACACACACACACACACTGCTCTCCTAGTGCTGCACAGTGGATGTAACAATGGATGTAAAAATAAAACTCTTGAATCCATTAGTGTCGAGCGATGCATTATATCATAATGTCTTATCAAATGGTATAATAAGAATGATGTGGGGAACACTATTACAGACATAAGTATTTAAAATAGGCAGCTGAATTTGTGATTTCTATTTATTTATTTATTTATTTTAATGTCTCATGTCTGTACAGACTGGGACCCTATCCAGGGTGTACCCTGCCTTATGCCCGATGCTCCCTGGGATAGGCTCCAGGTTCCATGTGACCCTGAAAAGGAGTACGCTTTCCTTCTTTCCATGAAAAGGAGTAATCCTTTCCTTCTTTCCATGGATGGATGGATGTCTGTACTGCCATGCTGGTTTGTGTCATGTGTCATGATAAACAGGAAAGTTGTAGCTCTTTCAATAAAATGTTTGTTTTTTTTTACATAAAAAACTAAACTTACTGTTATGCCATCTGTCCATTACTACACTGATTGGTCAGTGTGTGCTTTGTGTACGTTTAGTTTCTTTTCCAAATGCATTGTGGAGTATACAAAATGATAGAGTAAATAATCTAGTGGAATAATCTGCTTGAGCTGTAGCTAATGGCAGAGGTATAACTGGCTTATACTGAGTGGCTCCATGCTCCAGTATTGCCTGATACACTGATCCAGGCTTATCTGGATGCATCTGTGTAGCCTTAATTTGAGTAAATCTGCCTTCTTTGAGTGCCCTACAATAAAATTCCAGCCATTTAGCCCTTCTTTTATTGCTTTTATAAATGAAAACCTGCAACCTTTTTCTTTCATTTACAGCAGAAACGTAGCCAAAGTCTATACACTACAGGCTGCTGGAACGAGGGATTAATTTCAGCTTGGCTCGGTGCCAGATGCGAATGCAATATGTGAAAATGAGTATGCAGCTCTGAGCCTGGAGATGCGTTGTTCACTCTAATCCTTTCCTTCTTTCCACACGCAGAGGGAATGCTCTTATTTTCTGGCAGTTATGCTCACTTTTCAAGGTACATAAGCTGCTTTGAACAGCAAATTTGGGATCAAGTAGAGAAGCAAATTGTGATATCTTGGCTGTGTACTTGCATAACAGGGGGTTTTAGGTGGCCTTAAAGACTGTGGCTGCTTTGGTATGTGGTGAGGAAGAGGAAGTACATTTGATAAATCTAAAGCCACAGATTATAAGGAAAGGACTTGAAGGCCTTACCTGCATAGAGTCCAGAAATAATGAAAGAATGCTGACTGGTCAGAAATGAGAGTTGGATATGATTATCATAAGTTAATTCTATGCGTTATGGGATTCATGGAGGAATCCTGTATTTTTCACTTGGGTATAACTTTATAACCTTAAACATTTAGCATAATTCAAACCGCAATAAAACTCAGTTACGCTGCCACTCAGCGCACTCATTTGCATTTATTTATTCATATTATCTTGTATATATTCATACTAATCGTTTTTCATCTCTCTCTTGCACTCTCTATCACTCTGTGTGTGTGTGCTTAGAGGAAGTAAGGCACTCTAGAGAGCCTCATTGTGGATTTTTTTTCGCATACTCAGCGATATGCTGATGCAGCTTTGCTACACTGACTCGATAACGGTGCATTAAAATATACTGCTGCTCTTAAAGTACTCAACGCATGCAGCCCTCAACATTTCGATACTGAGACACAAAAGAAAATATGTGTAGTCCTTTTGAGACACCTTCACTATTTGTGTGAAGTAGGTGGCAAGTACTTCTTCAGGTGTAGTATGAAAATGAAGGTCAGAAACACTTTCTATGAAGGCCATGTCTATAATGATCTACAAATACATTCATTTCATGTTATATGTGTAGGGCATTGTACATATTGTTGTAATTATTTTTTTAAATGCCAGCTCTCTTCTTGATCTCCGCAGCTTTGCTCCAAGAACTCCCATGTCACTGAGGAAACGTGATGTTGATGTGCAGTTGAAGCGGCATTTGTCCTCCAAAGGACAGATGACAACCCTCCAGCTGGCCTCCCTACGCTCAGCAGCCAGCTCTGACTACTTGGCCCTCTTCCTCTCATAGGTGGTTTCCACTTCCCTCTAGGCAGCTCACCCTTATCACAGAACAGCTACCAACTAGGAAGAGAAAAGCCAGCAGGCCACATCTTTTAGCCCATGCAACGTCATGGGTGGCATAACAAACTCAGACAAAAGCATTATGTACCCACTTCCACATACAAGAGCTCACAGATGCACATAATTGGCTAGTGTCACTGTGATTAATAGTGGAGAAAGAGTATGCCACCCCTCCAATCCAGAGAGCTCTCTTGGACTCCCGGCCACAGTTGGTTGTGGCGTTGTCTGGATTCAAACTTGAAATCTCTAGATAATAAATTTTCTGCTGTGCCACTTCAAAACCCCTTCCTTTTTTTCTGTTGCCTTTGGTAGAGCTGCAGAGCTTTGCCCCAATGCAGGCAAATGCATCCTTCTTGAACCCTGCTGATGATTTCTTGGTATCGGAGACTTCCTCTTCCTCTTTGGCCTTCCACTATTTGCCAGTGCGCACCTGGGCATCTATGCACCTAAGTAGCAGATCAGCTTCAGCACCAGCCTGATGTTTTCCCCAGACTGATGGGTTGCAAAGGAAGCTGAAATGTATTCCTCCCAAAGAGGATTGTTTTGGAAAGGCACATCTCATGCTGGTAAGTCTTGCACATCTCATGCCAACCATGGATTTCTATGATGCACATAGTGTGCCGTGCATCAAAAACTGCTGTTCTTAACTGCTTCAGTGTTGGTACCAAATGAAAAGTAATAATAATAATAATAAGAAGAAGAAGAAGAGGAAAACAAATTAACCTAGTGCATACCATTTTGCAAACCTGTGTGCTCAAAAGTGATATGGAATTTCATCATCAATCTATGGTTCATAGGGAATTATTCTACATTATGAGAAGGCAAAACTGCAATTATGAGCCCCTCCCTCAAGTAAACCTAATATCATTCCTGGTTGTGGACTTGGGCCAAGTGTGAAAACGCCTGAGTCTGAGTCTGAAAGGATGATTTGTGCTTTGGGTCAGACAAACTGCATATTGTTGATCCCTGTAGTGCGATCACAAATGTCATGGCCAGCCGCAGGCCAACGCACACAGGCCCTGATGTATGTGGCTCTGCTTGTTCTTCCATATAATTAAATTCCATAAACCGCAGTACATCTGCTTAACTCAGTAGAAAGATATTGAGCATGGTATAAAACTCTTCACAGGAATTAAGCTTGACCCTGCATTTGCATGGCCATTCCTCATGTTTTATTCTAAATGTGATCCCAGCTGTGTTACGGAAAGTAATCAAACTCTAAAATGATGCACTCTGCCTCTTCCTCTCCTTGGCAAAGTGCTTTTTCTAAGCAAATGTATTTACTTACACACAGATATGCAAAAGCGCTTGACACTTTTTGTGCTCACTATTATATTTGTATGCAGCAATAAATGATGGAATCCATTACAAGTGATTTTCATCTTCCCACAAGCAGGCATTGTCATTTCATTTGGTATGCATGTATTTGCTCTGCCGCGTGAGGGGAAATATATCTCACTGTTTGGTAGGGTATGTCACTTTCTTCTAGTTTATATCGTGAAATAACTTGTAAACATCTGAAGTACTATGAATTCTGTTAATGTAACATTGTATGTAGCTTACTATCTCTGTACATCCAGTTAACCCTTTGGAAAAGTCTTTCTTTAAGGCAGCTAAGTGGACAAATACATAGTGAATTTATACTAATATACTCTAGAATTAAGCATCTGAGAATGAAATACATGATTTCATAAGTTTTTAGATAGCCTTACCAGTGTGGGTAGCCTGGAGCTAAATCAATTTCCAAGAATATTATTTTGTAAAGCTGCCAACAGTCCAGATTTTAAGTGGTCCTGTCATTGGCTAGGCTTGGGGGTAAACAATGTCTTTTTTTATTATTATTATTTAATATTCTGAGATTTAAGCCATGCATAGACTGTATTACTTAAAAAAAAAAAAAAAAAAAAAGATCTTGTTCTTTGGTGACAACTTACTCTGCACATTTGAATTGCCTGTCATGTTCAATTTATATGCTCACACTAGACAAAAATAATAACATTTATTCCAATTGACATGCCACAATGTGAATGCTCAGACTGTACATCAAACTTGACCCAGACAACCAGTTCTGCCTGTTGAAAATATTCACTTGATAAAAGTTCAGAGGTCATTATTTTACACTTGGGTCTGTCAGCATGAGAGATAAAAGGTCAGTGGTTCTCCTGACAAAGATTTTCGGGTTACTGCCAGTCATGGTAGGAACATGAGGAAATATCATACAGGAATATACAATAAGTTGATGCCTGACCTACATGTATTATGCTGAATTGTTCTAAAGCTGTGTAGCAGACAAACCAAAGGGCTCGGGAACACTCTAAACCATGAGGCAGGGCAATGGACAGGCGATCAGCAAACATACATAAATTAGACAAGACTAATCAGTTAACATGCATCAGACTAATCAAAAGAGGCAGATAACAAAGGTCCAGAATAACCACTAATGATATGCCAGTGTGAGACTACACTGTGTGTATGCATTATTTAAAAGAAGTTGTGTGATTACAAATAAGTAATGGGTACTTTAGGATATATGAGTATGACAGCTATAATTCAGAGGAAAATTGTTTGGGCAGTTAATTGGGGATAAATGTAACCCACACCCACCCTTAGTGCATGTTAAACAACACCCTGTTGCACTAATATAATTCTAGCTATATAGTATTAGCATATGTTTCTCAAATGTGTGCGTATGTTTATGGATATTATGGTGCATAAATCAATTGTATGTATAATAAAGGCTTACTAGTGTACCACTATTAAGTTTGCCACTGCAGAATTTTAATTTGGCCAAAACACAAAAGAAGGACGGAAGCTTCCTGAAACCAATGGCAGGGTGCGCTTGTTAATAAATCTGGTGTTCCTTGAGAACCTGGGAAATAAATGCTGTTTTTAACAAATGACTAATATTAAGTCTAAACTAACTTTCCAAATTAACACTGATGAGAAATTGGCTTTGAAATGGTTCAACTCATAGATTGTATGCCTGGCCGTAATGGAGCAGACAGCACAAAAATGCGTCAAACAGGCAATAACTGAAAGCACAGCAGAGAGGAAAACAAAGGCCCAATTCAAGCTCAGTGTCCGGTTGACTGTTCACAGGTCAAAGTACGAAACAATCTCAGAGAATAAAAAGTCTCTAGTTCAGATTAGGTCAAGTCTATACTAGACAGTTAAACAAAATCAGCAAGACTTCTGTGAGCATGGAGTAATATGACATATGAAGCATGTGAACAGAGCTAGTGTTTTTGGAAAGCTGGTCATGACAAAGACTGATGGCTACACAAGAAACAGTGGCCAATCCATTATTGTTTTTGCTGTGCTTTTTAAATATAACTGAAGCAACTCACTGATCTACAGTCCACTCTCAAAAAACTATTGGAATGGCATTAATGGTAATTCATTTGTTTGTGCTATACACCAAAGACATTTGGGTTTGAGATCAAAAGATGGATATTAGACAAGAGTTTAGGATTTCTAGATGTGTTAAACAACATAAAGCATAAAACCTTGTGCACCTTTTGTTGTTGTTGGTTGACACATTCGGGGTCTGTTGCTCAATACACCAGTGGTTTCTTTCTTTTTCAGGACATTTCAAATTATTGTATGTCCAATGTTAGTGCAATGCCTCTGATTTCCCTCTTTTCTCAGCTTGAAAATGTCTTGCTGTTCTCCTATAGACAGCTCTCTGATCTTTATGTTGGCTTATCCTTTGTAATCTACATTTCAAAGCTGAAATAATAAACTATCTTCTCATATTCTCCTTTTGATCTCAAACCAAAATGCCTTCAGTCTACAGCAAAAACAATTTAATGGACATTGCTGTTCCAGTAGCTTGAGAGGGGACTGTATCAAATCATATGTGCTGTACTAATATTTGAAGGAATAAAAATGGTCATATTTAGAGAAGCTTAGTAAATTTGGGCCAGACTCATTACTATTTGAATAATAATGCATCATTATTAAACAAGTCTCCTGCACACTGCTCAAGCAGTGTAATTTCGGCTCAGACTAGCATGACAGTCAAATGTCGAGACAAGTGAATGCTCATTTGCAAAATATTTTAATCCCATCTGGTAGAAATGTGCTCTAAACCTTCATTAAAATAATTAACAAGATGTTGTCCTCACAATACTGAAAACATTACATGTCTCTCATGGATAAAACTTCATGGACCGAATTCATATGGGACTGCAGTAACTGTAGTTAAACTTAAAATTTCTTGCAAATTTACGATAATATTACTAAAATACAGGACAATACAGTAAATACAGCACTATGTGGCACAGCTAGTTGTACAATGAAAACTGTACTGTAAATCATTATTTCATTACGAACAAATGTATCATGATACTTGAAGACATTTATACTGTACAATACACAACATGCATCATGATATGAAGGTTTGCTTAGAAACTGCACTGTTGAGTTTTGAAAAAGTCCACAAAAAATCGTTTGATACTTTATTTAATGTCTATAAAAAACACAGTGGCACAGTGGGTTGCATTGTAGCCTCACAGCACCATGGTCCCCGGTTCAGTCATGACCTTGGATTTGTTGTCTGTGTGGCTTTCTGTTCACTTTCTTCCCATGTATGCATGGGTTTCTTCTGAGTTCTCATGTTTTCTCCCACTGTCTAAAAACATATTGATAGACAGATGAGTTACTGCACCTATGTGTTTGTGTGTGCATAGTGTCCTATGATGAACTGGTGTCATCATACCCAGTGTTCCTGGTATAGACTACAACATTGTGACACTGACTAGGAATAAATGAATTTGCTTAAAAAAAAAAAGCACAGATTTGAATTACATGGAATTGTTGTGTGGGAGATTTTAAATGGGCAGTACATTGAAAAAAACAAAAAATCAATCAAAAAAAAAAAAAAGAAACTACACGAATATTGCATGGAAGAATGTTAAAAAATTCCAGCAAGCCTAGTGGACAATTATGCAAAAGGCCTACTGCTGCTGGGGGGGCAATACTACCTACTGAGGCCATGGATGCACATCTATTGATATTTCTGTTGAATAAATGATTGAAAAAAGCCTATTTTCCTTGTGTGCATTTGGTTGGCACCCTGGATGTTCCCTTGCTTGTGACCCCAGTTACCTACAATAGTATTCAGGTTCTCCTGTGGCCATGTGTAGGATACGCAGTATGGAAAATGGATTTTTATATATATATATATATATATATATATATATATATATATATATATATATATATATATATATATATATATATATATACATAGCAGCAGTCTAAAAAAAAAAAAAAAGCTCTGAAGGATTTCATTTTGCCTAAAGCATAAAAAAAATGACCTCATCTTAAGAGAACGACCTTTAACAAATGAGCATATCCAGAAACTATCGTTTCAGACTCTTTTCTAACAGAGAAATAATTTCTGTCACATATCATGCTTTAGGGTAATTCACAGAGAGGAGCAAGGATCTTAAACCATGAGAATATGCTTTGGTGTGTGCATTAAGCACAGCCATTGGGGCAGTCAAGCAAAGCTGACTGTGTATAGAAACTATTGAAGCACGATACCAGGATCATGGCCCAGAGATTATTTTTCAGAGAGAGAGAGAGAGAGGGCGGTTCTTATTGATAATAAATAGCCTGTTTCCTAAACTTAAGACTGGAGCAGAGAGCCTGGGGCCTGGCAGCTTGATATGTAAATGAGAGGAGCGAGGCAACAATAAGCAATAAACATGCTAATTTAAACGTGCATAGCAACCACTCATCTGTGAGAGGGGAAAAATAATAAATGTTTAGGAAACTTAGGCGGTGGAGGCTGATATCATACAGCATGAGTGGGTGGGAGAAAGAGAGAGAAGATGAAAAGGACAGAGAGAGAGGGAAAGATCTAAAGAGAGAGTGATAGGAAAGGGGATGTCATGTGACCTCACAAAAAGATTGAGTTAAAAATCCCCAAAAATGTCACAGTCATTCATAGCTGGGAGTCCAAGATTGCATAATTTGTCCTGCTCTCTGGCTGAGAAAGACGTCATTCCTCTATCCCCTGTTGATTAGAGCGATGCCGGTCAATCGTGGGCGTTTGTGAGCTCATGTGTGGCAATTTCATGCATTTTCTTCTAAACACATTTAGGTCTGTATATGAGTTTTGAATGCTGATATGGGAATTGTGCAATATTTAAGTGAGAATTAAGTAAGAATTTAAAGATTGTACAGATTTTCCTAGATCTTAATTAGATAATCTCTCCATAAGACCACACTGGGTGGTTGGATAGCCGTGATGTTAGGATGACATTTGACCTGTTTACCTTTACTCAGGGCTGCAGGAGCAACAGGGCTGAGCTGGCATTTGACCTGGCACTTTTCAAACTACTGTGGCAGTGACCCAGAAAATCAAGGAAACTCCTCAATATTCACAAGAGCTTGATGTCAAGGGACATCACAATGCATCATGTGACATCATCACAAGGAGCATTCAACCAAAGCCGTCTTCACATGCCTCAAACATGAGTACAGCTAAAAGGTCTCATTTACCAGCAAACATCACAAAAGATCACAAAACAATTTTGTGCAATTTCCACAATTCAATTAGTTTAATCCAAGAAGGCACAAAGACAAATTTTTAAAAAACAAAGCTGCAGCAAAATCGAGCATTTTTGGCCCAGCAAGCACAAAAAAAACTCACTGGTGGTTAATGATTGTGTGTTTAATAAGAGTCACTAATGTTTCAATATTCTGAAATATACACATACAGTGCATCCGGAAAATATTCACACTGCTTCACTTTTCCCACATTTTGTTATGTTACAGCTTTATTCCAAAATTGATTAAATTCATTATTTTCCTCAAAATTCTACAAACAATATCCCATAATGACAACCTAAAAGAAGTTTGTTTGAAATCTTTGCAAATTTAATCAAAATAAACAACAAAAAAAGCACATTTACATAAGTATTCACAGCCTTTGCCATGACACTCAAAATTGTAATGGAAGACTTGGAAAAACTGGAAGAACATTGACCTTTTTGGTCATTGATAACCTTAATAACATCTGAGAATAAAGCAGGTTCTGTGTCATGGTTTTACACTGAATATATAGCATAGAGTTTTCAAGTATCACATAAAATAAAATTTCTACCATTTCCCCAATTATCCTGTAATCAAAAATCTGTCTGTAACATTACTTGAAAGAAAGTGGATGACTATAACGTACATAATTTAACCACATAACATGTTTGAGACACTGGCCTATATATTGGTCTTTATTTCTAATCCTATTTGACAAAGGAAATAACGCTAGCTAGGAATTTTCCAGAATAGGCTTTGGATCCTCTGCAACCCTGACCAAGATATAGCAGTTAATGAAGATGAATAAATGAATCAATAACCTAATTCAGTTTCATCTCAGTTTCAGACAGTCCACAGACAGGCTATGGGAAACCTGGTACTTATTGTACACTTTTCTGGCCACATGCTTCACATCCGGGAAGACTGTAATCTGATTAGCTTCTTGCATGTGCTTGTATATGCACAGATTTTTGACAGACAAATAAACATTTAAACTCTGTGACTCATTGAGATTTTTGGAGCAAAATATTGTCACTGGATTGAAAGCCAAAAAGCAAAGCATTAAGCAAGCAAGCATGATTCATTGCTTGAAAGGTCAGTCAGATGGCTTCTTCCTGTTAAAGGAGGTGCTTCTTGGCTTTCTTTAGTAACTAAAAGAAGTGACAAGTGAAGGCTGGAGATTGCAAGACAACACTCTTGAAAAAAAAACAATTGGCCATGCCTATAAAATGACAAAATGTTAAGCTTTTAATGGTCTTAACAACAAATCATTGGTAAGAAAATGAGCAAGAATTAAACTAATGCACTCCTGAGGCCTCCTGTGCCACCATATGCTCGTTTACTTTTGCTGCAGTGATCTGTTTGGGGGAAACAGGGAAATTCAATTATTATAGTCTTCTTGTAAGCAAAAGTAAAATCATAAGAATAATTAAAATGTTTGATGTAAAATGGGTAGAAAAACTAAAATAAATTAAAAGTTAACTAAGTAACTAAATAAATGAGTAAATAAAAAAATAATAAATAAAAACACTCCAAGTTTACCCACAAGGTTTAAACATTTAAAGAAATCAAAGGGAAAAGCTATCCCTGTCATGTGATGAACAGACAGACAAATGCAAATGCAGGTAGAGGTGTTTATTAATGATTGGAAGACAATTCCAAAATGTAGGCAAAACTCAGAATCAGTAAACAGGCAATAGTTTGGGCAATCAGCAAACAGGATATCAGAGGCAGGACAATATCGGAAAACACTAGGCAAAACGAGGTCAGTAGCAGAAACTCTAGCATAGATATAAGCAGGCTTGGTATAATCACAAATGCATGGAATGGAACATATACTTCACCAGTTGCACTCACAGTGAGTGCAATAAGAGTCTGTTTATACTGTGACTGTGATTGTGTTGTGAATTGGAAGCAAATATGTGTGATCTGGGAATTGCAGACCATAGTGACCATGTTTGTAGGCTGCAATGCAGGATGGGAAATGGAGTTAGTGGCATGAGTAGACTTAACAATCCCTTACTAAGTTACTTTATCTATTTGTTTAATTCTTGCAAATTTCTGATACAAATCTTAATATTTTCCCATTTTGGGCTTTTTTTTTTGCCCAGCAGTATAGAATAAATACAACTGAGAATTCTATTCATAACATGTTCAGAAATGTTCATGTTTTGTCTTTAATTTTGTAACTAAACAATGCAAATACATGAAAACAAATATGGGCAGAACATTTTCACCTTCCCAAAGGTAAAGCAAGTACTGACCCAATACTACTCTAGTCATCCAAGCATGGTAAACGTCTTAGAAATCAAACTGACCAATCACAAGCTGTATTCCTGGGAGAAAGTCAAGTTACTTGCATCTCATGGAAGTATATTTTCAAAAATGTTGAGGGCATAGGACTCTCACAACGATATGTAAATTGCTCCATGAGCCAGTTACGCACTATATAAAATACAATTATTATTATTATTATTATTATTATTATATTTATTATTACTATACAGTATACACTGGCCATGTGAATATGCTTTTTTATGTACTTTAAGAATACACATACAGTATCTCACAAAATTGAGTACACTCCTCACATTTTTGCAAATATTTGTTTATATCTGTGTGTGAGTGTACAGCTTGTGTAACAGTGTAAATTTGTTGTCCCCTCAAAATAACTCAACACACAGCCATTAATGTCTAAACCGCTGGCAACAAAAGTGAGTACACCCCTAAGTGAAAATGTCCAAATTAGGCCCAATTAGCCAGTTTCCCTCCCCTATGTCATGTGAATTGTTAGTGTTACAAGGTCTCAGGTGTGAATGGGGAGCATTTGTGTTAAATTTGGTGTCATCGCTTTCTCACTCCCTCATACTGGTCACTGGAAGCTCAACATGGCACCGCATGGCAAAGAGCTTTCTGAGTATCTGAAAAAATTGATTCTCTACATATAGATGGCCTATATTTAACAGGCCACGTTCCACTCAGAACAAGCCTCGCCATGGTCGACCAAAGAAGTTGAGTGCACATGCTCATCATCATATCCAGAGGTTGTGTTTGGGAAATAGACGTATGAGTGCTGCCAGCATTGCTGCAGAGGTTGAAGGGGTGTTGGGTCAGCCTGTCAATGCTCAGACCATATGCCACACACTGCATCAAATTGATCTGCATGGCTGTCGTCCCAGAAGGAAGACTCTTCTAAAGATGATGCACAAGAAAGCCCGCAAACATTTTGCTGAAGACAAGCAGGCTAAGGACATGGATTACTGCAACCATGTCCTGTGGTCTGATGAAACCAAGATAAACTTATTTGGTTCAGATGGTATAAAGTGTGTGTCGCGGCAACCATGTGAGGAGTACAAAAACAAGTGTCTTGCCTACAGTCAAACATGGTAGTGGGAGTGTCATGGTCTGGGGCTGCATGAGTGCTGCTGGCACTTGGGAGCTACAGTTCATTGAGGGAACCATGAATGTCAACATGTATTGTAACATACTGAAGCAGAGCATGATCCCCTCCCTTCGGAGACTGGGCCACAGGGCAGTATTTCAGCATGATAATGACCCCAACACACCTCCAAGACAACCACTGCCTTGATAAAGATGCTGAGGGTGAAGGTGATGGACTAAACCCGATTGAGCATCAGTGGGGCATCCTCAAACGGAAGGTGGAGGAGCACAAGTTCTCTAACGTTCACCAGCTCTGTGATGTCGTCATGGAGGAGTGGAAGAGGACTCCAGTGGCAACCTGTGAAGCTCTGGTGAACTCCATGCCCAAGAGGGTTAAAATAATGTTGGCCACACAAAACATTGACATTTTGGGCCTAATTTGGACATTTTCACTTAGGGGTGTAGTCACTTTTGTTGCCAGTGGTTTAGACATTAATGGCTGTGTGTTGAGTTATTTTGAGGTGACAGCAAATTGACACTGTTACACAAGCTGTACACTCACTACTTTACATTGTAGCAAAGTGTAATTTCTTCATTGTTGTCACATGAAAAGCTATAATCAAATATTTACAGAAATGTGAGGGGTGTACTCACTTTTGCGAGATATTGTACATAGAAAAAAAAACTGATTTGGAATAGATTTGGATAAAATACCTGAAAATAGAACCAACATCTGTCATATAATCAGAGAAGGTACTCTGAACTACATTTCCCAGCAGCCACTGCATCATAATCACTTGACCACCTAGCACTTGAATCACGTTTCTGTTAATGAGTACTCAGGTATATAGCCACAGTTTGCACTGCATTCCTTGTTTTACGTTTGTTTTTCTTTGTCTTTGTCCCTGTTGCTATTTTGTTCTTTGGTTCATGTTTTGTCTTTGCCATAGTGTTTTGCCCCAAAGTCATAGTGTCTTTTTGTATGTTGTTTAGTTCTTTATTAAACTTTAAAAATCTGCACTTGTATCTGTCACAAACTCCATATTGTGACAACATGTCTATAGAAGTTAATACAGAGAATACATAAGGTAAAATACAACCTAAAATTCATTGTGACATTTAGTGCTTCTATCCATAGTTTTAAATAGATCTGCGCTGCATAAAGCTGCTAATGGTGTTATAATTGGTAAAAATGTGTTAAATTTGGTGCCAGCTTTCTCTCTCTACAAAATGTGCATTTGAAACAAACACAGCACACATTTTGTGCATGTTTCCTTGTTGCATGTGCTTAGGTACTGTATGTGAGTGAAAATGCACATTCATTCAACGTGTCACCTTTCATAAGCGTAGGCTTGTTTTCTCTCTCTCTCTCTCTCTCTCTCTCTCTCTCTCTGTGACCTACGCTGCAGGAACCGGAGCACACATCATTACCTTTTAGAATGTCTGTTATAACACCTGAAAAACAATCCCGCTAAATGACTTGCCTGTACATCCACCCCCCTGTTCATTATCCTGCACTGTCTCTCTCTGATCATTTACTGTGGGGCGTCCTGGAATGGATTCTGAAATGGATATTGAATTTTCACCCCTGGAGATTATTGATGAAAAAGAGGCTGTAGCATCGAACAAACACTCAGTGTGGATGGTGTGTAAAATTAGGATTAAGTATGACCTGTGAAGACAGACAACAACATCTAATGCTGGCTGAGAAGGCCCAGGTGTCCAAGGAAAACCTTTTTCAGGAGTTTGGGAACATTTTTCACGTTATTTAATATTCATTGGGCCACCCGTTATTCATGTCCTCTCTTGGAGCCTGTGGCTTGCCTCCACTTTTAGCTCCTTTCATAGAAACAAAGAAGGAGAGTATATAAAGCATTAGGGATCTTTTGATTTTTTTTATTTTTACCCGTGATGTTTCTGTCACATCTCTATTCAGGGATTATCATTAAGTTTTTATGTGTGTTTGATTGTGTGGGTGTGTTTTATTAAAAAGTTTAACAGAAAAGAGTAAGCTTGTTAAAATCTTGAAAGAACATCCATTGCTTGTCTAAACACACGTGTGATTATAATTTTTTTCCCCTGTGCATAATTTAGACTTGTCAAATTGCCTCTGTAAACTAATGAGTCATACTGCACCTGTTAAACCTTTGAACATAACCGTTTATTCAGATTGGAAAACACAATAGCACTCATTTCATTGATCGTTATCTGTTTATGCAGCTTTTCAAAATTTCATGCCATACCTGATCTCTTTTAAAATGATAAATGTACCTTATCAAAATGCACAGCTCCTGGACTTTACTATTTTATTTGAACATGCAACCACTTTTAAAACAAAAATTGGTTCTCATCCACAATAAACAAGCAGCCACTAAGAAAAAAGATTTAGATATAATGATTAAAAAATCCCAAGCACACACTGAAACAAAAATCATCACATAGTCAGCTTGGTGGCTTATTCTCCTTGTTAAATTAAGCTAGTTGATGCCTGTGTTTAAGCAGTCACTGACACAAGAACCACTTACTGTATACTTCCATTCAAACTGGCGTTTAAAGTCTTTGGAGCATTGGACAGCCACTTCAATGCGTTTTGAAAACATGCTCTGCCAAGCAGAAACATCCAAACTACCTGCCCATGTTCACTGGCCAGTGGAGACATGAATGGGGTTTAAAATTCAGTTCAATAACATTTTGTATAGTGGTTTATTTTGTGATTTCTTCCAATTTGTTCACCTGTCATCTCCCACCTATCAGCCAATGAGGATGAAGCCTAAACCAGAATTCCTCCAAGTCCCTTTTGCCCTGACAGCATGACCAAATTTGCTTCCTTGGCTCCAATAAATATTGTCACAAAGCAGCTTTTGAGAAATCCAGAAATATATGTATATTTAGATCCCTAATGAATGACAATGGCAAGGAAAATCTCCCTGAGAAGATTCAAAGGGGAACCTGCCCTCTGGGTTAAACCCACATTATGATTAATCATATTAATCATTACAGTATACAGGTGTAAAGTAAAACAGTATTAAGTGTGTTGAAACCAGTGGGACCTCTGACTGTATGTCTCACACCCTCTTCTCAAATGCACTCAAATTAGTGAAGCTGGTTAGAAGTTAAAATTAGTGAAATGTATTGGCTGTGTAGCAGAGACAAATATTACACCTTTCATTTTCTTAACATGTTATTAATCTGATGGCTGAACATCGAAGGTGAAGAGATTAAAATAGTTTAAGAAATTATTGAGTCACTTTTATCTTTCAAGTTACCACAGTGGAACTATTTTACGCAGAATCAGTGTTTAAAGATTTATCCAGAATATTAAATTGAGTTTTACATTCAAGTTTAAAACAAGTATTTGGGTTTAAATTGAACTACGAGAAAAGTTGGAAAAGCCTGAAATCAGGTTTTCAAAAAAATGTTTAGCATTGGGTAATGCAATTCTGTATAATGTTCCTTATATGAGTCTAAATTATAATATTTGAACAGTAAAATGTGTGCTTTCACATATCATGCTTTGCTGTTTATTACTCACTCCTTCATTTGATAAGCTATGGTCCTCTTACTCTTCTGAAATACTACGCAAGCTCAGGGCTTTCTGAAGTTTGTTTTGGACAGCTCTCCAAATCAGCTCTTATGAAGTATACCAAGCCTTTAATAAAACATGTAAGACTCTGTAGGCATACGCAGTGCCCTCCACTAATATTGGCACCCTTCGTAAATATGAGCAAAGAAGGCAGTGAAAAATTGTCTTTTATTGTCTTTACCGTTTGATTTTTCGTTAAAAATAATTCACAAAAATACTCTTCTCTCATGGATATCAAACAATTGCAAACAAAACATAGGTTTTCAAAAATAATCTCTGTTATATATAGGTGTGCAACAATTATTGGCACCCCTATGAATTCATGAGAAAGTTCTGATTAGAGATTTCTCAACATAGAATTTTAAAATGTCAATCAAAATGAGATGGTTAGTATAATACTTGCTGAGATTAAATATAGCAGACGCAACATCCTTCCATCCATTTTCTGTACTGCTTATCCTACATAGGGTTGTGGGGAGCCTGGAGTCAAACCCAAGGAAGTTGGGATACAAGGTGGGGGACACCCTGGTCAGAGTGCCAACCCATTGCATGGCCTATAGACCATGTCTTTGTACTGGGGGAGGAACCTGGAGTACCCAGAGAAAACCTGCGAAGCATGGGGAGAACATGCAAACTCCATACATGAAGGGCAGAGGTGTGAGTCAAACCCCCACTGCTGGAGGTGTGAGGCAAATGTGTTAACCACTAAACCACTGTGTCCCCAACAAACACAAATTCTATGAAATATAGAGATTATTAGTTTCAAGAAATACTCAGGTCTTTTCAGTAGGCCAAAATGGCACTAAATATTCCTCTTTTTCCAGAAAGGCATCTAAAATTAAAAGTGTTTCTGAACGAAATTCGATACTTTGCATTGGTTGGGGAGCTTTGAATGCCACTTCTTACATATTAGGTACATTACAGATAGTTGTCTGAGGGATACAGTTGACACCACAGTTAGATAAAATATATTTAGGTCTATTAAATACATATTTGGTGTACAAACACAAGCAGCAGTAACATAATCAGATAATCTCTACCTTTAGTTGGTTAATTACGGGTCAGTAGTAGATTGCTTTAAGGTTAACACCTTTTTATCTGTTAACATTACTGTGGCTGGCCAGCTTCTATTGTTCTGAGTAAATGTTATAATAGCCTCAGATTATGGGCTAGTCAAGGCACATGAAATGATCCAATGCTGCAGTATCTCCCTCATGAACTCTTACTGTCAACAGAGGCCAATGAATTACAGGCACCAAAAACTAGATCTATCAATACTGGCTTGCTGATGATTGGATAGTTCCCTCATAAACAGTGTTTTACAGCACAAGGTTCACAAGAGCAAGAGCATCATTAGACTGGGAAGAGTAAAAATAAAATCAGTTCATAAGTCAGGGAGGTTACAGTCGTTAACACAGACCATGCAGTTAAACATAGTCTAGTGTGTGATAGTAGAGCTGTAAAAGTAGAGCTAATATGCTTAATATAATAAGTAGAGTTAATAAGCACTGAGGTGGCTAGTACAACCAGGCTAGCAGCTAAGCCCCCTCCCTGGCTTTCAAAGACAAATAGACATGAATATAAGCTTTCATTTTTCTTTTCTTTTTATTTTTTATTTTTTTATTTTTGCCCTTAACAAATATCTTAAAGCGGATTATTTTATACCTTTGTAGTACCAAGCATAACAGCACCTCCAGTGGTGATAAGAATAATACACAGAATGGTATGAGGATGTGAGGCTGGGGCTGAGTTCTCTCTAGATATGACTCAAAGATGACTCATAGACTTCATATGAAACTGAAGTAAAGGCCTGGCGTCGAAAAGGTTTTCACTCTCAAGCTCAAGCTTTCAGTCTCAAGCTACAGGTACGAGCAAAAGCCTTCAAGATGTGGCACACTCCTATTGTTGGATTTGTTTTGGATTTGACAACAGCAGTCCTTGAGTACAGTACTATATAATGCATTGCTCAATGCTTAATATTTCATTCTTAATCTGTTAATAGATATTAGATTTTAGATTCCCATTTAATATAACCACCAACTTCACTGAATTAGAACGTTGAATTTTCTTCATCTAGTTATTTTTCAGTCTGGTCTGAGCTAACACTTTTGTAATACTGTAATGCTAAACAATATGATGACAAAAAACAAGTATTTTGATATAATATTTGACACAACTTTTAGCAAAGACTTTCTCTACTATAACTATGACAGGACATCATTAATGCATTATATTGCACTTTTGACTGTGTTATTTCAAGGTGAAACATCTTTGAGTTAAAAGAGTTAGGTGACATGGATAACTTGGAGTTAGATCAAAATGAAGAGCAAAAGCAATTGAAAAATGGTGTTACAAAGCCTTTTAATAGACCATAGACTGAGAGGCATGTGTGTCCATTTCTGCACAGGTATGAGCAAAAGCCTTCAAAGAGTGGTATGATCCACATAAACGTGTCATGAATGTACTGCTGGAGGAAATGACATTTTCACAAAGGGGATCTTGTACAAAATATACCGTGTTTTCCATAAAGCTTAAAGAATAAAGAGATGGAGAACAATATAAGAATCTACTGTCAAGAGATTTTCATGAAAATGAGGAAATATTAACTGAAATTTACAACATTTTCTAAGAATGTTTTAGTGCAGTCATAAGGCATTGTATAATTTGTTATAACTGTTCATGAAAATAGGCACAGAATATGTACATATACTTTGCAAAAAAATAAATTTCCCTTTTTCAGGAGACATTTTAAAGACCTGTGTCCTGTGGGAGTTTGCATGTTCTTCCCGTGCTGTGGGGGTTTCCTCCAGGTACTCTGATTTCATCCCCAGTTCAAAGATATGCATGGGAGGCTGATTCGCATGTCCAAATTGGCGTGTCCGTAGCGTATGAATGGGTGTGTGAATGTGTATGTGATTGTTCCCTGCGATGGATTGGCACCCTGTCCAGGATGTACCCTGCCTTGTGTCCCATGCCTCCTGGCTTCAGGTTCCCCAGTGGTACAGAAAATGGATGTATGGATGGATAAAAGCAGTTGAATGTGAGAGAACGTTTCTTTTTCTAGCTGAGTGTAGAATATTTTTATAATGAAATGTATAATTCAGCTCCAGTTTGCTTATAATTCTTTCAGAAGTAAAGTTTTGTAGTATGATTTGCTAAAGAAAAAAAATTGCACTCTACAAAGTGTGTCTGGGATTCTTTGGTACAGTATTAGTGGTATAATGTGTTTTGAATACTAGTTCAAATACATCATGTTAACAATTTCTAATGCATAATAAAGATAACTATAAAGTGTAAAGCATTCTCAAATAATTATAGCAATGCATATAATTCTTTTAAATACATTATAAGGTAATATGAATATGTTTATAGTTTATTATAAGTATGACCATCATGAAAATTGATGAGACATTTTCCTTCGTAAATAAGGATCTGGATTGAGCAGAAAAATGCTAATATTCTCATGTGCACTGCACATCATGGGAGAACACTTCTGAATGGTGTAAGGTATCACATCAGGTAGTCCTAGATCTGATCCCCACTGTAGCATGCCTGTATGCACACCATTTCTCAAACAAACTCTATTTTCTGTCTATAAAACATGTGGTTATTCACTCTACATATGCAGTATGCATCCCAATCCAGAGACTGGGACACCAAATAGATCAATCATTTGCATATTCCATATCTCATGTAATGCTTGCCCATTTATCATGTTAGACTTTATGGATGGGTTTTTCTTTCGCTGTAATATTAATCAAGAGCAAATTAAATATGAGAAAAGAGAAAATCAAAATGCAGTAAATAAAGCATGCTTCTCATCTGAGGTCTTTTGAATAAATATCATACACAAATAAACTGTTAGAGTAAGCAAAAAAACAACAACAGAACTCAATGCCAAAAGTAAGTTTCACCCCTATCAGCAGTTTTTGTGCTTTTTTTTCTTCCTCAGAGCTGAATAAATGGTATTTTCATAAAAGAGTGATATATCTGGGATGTCTATGAGATATTACAAAGATATATTATCAATAGGTATGCATGTTTCAAAGTTCAGTGTGATGCTGAAAATGACTGTAAGGATTGGTAGAAAAGTGAATACTGAGAAAATTGGCTGGAGGCTAATATTATATTCTTGGATTGAGGGCAAAAATTATTTTTGAGAATATAAAATAGTTTAACTCCTGCAAAAAACTGTGCATAATAAGTATGATTAATACCAATTTAATCTCCTACAAAATTAATAGTCATTCTAAAGTGAGAGTGATTTCAGTGGATTCTTGAGAATTAAGTTGTAAAACAAGGCATGACTGCTACCCATGCCTCTAACTGTAACTTTAAGCTCTTATACTAGTTAGCTCATGTCAAATTGCAGTGTTGTGCTTTATGAATATGCAATGCTATTATATACAGAAACTATCATATTTACGATCAGTCATGTTTAATGTACAGAATCCTGTGAAGATCTTTGTAAACCTGTGGCCACAGTGACAGAGCCATTTATCATTATGGATTATTCTGCACATCCCCAGCCTCTTTGGTTTAATTTCACAACCAAAAGGTCACCCACATTGTATATTTCATTTGGGTTCAGTGACTTTATTAGTGTGGCTTGATCAATAAAAAGCTCAGGAAGTGACAAGATGCGAGATGTGATAACATTTATGGGAAAAAAGAAAATCAATTGAGGTGTTGGTTAGATAAACTGATCGCGATAATTAAAAATTCTGCCCCAATAATGCTGAAATAATTGTCCATTAAGTAGGCATACACGTCTAGTTAAATAATTCTGATTCATTTTCTGCTAATCCACATTTTTACTTTACTTATTATATCTGGACAGGATTTCAAAACATACTGCATGTCTGTTAAGTAATGTACCACATTTACAAGTCATGTTCTAATCTACACAAACATGTCTTTAATGCAAGCTAATTTCTTTATTATTAAAATAAAGAATTTCTTTATGATTGATTAATCCTTGGTTAATGTCAAGGCAGGAAGGGGCAACAGAGAGAGCTTGTAGATCTCCTACTCACTTGAGAGATGTCAGGAAGTACTGTCTTGCAAGCGCATGGTGCAATGAGGGTGCTGGTGCTGCCATGAGGAGAGACCCAGAAGCCATCAAGGAGGCCAAGGAGGGTCAGGAGAGGTATAGCACCACCTGGAAGTTTCATCTCCACTGACCTCGTTGTCGTCTTCCATGTTGGCATTTACAACAAGAGAGAGAGGGAGACACGTCAGTGTGCATGGGTTCAGAGCGCGAACTCACTCTCTCCATTGACACCCTGAACTCGTCCCTTCAGCACCTTGCCAGCAGTTGCACAAGGAACACATTTCTTGTTGTGTTTGTAGGCTGCCAGCCCGCCTTCACGATAGATTTGGGCCTAATGTGTAATTCTTGCTTCAAGAATGGTTCATATGTCAAGTTGTACAGTGTACCTGTTCAAGGTTGTAGGGATCAGGCGCATTACATTTAAATTTATTTATTTATTTATTTTTTTAAACTTAGTGTCAGTTAACAGTGGTGAGTATTCCAAAGAATTACAGGTGCATAAATATGGACAGAGGAATGGGTGAGGGAAATTAGGGGGGAGAAAATCAGTCTGAAAAATGCAGTGGCAAGAAAGTAGAAAATCTTTCATATAAAAGCTCAATTTCAATGCCAGTGATCTGAATTTACATGTGCATGACTGTACAGGGTATATTGAAAATGTGTTTCTATAATATATGTTTACTATGTACACAGAAATGCTAATGCTCCATGGTATATTGTAAATAACAAGCCACTGTTTGCTGTATGAAAATATATGGATAATTTAAATAATAATTGCTTACATGTGCAATTAACTATGACACATACTCTATGCAGAAAAAAAACATGGAGAGAGAGAGAGGAAAAGCTTTTACCTGTTCAAGTTTTAGCTCTTGAAGAAGAACATTGCCTTGTTTTAAGTGACCATATTCACAGGCAATTAAACACACTTATGGAGTTGAAATAGGAGAAGTTTCCCTCCAGGTAAACGCGTTTCTGGCTCCTGCTGCTTTAGTAGAAGTACATAAACACAGCAGGAATTAATTCTTGATTCCTTTTCACCATGGTATTGTTTGGAATGCAAGCTAGTCTATATCTCTGCTTGCTAGCAAAACACAATACGGGGATGCTAAGTCTATTGGTGTTAGGCTGTGCATTATAACAGTATACCAAATGTATGCCAATATAATGACTGGTCTATAGATAAATATTTAAAATATATTTTAACTTAAATAATAATAATAATCTAAAATAATTTTAAAGATGAGACATGCTAGAACATGTGGGAGGGATCTGTATTGGGGCAAAGTCTGAAATGGGGACAATGTTTTCTTATGTGGTGATGGGACAGGGATCATGTGTTGGTATATTGTTGGGGCATTTAGGAATAAGGTGTAGATGTTGGGGCATGTAGAGGATGGGGTGAGGACACCTTTGTAGTATATTTAGCAAATATGTAAATTACCAACTTTCTTGCATAGCTTCTATTTTCCCATTCAATGTGAAAGAGAGATGGTCCTTCAAAGACTGACATGGATAAATGTCAAGAGTTCATGTTTGTGAAGAAACACAGGAAATTGAAAATGCTCTCTCTCTCTCTACTGTATCATCTAGAAGACAAGGTGAGATGAATGAGATGCCCATTTTTTTTTATTATCTTGAAGTAGTTACATGTCTGACATTGCGGTATGGATACAAGCAGCTTTTTATGGCCTATTTAATAAGAATGGGGTCTAACTTGGCAAGAAAGATGTAGCATTATTCTCAGAATGAATGTGTGGTTATGGCCCAGTGTGGAATACAGCCAACCTTGCTTCAGTGGTATTGATATATGGATCTTTCCCAGAGTTCATGCTAACTTTCACATCTGCTGTTATGTTTGGTTGTTCTTTCTTTTATCGATTGACTAATGGGTCTTGATGAGTGAGTCATTGTCACTGCTGAGACATGGCTCAGCGTTTGACCTTGTCTTTGCCTGACTGAGAAACAGTCGTGACAGATTTGGCAACTGCAAAGTACCAAATTGATAAAGACAAATGTGTTATGCTGATGCCAATACCAATACTCATCTTATGCACAGAGGGCAGTGCTGCTGTTTATCTGTTTTTTGGGATAATTATGACTGATGCAAGCTAAGGAAGTCTTGCTGTCACATACACTCGGTGCAAACACAAGAAAATGGTGACCTTTAAACTGGTTGTTAGCTGAGCAACAATCAGAGTCAGATGTTCCCCATTCTTTGCAATATGTTCTCAAGATGTGCTATTTCCCTCAGCTTAGCTTTCCATATTCATGGTTGAACCACATCAAACAGTGTGAGTCAAACCACTCCTCCAGTTTTGGCTATTACTGTTACCCTTTGGTATTACAGATGACCAATTCATAGTATGTTTGAAAGCCCATTTTCTATCCATGACCCTTTCCACAGCATGGTTTAGCAGCAATGTCTAGACAGTGTTTGGCCTCATTTTTTAATTTCTATTTTCTCCTTTTTTCTGAGCGTATAAATCTTTCTCAGTATCAACTGAGTTACTGTCTTTTACAACCCTCGTAAAGCAAGGGTTTGTAGGAAAATCAAACAAAACTTTGATAGCAAACTTGTCTTGGATTGATCAATTAGAATTCAAGCAAATGGAAAAGTCTGAATTGTCAAGAGATCCAGTGACTACTTTTACATGGACAGCAGTAATCTAATTATTGACCTTACTCTGATTAAGATAATAATGTGATTAAGGTGTTTACACGAGTCTCTTTTAGAATGCTCCTTTCATGTACCCGTTTTACATGTTATAGATCATAATTAGATTAACGGGACACATCATAACGTCACCACGCCAAGCCGTCCCTCCAGAATTTCACGTATTAACATACAGTTCATCTTTGTTATGGTACCGTATACATAGTTTTGGGTGTTTTTCCAGTGCGGTTAATTATTTGTCGTGCTAATAGATGACTGCTTGAAGCCATGGGCTGCATCCCAAACCACTTATTTACCTACTGAATAGTAGCCGTGATGCATGTATTTCGTCTACTACAGGCCTATAGTAGGCAAGTATGCGGTTTGGGACACAACTATGCTCTCTTGTTTGCTGTGAAACGGTTGAGCACTGCCGTGTGTGTACGTGTCCTGTCGCAAAGTGCGGTGAAAACTCTCACACGACCTTAATAATGTGATTAAGGTGTTTACATGTCTGTAATACACCTCGATAATGCGACTAAACAGGAGTACTCCACCTGTCTTAATTTAATTTGTGTTTACTTCGAGTATGACCTTAATCGGATTAAGGTAATTAAAAATTGCTGTTTACATGGTAGTTTCCTAATCAGAGTATTGTCTTAATCAGGTTAATAGTGGATTATTGTTGTCCACTGAGTGATTTATACATGCAGTTATGGAAGCAACCAAACTAATTTGACTGCTTGTTTCACTAAGGAGGACTACAATTAAAATGTGATAATAATAATAATTATTGTTATTATAAGTCACTATTAGTCAAAAAAGCAAAATGGCAAGATCAGACTCTGTTTTTTTTTTCGTTAACTTTTGTGGATATCTGATTATTCATGGAAATAACTGTATTTGTGTGTAAATTATCTGGTGAAAAACCCTACTTATTTACCCTACTTATACCATATTTATTGGACTGTTCCTGAAACCTGTCTAATACCATATTATTCAATAATCTTTTTCAAAAGCTCCTATTAAATATATTAATGCTAACTAACGGAAACTAAACCAAAATAATACATTTCTTCTTTTACAACTGCATTTGCATTTCTCATATATAAATTCAGCACACCAGAGTGCATAAGAACAGTTGTACCTCTTGTATTATCTTCTGCCATATTCGCTCCAAAGACCAAGCTAAGGAAGTAGCAAGGAGGAGCTGGGTGATGTGTTCATAACTCATGCGACTGTGCAGTAAATCTCACTTGCAGCTAGGTGCATGACTTATTGATCTGTGAGCTGGGAGGAATATAGCTTTCCTTTCTTGTTTCACCTGTGCCAATATATGGCCATGCAAGATTGTAAATGAGTCACAGAGGTGTCAAACATGCGTGTGTATGTGGGTGGTTTTGTTTTTGTTTTTTTAAGTAGGCGGGACGCTGAAAAGACTCAGTTTTATGAAGTATAAGGACATTTACTGAAATTTAAACATGTTTATTTTTCTGATCATAGGGTTATGGTAAGGGTTAGCGGCAAAAATTGAGGGATAAGATCAGCACATTGTATATTATACATTGCATAAGTAAAAAAAAATAAACCAAGATTAATCGTCAGATGTTTCTCCACTTTTAATCTGATATAGCAAGCAACAAAATTAAAAAACAAACAAAAAAAACAATAAAAATATATTCGAGAGAAAAAGAAACAGCAAAGAAAAAGTACAATAACCTGATTACATAAGTTTGCACACCTCTTAATAAATACTCTAGCGCCTTGATTTCTTTACCATCTTGATTTGGCAATGTTTTCCACTCTTCCTAACACAAAATTCTCCAGTTCTATCAACTTGTGAGTTGATCTCCTGTGCACAGCTGAAGTCATTGTACAGGTTGTCCTTAAAAACTTCAAACTTTTATAAGTATGTAGGCATATACAGTTGTTGGATTTTTCCAAGATGTTGAGATCACATTATGAGAAATATTCTAAATAAGAAACAGAAGAAGCCCATGCAAAAATTGACATTGCTATTTAAATTTGGTATTTTAATACAGTACTGTTATTTTATACTTCTATACTTGTGTTTCACTTAAGCACAATACAATGAATTTTACAGCTGGTGTGGAATTAAATGTTGGTTTAAATAGAAAAGATTTTGGTATAAGCTGAGATTTGTGTTTTTATTTGTTACAGATAAAAAAAAATATTATTAATGCTCATAAATGTTTAACTTATACAGCTGCACTTGAAGTCAGGGAAATGTGTCTTAATCCTGCACTAAGAGCAGATCTTGGTAGGTAGTAGAGCATGAGCATTTGTTTTAAAAATAAAAGTGTTTGAAAATCCCAATGTGTTGGCTAAATGTGAATGTCATGCCCCCTTTTGTGCCACTCCACCTACATAAGTGCAGCACATTCATTTAAAACAGCACAACGGTAATGAAGTAATAAATGTTTGAAATGCTGTGTGAATTGACAGTGAGTTTTAGGGAAGGATGGATATTGACGGGATATGAACTGGCACCCTGTCCAGGGTGTACCCCACCTTGTGCTCGATGCTCCCTGGGATAGGCTCCAGGTTCCCCGTAACCATGAAAAGGAGTAAGCGGTAGAAGATTGATGGATGGATAACTGCTTTTGTTATTGGAAATATTATTATAGCAAGAAATTGCTATTGTTATTATTATTACTTTGTATTAATTTGATGGTGAAGTAAAAGAAGGATGGAATGAATTCCAGCATATAGCCAGTAAGTTTGTATCAATTCATCAAAATAAGTGACAGAATGAAAGACACAAACAAACAAACAAACAAACAAACATGGATGCTAACGGAATTGATATACAGAGCTGAAAACTGCTGTTCACAAACGCTCTCCATCCAACCTCACTGAGCTCGAGCTGTTTTGCAAGGAAGAATGGGCAAGAATTTCAGTCTCTCGATGTGCAAAACTGATAGAGACATACCCCAAGCGACTTGCAGCTGTAATCGCAGCAAAAGGTGGCTCTACAAAGTATTAACGCAAGGGGGCTGAATAATTTTGCACGCACCACTTTTCAGTTTTTTATTTGCTAAAAAAGTTTAAAATATCCAATAGATTTCGTTCCACTTCACAATTGTGTCCCACTTGTTGGTGATTCTTCACAAAAAAATAAAAATTTTATATCTTTATGTTTGAAGCCTGAAATGTGGCAAAAGTTTGAAAAGTTCAAGGGGGCCGAATACTTTCGCAAGGCACTGTATACATCACCAGTCTCCGTCAAACATGTGCGTTGCATGCTGGGTAATTAGGCCAAGGAAATTTAAACAGAGTAATTTGGAGACTTGAGGCTGAGGTTTGTGTGTAGGCGGTCAAACCTGGAGGGACTAATAAACTAATAGACTGACAGCTCTCCAGAGGAACATCGTTTGTGCAGGGAGGAACAGTACATAGATCTCAAAAACAAAGAACATTTTCTCATTGTCACAACAAGAATGCAGTACAGTTCTTGTCCCTCTTCCTCACCTGCCTCATATGTAAGAAGTTAATATTGGATAAATGCCATTTAAATTATTAATGGTAGAATCTTAACAATGTCCTTTTTGAAGGGTATTATGAAGTCAGATTATACACTTTACTGATTGAGTTAAGTAGCAAATATTATATGTAATTTAATAAATATTTAATTTATAAGATACTTAATATGATGCAATTATTCACAGTACATTCTTTAAGGGCCATATTTCCTGAATCTTTGAAAAATATAAGGGTTTTAAAATTATGCTAAAATGTAAGTTTTTCACACCGGGTTGAACCCGGTGCACATGCTAAATGCCATGTGGAATATTCAAATGACAAGCAGATGACATAGTATCTATGTACTCCATCAGTATAGTAAACAAATATTATTTTTATGTGTAAAATGACATACACTGACAAATTGATTTAGACCGTGACACCAGACAACCAATCATACACTCTTTCCATCCATACTGTGAATTGAAAATGCAGCTCTCAGAATTGTGTAATTCAGGGACAAACATCCCAAGAGATGTAAAAAGACCTAATTTGGTTTGACATATCATGAGAACAGATGGAAAGTGCAGCACAGTGGAATAGTAGAGCTTCTACGGTTGTGACACTATGAAAAATGTTCTTTTATCCAGTACAGGAAGTACAGACATTCCAAAAAGTACCAAGCCTGTGAGCGACTGAAAACAGTAAGAGAAATGTGTCACAATCTAATATGAGTCTGAGTAGATGTGGCATGCTCATATCGGACTATTCTTTGAGCTCAGGCCCTGAAAGAAATGTACAGACACGTTCCAATGCCATCAGGGAAAAGCGGGGAAACTATATTAATGTTTGCAGTGAATTAATGTAGTGTCTTTAATTTTGTCTTGCTGAGCATTTTGCTATGCCTTAGGCTACTTGAAATGTAATGAATGTGGATGTGAACTGCCTCTAACAGGACGAAAAACAGAGGTGAGAAATGAAAGAAAGTGAAAAGAAAAGAAAACAAAAGAAAAGAGATAAGCCTACAAAGAAGTTAGAGAGACCACCTGGGAATACCAGGTGCTGTGAGCCCTTCTATAGCACTCAATTATAAATGTTGTATGGTAGCACCAGAGGTGGGTAGTAATATGCTACGTTTGTTTTGGTACATTTTCTTGAGTAACTTTAAAAAATAATAATAATAAATAAATAAAGTACTTTTAAGAGTAGGTTTAACTGCCCATACAGTTACTCAAGTTAATTTTTAATCACAGAAACACTTTTACTGTGTTACATTTGGTGGCATTCCTCCGTTACTGTTAAATGTTAATGAATATACATAGTTTTAATAATTAGTTTATATCCCGTTTAATGAGGTCACAAGCTTCGCCATACGCTGCAGTGGTCTGAATGCAGACTGCTCAATTTTTTAGCAGACTCAGTCCTGGAGAGGGTGAAGAAGCGAGCATGTCGATGGAGGCAGGACACACACACACACACACAATCTGAGATTCAGGATTTTCCCTGAATTTTAATCAGATCCGAAGTATCTTATTACTTGTGTAGTTTTCTCATTGAATACCCTATTACTGTTGCTTGAGTAATTATTATTTGAAGTAGTTTTACTTCTACTTGAGTAAAGTATTTGGCTACTCTTCCCACCTCTGGATAGCACTACTTGTATTGTTCTCTGCTAGATATATCGTTTTGCTAGTAATTTGTAAAACGCTTTGGATAAAAGCATCTGCTAAATGAATAAATGAAAACAATAAATAAATTGTAGACTACACTGAAAAATAAACATTCTAGTGAAATTTACTCAATTGATAACAATTCCCACACAAAAAAAATCTTGAAGAAAATTTAACTAAGCATATTTTAAGTAATGTTTACATAGCCCCAAGGATTATTCTTCTACATTTTTTTAAAAATCAATTTTCTTGTGTTATGTGATTATAAGCACATTTTCCTCAAATCTGAGTTAAGCAAACTAAATTAATCTCATCCCTGTAAAGTACACCTCAGGTAAACATTATAATTACTACTTAATGCTGACAACCAGAAGCAGCACAGCAATGAGTCTTTACAAAGCCTGAACTGGCAGAACCGAAGCTGATTAACTAACTAAGTTCTTTGTGCGTGCAAAGCATACATCTGACTGAGAAACACAAGGAAGTTGAACCAAGAAAATTTTACCGAAACACCTGATCTTTCTAATCATTTCATAATACAAGAGCCTTCCGAATTAACATTCTCAAAGAAATATTGAAACAATCCATCTATATTGTTCAAAATGAAATCAGTTTAAAGTTCTGTGAACGCACTTGACAAATCGAGTTCAAAACCACACCCCAGCTTTACTTGAACATCGGTTCAATAAACATTACTTATTTTTTTCTAGTTTTTTCTGCACTTACAAAAAATAATCGAAAATTTAATCCAGTTATGGTAGTTAAATATGCTAGTTAGTTTTAGCCACACATGTACATGAACTCATTTAGTAGAGAACTTAAAGCATTTAAGTAATTCTAATAATTTACATTTTTATGTACAAATCATATTTATTTTATGTTTACTGAACCATTCAATATTTTTTTTTCTGTGTATGGGCATTTTCACATTTTCTGAATAGTAGAGTCTATGTTTTTTTTTTTTTTTTTTTCTTCAGATAACAAAAAGTGCTTTCTCAGGATTACAGCTTATATATGTACAGCGGGGGAAATAAGTATTGGACATGTCAGCATTAACTCAAGAAATCCGGAAATTTAAAGAACTCACAACATTTGTCCATAAATGAAGTTATGTGTAATAAAGTTGAATGACACAGGAAAAAAGTATTGAACACGATAACGGAAATTTATTTAATACTTAGTGTAAAAGCCTTTGTTGGTAATGAAAGCTTCAAGACGCTTCCTGTATGAAGAATTGAATTGGCCGCAGTATTCAGGTGTGATGTTGGCCCATTCTTCTAAACATATTGTCTTTAAATCTTGTTCAACTGGATTCAAGTCAGGTGATTGGCTGGGCCATTCTAACATGTTGATTTTTTTCCTCTGAAACCAATTGAGAGTTTCCTTTGCTGTATGTTTTGGATCGTTATCCTGCTGGAAGCTCCAACCACATTTCATCTTCATCATTCTGGAGGATGGCAGCAGATTCTTCTCAAGAATCTCCCAGTAAAGGGCTCCATTCATCGTTCCTTCAATTATATGAAGTCTGGCAGTACCATGCAATGAAAAACAGCCCCACACCACGATGCTTCCACCTCCACACTTCACTGTTGGTAAGGTGTTTTTAGGGTGATGTACACAACCATTTTTTTCTCCAAACATGGTGTGTAGTATGACAGAGAAAAAGTTAAATTTTGTTCTCGTCTGACCACACTACACACTCCCAGTAATTCATAGTATTTCATTTGTCCAAATGAGTTGTGGCAAAATTTAAACAAGCTTTGGCATGCCTTTTCTTTAGTAATGCAGTCTTGTGGGGTGAGGGGTCACCTGCTGCCTCCTAGTGTTTCTGGAGCTCTTCTGAGAGGTCCTTGGCTCTTGGGCTACTCTTCTGACTATTCTTCTGACTCCCTGGTCAGAAATCTTATGAGTAGCTCCTGTGCATGGCCGGTTAATGATGGAGTGATGTTGCTTCCACTTTACGGCCACACTGGTGCTTACTGGAGGATTCAGAAGTTTTGAAATACATCTGTATCTGATTCCATCAATATGTTTCGCAACAATAAGGTTGCAAAGGTCTTGAGAGAGCTCTTTGCTTTTACCCATCGTGAGAAGTTTCTTGTGTGACACCTTGGTAAATTAAACCCTTTTTAAAGACCATCAATTTACTAACCCAGCTGATAGTAATTTACACAGATAGGGGTATAATTACTTAAGGATTTCAGTTGGTTCCTTGCCTTACCTTGCCTTGTTTTTTCTTAGCGTGTTTAATATGTTATTCCACTTTATTACACATAACTTTATTTCTTTATATTTCCAGATTTCTTGAGTAAATACTGATGTCTGGTGAAAATTTCATGTGGAAAAAAAAATGTTGACACTTCCAATATTTATTTCGGCTACTGTATATCATATCAAAATGCTTAAGTAGACATACAGGTTGTACATCATGGATGATTGCATACATTTTTACTTTAATTAGGGATTAACACAAGAGGAAATAGCTATACTAGCTGCAGTAGTAGAGCTGCTGCCTGAGCTCCAGTGACTGTGTGGAGTTTGACTTTACTCTTCCCAAATTTCTACTTCAGGATCAATAAAGTACATCTATCTAGCTCTCTCTGTATGTTTGTCAATGCTAGACAATTTCCAAGTTACGGTCTGTTACTTGAGAATTTAATTCATGAATCCTCAGTTTTACTGTCATGGACATTATAGTTATACTGAATGAGTGGTCAGTTTCATTGCCAGCCAGTTTAAGGGACTGGGCTGCCTCCATGGTTATCACTTGATTTTTAAGAGATGCAACTTAAATGGTTTGTGGCTCGTAAGATGAAGCATAATAAAAATCTTTGGAAATAGGATGCAATTACTGCAGAATCACCATAATAGCAATATACGACAGTGTGCCACAGGCCAGTACAATGTAATGATAGAATGCTACTGCTATGTGATCTCAGAAAATAACTTTTGCTATCACAGGATCATGAGAACAATATGTCATGATCTCATGAAAACCACTTTATTTTAATCCTGATATCACAAAAAATAATCTGTGATCTTGAAAAACAACTTTTGTAAAATAATTCATGGCTTTTTCAGATTCCATATGAATCTGCATCCTGAACATATTCATGGCTTGTCTGGAGGAGGGACTCATAATCACATGTTTACGTTGAATTCCTTCCGAACTACAATCTTGTATATCTCTTTTGTGAATGCAGGTTTGCAAAATGGCAACCAAGAAAATCCATTTGCTGTTTTTTTTTTTAAATTATTATTATTATTATTTTATCTGGTACCAAGGAAATAAATGCAAACAGAGCTCTTCTCATATAAGAAGAGTTTTAGTCATGAACATTGGGACAAGTTGTGCAGTTTTTGTGATGCTCTCAGTCTAAGCTCACCACAAAGGTGAGCTCTGTACAGTGCTCCAGTCTATGAAAGTCTGTTTTTATACATTATAAACTGTTGGGATCAGTAAGATTCCATTATTAGATATTCTTGTATTCTTGTACATATTTTGTATATCTTGCACATATATACCATATATCTATAATAAACTTTATGACTGTGTTATCATAGTAGTTCTGATTGAAAGGTATTGTGTTACATGAATGTCCAGGCATTAATGAATAATGTTATTGTATAGACATGTTTGAAACATACCTCTGAGAAGCTAATAAAAAAGGGTAATACTGGCAAGTGAACGAAACCTCTGACATGTAAATTGAAAGACTTTTGCTTGAAAGGTGGTAAAACAGAATAATTGCTTAGTAAATGTATATAAGTCTCTGATGTCACATTCCAGTAAAAGCTTAGCATAAAGCTGGGTAGATTAAATGTATAATTGAACACTGAGATATTATACTTCAAACACTAACATAAAGTTTACTCTTGAGTGTCAGTTACATTGAGTTAACCTTATAAACTGGAGTCAGACAATGAAGTTAACTATTATTAGAGGCAGATTCATTAAATATTGGAGTCAGATATTGAAGTAATAAAGTTGATAGATGCATCTAACCTTTAATTTCTATCCTTGGTTTTAGGATTGCAGTGGATTAAGTATTACAATTTTACACTTAAATCTATAATATTAATAACCATAATAACTCTTTCCCTGACATCGTTAAAGTATAAACCCGAAATAACATGACAAGACAATAGCTTCCACTCCTGATATGGAATGCATTAGGGTTTGGTTAAAGTGAGGCCAGAAGACCAGGGATCGCTTTTCTGGCCTGCTGTTAGGCTGAAAAATAGCTTTCACACTTCAAATGACTTTGGCTCAAACAACCTCTAGTCTGGAAAAAAGTGAAAAAGACCTATTGTATGTCCACAAAGTATTCACAGCGTTTCACTATTCCCACATTTTGTAATGTTAAAGCCTTATTCCGAAATGGATTAAAAATTCTACAAACAATTCCCCATAATGACAACGTGAAAGAAGTTTGTTTGAAATCTTTGCAAATTTATTCAAAAAAAAAAAAAAAATCACATGTACATAAGTATTCACAGCCTTTGCTCAATACTTCGTTGAAGCACCTTTGAGACCATTTACAGCCTCAAGTCTTTTTGAGAATGATGCTACAAGCTCGGCACACCTCTTTTTGGGCAGTTTATCCCATTCTTCTTTGCAGGACCTCTCAAGCTCCATCAGGTTGGATGGGGAGTGTCGGTGCACAGCCATTTTCAGATCTCTCCAGAGATGTTCAATCGGGTTCAAGTCTGGGCTCCGGCTGGGACACTCAAGGACAGTCACAGAGTTGTCCTGTAGCCACTCCTTTGTTATCTTGTGTGCTTAGGGTCGTTGTCCTGTTGGAAGATAAACCTTCACCCCAGTCTGAGGTCCAGAGCGCTCTGGAGCAGGTTTTCATCAAGGATGTTTCTGTACATTGCAGCATTCATCTTTCCCTCGATTCTGACTAGTCTCCAGTCCCTGCCACTGAAAAACATCCCCACAGCACGATGCTGCTATCACCATCATGCTTCACTGTAGGGATGGTATTGGCCAGGTGATGACTGGTGCCTGGTTTCTTCCAGACATGACGCTTGCCATTCAGGTCAAAGAGTTCAATCTTTGTTTCATCATGGTCTGAAAGTCCTTCAGGTGCCTTTTGGCAAACTCCAGGCGGGCTGTCATGTGCCTTTTACAGAGGAGTGGCTTCCATCTGGCCACTCAACCATTCAGGCCTGATTGATGGAGTTCTGCAGAGATGGTTTTTCTTCTGGAAAGTTCTCCTCTCTGCACAGAGACACTCTGGAGCTCTGTCAGAGTGACTGTTGTGTTTTAGGTCAGCTCCCTGACTAAGGCCATTCTCCTCCAATCACTCAGTTTGGCTGGGCGGCCAGCTCTAGGAAGAGTCCTGCTGGTTCCAGACTTCTTCCATTTATGGATGATGGCCACTGTGCTCATTGGGACCTTCAGTGCTGCAGAAATGTTTCTGTACCCTTCCCCAGATCTGTGTCTCGATACAATTCTGTCTTGGAGGTCTCCAGAAAATTCCTTGGACTTCATGGCTTGGTTTGTGCTCTGCCATGCATTGTTAACTGTGGGACCTTATATAGACAGGTGTGTGCCTTTCCAAATCATGTACAATCAACTGAATTTACTACACTTTCCAGTCAAGTTGTAGAAACATCTCAAGGATGATCAGTGGAAACAGGATTCTCCTGAGCTCAATTTTGAGTGTCATGGCAAAGGCTGTGAATACTTAGGCACGTGTGCTTTTTTTGTATTTTATTTGTAATAAATTTGCAAAGATTTCAAACAAACTTCTTTCATGTTGTCATTATGGGGAATTGTTTGTAGAATTTTGAGAAAAATAATTAATTTAATAAATTTTGGAATAAAGCTGTAACATAACAATATGTGGGAAAAGTGAAGCGCTGTGAATACTTTCCGGACACACTGTATGCTGCATAAAACATTGTAGACCATACAGTATTTAGAGGGTTTTAGTGCCTCAGCTTCCCTTAAATGCTAAAAAAATATATATAATTTGCATAATGTTCAATCTTTCTGAAACTCACTTGTTTTTATAAGTGTGAAAACTGACGTTGTGCACCAGTAAATAATCCACAAATTGTCCTGTGATGCCTCTCTGTTGTTTTGAACTGAAACAAAGCATCTAATTCAACTTTGCTCATCAATTGCTGCTGCACAATCTCTCTGCTCTCTTGTCCATCATTGATCATTCAATGATGTTTTTGCATGGATTTGTTTGTTATTGAAAAAATGTATTGCATGTAGTACTGACACTATATACAATATGAAGGCAGGGAGAAAAAAAATATTGCTATGAACAATCAAAAAGTAAGAAAGAAAAGGCGTGTAAATAGAATGGGTGCTTTTGGTAAGCTGCAATGTAGGGAGCACAAACTCAGCCAAGCAGGTTGGCTTGTTTACATCAATAAATGAGAGACGCTGGTCTCTGAGCTTCTACCTTTGATTAAATAGCAGGAGATCCCAATACTCACTCTGATAAATCAAAGTCAAAGCTGAATGGGTCAGTGAGATGGCAGGGTACTGTAGTTTGCAAGATAACTGCTCTACAATATGTAAACTTGGCTAATGGGGAGGTCAGCAGTTAACATTACGCATTAACAGACATATTTTATAATTATGCAGTCAGAGAGGATGAAGAACTTTGTATGGTGTGCGTTCATTGACAAAAGCTTTTAAAGCAGTTTGACTTTACACAGTTTTTGCTAAGACACCATGGATGGTTCCACCCTTCCACTCCCCAATCTTATACAGTAATATAAAATTACATGAATCTTTTTTGTTTATTTTCTATGTAGTTACTGCATTGAATGCACCAGTGCTTAAGGATATTTAATTCAACACAGATTTTATTAAATTTGCATTCTTTTTTATGATATAAACAAGCAAAATAATACAGGTCGTATTTATAAGTCAGCGTTCCATATGATAATTTAACAAATTTGTAAATAACGTGTAAGATGTATCTCATTTATAAATTGTATATTTTTACTCAGTAAAATAAAGAAACATCCCCTTTTCAGGAGACTGTATTTTAAATATAATTTTGTAAAATCCAAATAAGCTTTACAGATCTTTATTGGAAAGGGTTTAAAGGACGTTTTTAATCCTTGTTCAATGAACCATAAACAATTATTACACATGTACCTGTGGAACAGTCCTTAAGACACGGACAGTTTACAGGCGTTAGACAATTAAGGTCACAGTTACAATAACATAGAATACTAAAGAGACCTTTCTACTGACTCTGAAAAACACCAGAAGAAAGATGTCTAGGGTTCCTGCTCACCTGCGTGAACATGCCATAGAGTGCAGGGAGGCATGAGGACTGAAGATGTGGCCAGACAAATAAACTGCAATGTCTGTAATGTAAAACGCCTAAGACAGTGTGACAGGGAGGACAGCTGATCATCCTTGCAGTGGCAAACCACGTGTAACCATGTGTCCCCACATATGTGATGGAGAACTTGCAAATGCCTTGGTGGAAGAGTGGAGTAACATCTTACAGCAAGAACTGACAAATCTGGTGTTCAGTACTAAAAGCAGCTGGTGACCACACCAGACTGTTACTTTAGATATGAAAAAATTGTCAAATTTCTGTGAAACGTGTTCAGTTTATTTCTCAGATGTTAAATCTTTTTATGGAAATACAAATATTTACATATGTTAAGAAATTTGCTGGAAATGAAAGCGATTGAATGTGAGAGAATGTGTCTTTTTTGCTGAGAATATAAGTTTCTGTTATAGTGTACATTCCACAGTGTAATCAATTTCACTTAATTTTCATTTAAATAATGTAATATAATTACATAACAAGCCCAAAACTGTTTATTTTCTCTTCAAAAATGATACGCGCAACTACAAACAAAACTCAAAGTCTATCCTGAAGACTCTTACACAGAGGAAAACTCTGTATAAGAAAGTACTGACACTGGAGATTTCTTCCATATATGTTAAATAAATATCTTACTGAAAACTTTATCATATGAACAAATACAGCCCTGTGCAAAAGTCTTAGGCACCCTAATTTTTTTAGTACAAACTTTATAGATTTTTATTTTATGATGTCTACATTATCAAGTCAGTACAAAACATGTTAGATTTCCAAATATGGTTTTCCAGGACGAAATTAAACGTTACAGAAAAATGTTTGTATCAGTAAAGAAAGTTCAGACAAAACACAAGCCCATAATGAAGGCTACTGGGTTTTGCTGCAAAAATAAGAATCAAGTGAGAAAGTCCCCAATCAGAATTACCAGCTAATTTCTTGTAAAAGTGTCCATATTGTACCTGAGACTACTACTATACTTTTTTAAAGCAAATGGTTGACACACCAAATATCGATTTTGTTTCATTTCTGTTTGCTGCTCTTTATATATATATATATATATATATAATAAAAAAAAAAAAAAAATTAAAAAAAAAAAAAAAAATTTTTTATTTAATTTTTTTTATTTTTTTTTTTTTTTTTTTAAAATTTTTTTTTTTTTTTTTTAATATTAAAAAAATTTTTTTTTTTTTTTTTTTTTTTTTATTTTAATAAATAAAAATAAATAAAAATAATTTAAAAAAATTTTTTTTTTTTTTTTTTTTTTTTTTATTTATTTTTTATTTTTATTTTTAATTCTTTTTTTTTTTTTTTTTTTTTTTTTTTTTTTTTTTTATAATTTTTTAATATTAAATTTATAAATAAAAATAAAATAAATTTATTAAAAAAAAAAATATTTTTTTTTTTTTTTTTTTTTTTTTTTTTTTTTTTTTTTTTAAAAAAAAAAAAAAAAAAAAAAAAAAAAAAAAAAAAAAAAATTTTTTTTTTTTTTTTTTTTTTTTTTTTTTTTTTTTTTTTTTTTTTTTTTTTTTTTTTTTTTTTTTTTTTTTTTTTTTTTTTTTTTTTTTTTTTTTTATTTTTTTTTTTTTATTAATGTAGAAACATTTCATTATATTTGAAGGCACCTTTGCTATACAACATTTCATTTCTTTGCATGTGCCTAAGACTATTGTACAGTACTGTATATGTTTTTGTTAGTTAAATAACAGCATGTTTTGTTTTTTTTAATCTGTTTAAAGGCGTTAGTTAGGAAACAAATCCATCATGCAAGTCCCTGTGAATTAGCTGTTACTATAGAAATAATAAGGTACTAGGACGAGTGCATTAATATATCCCTGTGATTTGAAGCCCTTCTGAGCAATCAGAACCAGGAATTCAACAGCACTTTGGTATAATGAATATATTTAAAGCATATATGTAAAAAAAAAAAATTAAACTTTCTTTTGTTTTCTTTTGTACTGGCATCAGTGAATGCTTTCCTATCCTACTAGATCAGCTATGGTATTTTCATATTTTATTCACTTCACATGCAATTATATACAGTCTCCTCTGAAACTACTGGAATGACAAGGCCAATTCATTTTTCCTCCTGTAGACTGAACACACTTGGGTTTTACAACCCCAATTCCAAAAGACTTGGGATGCTGTGTAAAATGTAAATAAGAAAAAGAATGAAATGATTTGCACATCTCATAAACCCTTATGTTATACACAATAGAATATAAAAAACATATGAAATGTTTAAACTGAGGAAATGTATCATTTTAAGAAAAAAAAGAGGTCATTTTGAATTTAATGGCCACAGCACATCTCTAAAAAGTTGGGACAGGGGCAACAAAAGGCTGGAAAAGTAAGTTTTACTTGTCTGCAACAGGTTATCAAGATCTGTGGGGATAATTTTTGTGTTTATTCTTTAACCCAGGACAGACATCCTCATTTAATCATTTGGAAAAGGAAGAGAAGTCACAGCTGACTTCTACTTATTTTTGCTGAAAAAAGCTGAAAGCTCCAAGAGACACAGACTTTGATTGAAGATACTGTTTAGTACCAACCAGCAATGCAAGACACATCTCACAACAGTGGAACTGAATACGTCTGCTGCCACCACCACACCTATCACCTAGACGGTATACTGCAGTGACTATGATTCATTGGTGTAGATGATGATAATGATGGAGGCCTTTTCCTATGATTGTATGGCACTGTGCTACATTAATGCATTAATAAAGAAAGACAGAATGAGCAAGCAAGTACATATCTTCACACATTGAGGTGCGTTAGTTTGTTGGGAGTTCAGACAGTTCATTTCTCAATGTAATTTTCCTTCCCTGATTCATTTGTTAACCGACAGTCATTGCCCATCCCTGCAGGAAGCCTATTGCCCTCCCATTAGACCTGTTCTGATGCCGACTTTGAATTGCCATCATGCAAAATGCATGACAAAATCATTATATGCTTGCCTCAAACCATGTCGAATTGTTGAGTGATCTCAAATAGACTTCTGTGGTTTGTCACACTGTATGGCATGTAGAAAAATGAAGTTCACTGAACAGCTGGAAAACCAAAACTATTGAAAGAGAGAGAGACAGAGGGAAAGAGCAAGTAAGAGAGGAAGACTGGTCACTTTCATTAGCTTTTGGCATTTCTTAATAACGTTCCAGCTTCAGTATTCTGTGATCAGAGTGAACTACAAGAGTGAAGAATATAAATCTAGACCCGCTGACAGGGCCAAGGGGTTTAAGGGATTAATATAAGTCCATATTTAACAGCCAGCGAAGAGAGCAAATTACTCAAACCAAACTCCATCACAACTGCAAGGCTGGTTCAACATCTTTCTCCCAGCTGTGTGTAATTCTTGTTCTGCATGTTCTACATCCATGTATTTGTGAACATGTGAGAACACCTGAGAACATGTGCCAGCCATCATACTAAATTCAAACATTCATGTCCTCTAAGTGGAAAGAAAATGAATGAAAGTCTCTGATATCATTGTGGGAAAAAAAAGAAATGAAGCAAAGTACAGAATGATCACAGAAGAGTCAAATGTGGATATCAAGTGTGGATATTGTGTAATAAAAGAGAATATCTTATCAACCTTAAGCACATCAATTTCCGGATCTTACATTGTTTTGGATGTGCAGCTGTTGAAGGAATTAGTCTAAAACTTTGTATACTCTGTATGCATTTTTTGCCCACATGGACTCTCCTTTATTTTGCTGCACACCCTTACAGTTATTATTATTATTATATGTATTATTATTATTATTATTATTGTTGTTGTTGTTGTTATTGTTATTAGTATTATTCTCGTCATCATTATTATTATTATTATTATTATTATTATTATTATTTATTATTATTATTGGACCAGCACTTACAGGATGCTTTGTATTCAATATAGGAGGAGGCTTGTAGTCACATTGAATAATTAGAATAGACAGAAAAGTCTTTATTGCACATTGGGATCACATACTGCTGTGTGGGATCAGTAATTTGTGCTGGAATTTGCAATTGACAGGTAGTGGGTTGGCTTACTCTAATAAACAACCAAGATACAGAAATGCTTTCTGGGAAAAAAAAAGAGGGCTCCCGAGTGCCACAAAAGAAAAGCGATATCCACACTTGTCTTTGACTTTGTCATCTTTGACCTTTAGCATTGGTATCGGTGGACTTAGAATGGAAGGAACCACAGTGTTATCACATTCCGTACTTTGCTTCTTCTCTTTTTTTCCACAGTGATATCTGAGGCTTTCATTCATGCTTTCATTTTCCTATCGTCTGCAGATTGTGAGTCTGAATCCCAGTGATGCTGCAGCCATCCGTGGCCGGGAGTCCAAGAGAGCAAAATTGGCCGTATTCTCAGGAAGTGAGAGGTTGCATACTCTCTATCAATCACAGTGTCATTAGCCAATCATGGGCATCTGTGAGTTCATGTATGCAGAAGTGGGTGGATCGCACTTTTCTCTGAGTGTGTTACACCACTCCTTGATGTTCCATGAGCGGTTTGAAAAGATGTAGTCAGCTGCTTCACATGCCTCTGGGAAGCACACGATAGGACTTCACACTCCCTGGTTGGTAGCTGTTGTGGGATAGGGGAGACCTAAGTGGAGGGTGGGAATTATCTGATACTAAATTAGGAAGAAAATGATGGGAAAATCAAAGAAAGAAAAGTTTGTTCACCAAGTCTTTGAATGAAAGGTTTCATACCTTCCTGCTCAGAAAACTGAGATTTTTTAGGTGTGCATGTCACGCAGACCCATAAACCCCTTCTTTGTGTCACAATGCAGATAAGCAGACATGCTTAGATGCTGAAGTATAAATCAGCCTTAATGAGGATGAAAAGACAACAACAGGGTGACCGACTAGCTGAAAATACATGTGAGGTAGGCCTACAACCCTATGAGTCACTGCACGTACAAATTAATAAACATTCAGTATTCAAAGCTTATTTAATTTTAACATACAAGTGATGTATCCATGTGAATGGACTATCTTGTTGTTTCGGTTCTGTTTCATGGCTCTCAGCTAATTTCACTCCAGTCAAGAAAACTGGTTCTAGTACATAAATTTGTAATGCTTTTTGGCATCAGTTGCCTTCAAGTGATAGCTGGTCAAAAAAAATGGCAAAAAATAATTGCTTGAGCCCTATAGCATCGGGTCTCATCATAAAACTATTATGCGTACAGCTAGGAAGGCACTGTTAGAAAGACAATACACATGATTGATATTTTTATGTCAAGTGTTTCAAGTCTGTAACCATGTCGTGACTCTTCCAGAGAACAGGAAAGGTAAACAAAGAAGCTGTGCTTGCTGCTAGCCAGCTCTTTTGTTCAAACCTCACAAAACTTACTGTTCTGTTTTTTCTTTGTTTAATTTGTGTTTTAGCCCTGCTTCACCATTTATTCCAGCAGGTCCTGTTGTGCCTCACTGCACTTGAATATAACATGTACTCCTGACTTATGATCTAAATGTGCTCCAGTGCTTCTTCTTGTAAAACCTGGATGTCCACAGTGAAGTTTTTTTTGTGTGTGTGTGTGTGTGTGTGTGTGTGTGTGCTCAGGGTACAAATTTTGTTCAATCATCAGCAAACCTGAATCTGATGATCTTGAGACTGGATTGCAGAAATGCCAAAGAACTTTCAATTTTGAGAACAGTTCATCAGCTGGCAAAGCTCCTAAAGTAGATGTGAGCCAATGGGATTTTCCATACAGCTTGTTTATGTGAATATAGGAATAACCCCCCCACCACCAAAAAAAAAAAAAAACGATTTATTAATCATCACCAAAAAAGGTTTTGGTGCTTGGCTGAGGTAGAAAACTTGATCGATAACTAAAGATGAAATTCATGATATTGTGGATCTTGCCACAGAGGAAACTCTTGTGCTGTTTGAACATTGCTAGAAACATTATTTTTATTGATTTATTAACAAAAACAACATAAAATGTCACTTCAACCCTAACCAAGAAAAAAACAGTTAGTGAAGATGAATGAATGAACATCAAATGTCAAATCTATCATTTACACGGCTGCTTTGGTGACCTTTTCTTTCCTTACAAAGGTGAAAAACTACTTACTGTAATCTTTTTTTCCTTAATCAGTTTTACATCCTCTTCCAGATTTTTGTCATAGCTGATGGAAACATTCACATTCAGATTCATTCACATTTTCTTTTCTTTTTTTTCTTTTTTTTGCAATAAATCAATTAAAACCCAGCTTATATTATCACAGTGCTTATTGAAACCTTTGACACCAGATTGTCCTACTGGGAAGATGAGAAACTCCAAAAGTTGTAACCTATATAAGCATTGAATATTTTTTGAAGATTTCTTGGTCCTTTAAAGAAGGGGGATAAAAAACATGCACCAAGGACATACATTATTACATCATTTGAGTACTTGCTTGACCTTTAAACCATGAACTAAGCATTTAACCACTTTGCATGCATTCATGAACTTCAGATATTTTTTGCCACATGTCCAGTCATTTTTTTTATTTTATTTGAGCCAGATCGTATTATGATGGTGCCTGACAAATGTTATCAAATGTGTTGTTACCATGAAAAATATAATGCCATAATGAATGGTAAAGTTGCCAAACAGGAAGTGAGGCCATATCCCAACATATCTCAGCTTATCTCTGATTCTCCTTATTGATACCAAACCTTTGGCACCTTGGCCTTACATTACAGATGAGCTTTAATCTTATTCGGTCACGGGGGAATTAAACAGAGTAAATTGTATGACATAACATTTTGTACCCTATTTTAGGAACCAGCAGATTTTAATGATCCCTGGTGGATTCTGGGTCACATATGGGCATTACTGGAAACAGAAAGTCAATCTTTCCTTTGAAAACTGTATTCAAGAAGAATATAAGTACATAACCTTTACTGAAAAGTCACAAGAACTTCACATGTGTATCACCACATGTAGTTTTTGTCATGTTAACGACAAAATTGCACCTGACTATGTCTTCCATCAGCCACTGCACCTCATTGTATCATGTCACATGACTGTTTACAAACGTGTCACATTTTGGTTAATGAACACAAGCATTTAAGCCATGTCTTGATAATTGTCTATTATCTTTCATTGTTCCTTATTAAAATTTAAATCTGCACCTGAGCAAATCCAGGACCACCAGAGTCAATTCGACAGGATCGAGGCCCTCCTAGACCAGCTGTCATGTGCCACCTATGGGAATTTTTTATTTTGGGTGGGGGGTAGTCATGGCTCAACCTCCCTCCACACTTTGGACTTCAATCTGCCTCCTAGCTCTCCTGGGGGGATTCCCCTGCCCTTCTGCCCTGAAGAGGATACCATTTCAGATCAGGGCCTTGCCATGCTAGTCACTCTGACTCCCTGCTCCACCTTGGACGTCACCTTGACCATCTCTACCTCGGACATCGCTCCCCCTTCCTACTCCACTGAGGATGTCACTCTGCCTCCTTGCTCCACTGACAATGTCACTCTGCCGCCCTGCCACACTGAGTACATTGCACCTACCCCCTGCTATGTGCCATACGTTGATCTCCTTTCTTGCTACACGAAGAGCATCACTCCCTCCTCTTGCTTGTTGTTAGAGAGTGTTTCTGCCCCCTCTGGCCTTGTGGAGGACATCACACCTGCTCTGGCTCTGCGGAGGATGTCTCTTCCCCCTCTGGCTTGTTGCTCTCTGATATATATATATATATAGCGGGTTCCATCTTGACCTTTGACGACCTTTGATGTCTAAATTTGCACTGTCTGTACTGTTAGTTTCTTGATAAAATTTAAATCTGCACTTGCATCTGCCTCCTCAACAAAATCCCTGACAGTTTAAAGACACTTGAAGTCAAATAATCACACTTTCACACATTATGCAAATGTAGTGCACTTCGTGTTCCCCGCAACATGATTAATCTTTCACATGGGCATTTCATTGTATTGCCACCCCACAGCTCCAGGAGCTCCTCAGTTCCCCCCTGGGCTCAGGTTACTGGGTCTGTGGATTTCGTCCAGTTCTCCACTTTCCTCCCTTCTCCCAAAACATAAGAAATTGCCCCTTGGTCTGAAATGTATTGTATTTTTTTTTTTTTTACGACGCATGGTCCAAATTTTACAACTTAATAATCAAAACTTATCATCGCATGTGATTTCTCTGTAAAGTAAATGAGATCATGGAGCACTCGATCGATCTATGCGTATAAAACTTCCTCGCTATCCGTCGCGAGCGCTTGTGCTAAACGACGCACTTCTCTAGCGCGCAGAAAACCGACGCCCTTCTCTAACAAACGGTCCCTCCACGCTATTGCACGTGCGTGGAGGTGGAGCGAGAATGAGCGCCGCCTTTATTTTTTCTATCAGACACACAGCGCCGCTGCTCGAGCGCTCCGGTGCGTCTTCTCTTCCGCTCGCGCACTCTGGCTCTCAGTTTAAACCGCTCGCGTCGAGTCTCGCGCGCCCTGAGTCTCCGTCCTCGCGGAGGAACGGGCAAACCGAAAACAGCCCGGGATCGTTTGTTGTTTATTATAATTGTTGTTATATAAAAAAAAATAACAATCTTCTTCTCCATTCTTCACACCTGCTTTTTTTTAAAGGAGAGAGAGATACAAATAGAAAGATAGTTAAATAAATAAATTGAGAGGGAGAGAGCGAGCTTTAACGGACATCTGCCCGAGGTGACACACACTTTGAATTAGAACTCCGAGGAGGAACCGATTGAAGTTGTACCGTCTCCGTCTGTCTCAGGCTCGTGACCCTGTGGGACGTTATTTGTTTATTTGTTATTTATATATATATATTTGTCACTGTTAAAATGGGACCGGTTCTTGTCTTCTTCGTCCTCTGTGCGAGTCTCGCTGTCCCGCATCTTGCGAAAGGTAAGGCGCAAATACGCACTCTTCTTCCTCAAGCTTCGGCTTTCCGTGAACCGCACGCGGTATGAATGTTAATGTCACAGTGTATCACCGAGATAGTGCGAGTTCAACCATTTCAGCCCAACATTCCTGCGCGCGCTATTTCACACTGGAATCGATTGCAGTGTCTGTACCCGAGGTGACACAAAAAAATAAATAAATAAATAAATAAAAAGCTCTGAGGTGTGATCTTGGGGACGCTTTCATTATTTCAAGCCCTTCAGGGTGCTGCTGTAAGGGTTCGGGTTTTTACCAGGATACGGATGATGCTCCGTTCTGTTAAAGGCAGCGCGCGCGTGCCCCTCGAAATTCACCCATTAGTTTAGACATTTGCACGGAAGAAATGAAACTGCTTGATCAAACATTGCTGAGGGTTTAGCATGTGGGACAGTCATGTTTTGGACGCGGGGACTGCGCGCGCTCTCCTGCGCTGCAAACGTCTCTCAGTGAAGTTGCATCCTGACTTCCGTTATAACCTCCAACTGCAATACTTTTTAGTAGCAGTGCATGCATCCGTTCATTCATCCATCCTTCTATGTTTAATTTCTTTTCTTCCTTGCATTACATTGGCATGACAGCTTTATTTATTTCTTTATTTGTCTCTAAAACTGACGTCAGCTCTGTGGCTAATGATAGGGTAGACTTATATATAGACATATCTACATCTAGTTTGTGTGTAGTGCAGTGTTCTCAAGAACTTACTAATGGCTAAGAGATATCCTTTTAAGCCAAATACTTTAATATTTGTCCTGCAGATGCAATGGTATGCCAGATGATGCCATTTTTCCAAACGCAAAGTTGAAAGCAGATACCATGATATACTGAAGATTTCATCGAAGCTTGTACGGTTATCATGAATTTTTCAAGCCCTTTCACCTCCAATGCATTAGAAATCATTAGACGTGTTTCAAAGCAAATGTTAAATTATGCATAAATACAACCCGTCAATCAATTGCAAGTACTATGCAGTGTATTCTTATGTTATATTTCGGAACTGTATTTGAAGAGCCCAGAACATAAGCAGGACTGCTGTTAACATTTCTGTGCCTGCTAATCAGCTGGTTTGTTAGTCCTTTTAATTTCCTCATGATACTTTTTTTGTGTGTAAATCTGCAGCTGCCGTGTTTCTCTCGAGTGACAAAAATGCTCTTGCAGTGGAACGCTGGCAGCACTTGAGTATTTGCCAAATAATTTTTTCCCCCACTTTTTTTTTTTTTAAATTTCCCAGCTTTGCAACGTTGACACATCACTGATTCTAAAACTTGCCCACCTTCCCCAGGCTGCCAGTGCTAGGAGTTATAATTATGAGAGAACTTGGCCCCCAGGCTGCTCATGTCTTTGTCGCTTGAAGCTCACTCTTTCTAAGCATAATGAATTTTGAGCATATGATAGCTTGAGATGAACTTATTTCTGTGGTCTGGGAGAAGAAGTGAAACAGGCAGTGAATGTTCTACAATTAACTGCAGGATATCCGAACATATCAAATGAACTGACATGACATCAGTGAGCTGCGTGAAGTGGCACGATATCATGTCATTTTCTAGACTCACAAACAGTCTTGAGGCTAATTAACTGCCCCATCCACAAAAACCAGTATAACCAGGACCGCAGTTCTTGTGTAGTACTATACAGCAGCTTCTTCCCAGTTTCTTACATTAAATAACCAAGAGTTTAATTTTTAATGTTTTAATTTAGTATGGAAACATTATTATGTTTATTTTCCATGTAATCCTGGTTGTTTGAATCAATCACTGACAAAATTCATTCATTAAAGATTTGGTTATCTGTAGTAATGTAGTTACGTATGTTCGTCTCCGTATTCTTGCTATTTTTTTTAGTAAAAACTTCGCTCAACAGTTTTGTGAATAGGTTTGAGGAAGGAACTTTTATTCGGAGAAAGCTTAGTGGAAATATACATTTTTTTTGTGAATCCATTTGTAGATTACTCGCACTTTATCCTAATTACCTCCGAGTAATTCAGTACAAGTGATGTGAATCTGGCATTTGGATCACAGCTAATGAAAGCCTACTTGAATAAAAAGACACAGCTGCTGTCACCTCTTCTGCCATTTGGGTGTGTAAGGAATTTCAAAGTTTATTCAGCTGCAAAAAGGGACTTCTTTTTTCAACTTCAACAGACTATCAGAACCATGTCGGATGTGTCATTTTTGTACTGAATATGAAGATTAAAGCTGATTGAGGCAATGATCTTCCCTCTCACACCCTCTGCATGAACAAGTCCAGCGCCCCCAGTCCTGTTATTGACGCTCACAACGTAGCAACTGCTGGCTTGAATAAATGGATTCCTGCCTAATATTTTAAGATAGCGCTTACTGCATTGGTTGCTTTAGCACATGCCATTATGCAATATATCCAGAGCTCAGCTTGCTGTCTGTGCTGCTGATTCAATTGCATTGTGTTGGCTCACCAGATGCTTGAGGCAGACCATGAAATAACAATGCGTGATGACAAGAGATGCTTTGTTCAGAAAAACCTATTGGTGAATGGTAATTAGGCTAGCGTTCTGAGCCAAACCATATAAACAGTGTCATGTTGAAGGATGTTGGATTTGAGTTCCCACAGTGTTGTGGCAGCATTTCAGTAGCTTGAATCTGATATATAGAACGCGAATTTGATATTAAATAAGATAAAACTTGGACCAAGTCATTTATCCCTGCAATTTGCAATCTTCAATACATCCACACTTCTAAACTAATTAACTTCTAACTAACCTGTAATAATAACAGTGGGCAGTTTCAATGCTATAACATGTTCTCCCTGTAATTCTGGGGTTTCCTGCAGGTACTCCAGTTTCCTCCCCCAGCCAAAAGACATTCATTGTAGGCTGACATTTCCAAGTTGTCCGTCGTGTGTGTGTGTGTGTGTGTGTGTGTGATTGTGCCCTGTGATGGGTTGGCACCCCATCCAGGGTATCCCACGAGTCCCCTGAGATAGACTCCAGTCTCCCTGCGACCCTGTATAGGAAAAGCAGTATGGAAAATGGATGGACGGACTCTCTAATATGGTATAGTGTCATTTCTACATTACAGGCTACATGAACAGTGCTTCCATTTACAGTAGAGTTAAGTGCCCACAGTGAAGATTTAATATCAAAATTGCACACATTTGTATTCAGACCTGAGATATAACTACAGATTATTCAGACAGTTGTGCAAGCCTTGGAGATGCCTCAGTTGTGTCCTCAGAATTTCTTGCACAATGTCAGCGAGTACAGCGCCACTGACCGACAGTTTAATGCCACCGCAGTATGTCACAAGGTATGCTTTGGGACTGTAAATATGCTTAAAAAATGACCTAATTAACCATTTGAGATCAGTAACAAACTTAAATATTACAATTAATTAATAGCATTGATTAACTTTTACAAAAATGACTTTTTTTAAATGGAGGACAGCAGTATCTTAAACAAAGCAATTTCATATCTTGATCAAATTATTTATAGATTAAATAATGAACAACACCCCAATATATTGGGGATATGCAAGATTCCTATTAGGTGGTTATTTCAGTGCTTTCTATTTTCGCATTCACATATCATTCTCATTCATCCTGTTAGTCTGGTTTCATTTTCATTATTAAACTGTCTGTTGCTTTTGTTTTACATTGTAGTAGATTTGACAGCAAAGAACAATAATCTCTTCTTCAGTCTGCATTTTCTGTCCTTGATTTATCTAACCCAAACTGCTTTTTGAAAAAAAACGAAAAAAAAAAACCCCAGTCTGAGATGCTTCTACACGAGAAAAATCGGGCATACTCAGAGGTATGAATTGCACACAGGTGATTTGCATAATCTGAATTGTAGCCCTGAAATATCTTCTTAACATAACCCAACTCTAAATGCACATAAATATTGACAGACCTTTTGGACTTAAGTCACCAACTCTAAATATGGCCCTTAAAAACGTACAGTGATGCCACATTTTGAAAATGAACACAGTTCCAATGACACAGGTATTAAATGTCATATCTAGTTCTAGCGTTTCCTTGTATTGATGCCAAAGCACAAAGCAAAACAATTAAAATTTTTCATAATGACCTCTGCCTCTGAGTGCCATTGGATTTGCCTTATTGTTCCTTTTTCTTCATATTTCCTGGGGTATGATTGTGGTATTCACCATCTGGCCTCAGGCTGTTTAATTGTATTAGTACTAAAGGGTTTTGACAGGACAGTCTATGGTTGTCATTTTGTTCCCATTTCTATGAAGTGCAAAATCAGAGCTTGTCTGAATTTTATGAGACCACAAAGGAGCTAGAATTGAAGAGTGCTCGGTACATTTTGGTGGACAGGATGTGCTGATGGTGCCATCTGAAAATGCCACAGCGATAGACTACATAGAGTTTCTTTAATAATAGTGAACTTAATCCTATGCTGGGAACAAGGGTCAGACAGACCTTTCTAGCTGGGAAGAGTGTAGAGTTTGTCCCAATGAGATAACTCACTGCAAGAAAATATTATAGTCGGTAATATATATCTATGTGTGTCTTCCTCTGGGTAAACAGAAGACTTGGCAGTGTTGAATCAACAGTGCTTCATTATGTTTTTCTAAGAGTTCGGAGAGTTTCTAAGCTGAATATAAGACTTATTTTGGATGTTGCAGAAAAGCCGATTTCAAGCAAAGTACTGTATATCCAAATGACACCATAGTGTACGATACAGTACATAATTGCTATTATAGGAGATATAAGATAAAAGTACTCACTTTTCACATGACATCACAGTATGAGTGTTATTGCCAATATAACAATTTATTTATGTGGAAGTATACATTTCTGTGGACTGCTAAACATTTTATTAAGTTAGATATTAAGGTAGTTATGAATGACTGGTTTCTGAACCACACGTTGTCTTATTTTACATGTTTGCACTATTAAACTTTTGGTCTTTCAACCTAAATTGTGGATGGCATCTATGCACATTATTCATTTATGCAATTTACTAAGCCATCAGTGCCATCAGGAATGGCAATTATAATGTATAATTTATAATTATAATTATAATTATAATTATAATGGCAAAATATATATATATATATATATTTTTTTTTTCCTCCCTCTACTTTGCTATTATTCTCTGTAAATCAGTCACAACACCATTTTATTCACACCATTCATCTTATTGCACACAGTATATTACATGAACATATTTAAGTGAATTATCAATCATACATATATATATATATATATATACACGCAATGTTCCCAATGACCGATTACTAATCACTATTGTTTCCCAACGACCAATCAGTGATTACCATTGTTCCCAATGATTAATCACTGACCCCCTTTCTTTTCCCAAAGACTAATCACTGATCACTATTGTTCACAACAACCGATCTTAACTATACTTACAAATAATAAAAGCTAGTCATTTCATCCGTAACCCTTTCCTTCATGTCTGCTTTCTGTCTACTCACTACCACTGCTGCATTTGATCTGCATTCATGATAGAAATTATTGTATCTTGTAAATATGTAAATAGTTAGTAGTAGAAGTGCCTTCAGAAATTCTTATTTCTTTACTTACAATGTTTTGATATGCAAATGGAGATTGATTCAATAAATATGCAGATTAGTCTATGACATTTTTTGCTGATGTTTTGATCAATATTCGAGGGATTTTTGACCTTGCATTAGCTAATTTCCCTGAAAATAGTTGGTAATACTCAGTTTAACATCTGAAGGTAAATAAATTTTGTCAAAGTAAACAAAAAATTTGTTGATATTTGCGTTAATAAAAAGTAATGAGTGGTTTTCATCTTGTCGTACGGCCTCTGCTCTTGAACTCCTCTTCGAAAGGTGGATTGTGATACCTTCACCCCATTCTTGTTTTCCTTGGCTGACCCATACCTCTCTCAGGATAAAATGTCTAAATCTCAAAGCACAAGAAAGACCAGAACTACCCTGTAAGAGTGCTGTGTTTACCCCCCAGTAAAATAAATCTTAACTTTCAATGTGCTTTTCTATTAGATCTGAAAGCAAAATGCAAATCAACCAAAGAATTAACTGAATGCAAGAAATTGTGCCAGCATTGAATTGTACTTTCATATGAAAGATCACAAGATTAAAATACGATCAGCTCAAGAAACAAGCTTTGCTACAAAGACAAAAAAGGAAAAATAATTTTATGACATGATGTCAGCAGGCTGACAATCCCGGAAAAAAAATTAAACACCATAACCCTACGCAAAATTACATAACAACGGGGTCTGCTTGGGGACTCCCTACTGAATCTCTATCAGTGTCTCTATCAATGGTTTTATGGGTTGTAGCACCAAGTGAACATGACAGAGAAACCTGCCAGTGTAAAACATGATGGCAGACAAACTACAGACTCTAAAAACTTTGATACAATGGTTGAAAACACTATTTGCATTGTATAGAATGTGACTGCACAACCTACATACTTACTAAACCATAATCAAAGGCAGAAATAACTGAATCACAGTGGCGCCTATACGTACAAGAATAATCACACAAAGTTAGGTGAAGAGAAAAATCTTTTGCTTAAAAACTACAGTAACTACCACCAGGTAATCTGAGAAAAGTTAAATTCCGCAGATTAGGGTGGATTTACACTTTCAGTATCTTTCCAGAATAAAGGTGACCAAGAACACCTACCAAGTTGTCAGCATAACAGCTGTAACACCAGTGACTATGCATCAATAGCACAAAATGTTCAGACTTTAAGTTAATAAAAAAAAAAAAGTTTTTGGTTTGTGTGTGTGTGTGTGTGTGTATGTTATCGATTTAGCATGGCATAGTTTAGTACAAACAGAGGTTGTACAGGCAGAATAAGGATGCCAACCCTTACAAAGAGCAGCATGTCTTTGAAAAACAGCAGACATATATAGATCTATCAATACAGGGATAATAAAGGAAAGAAAACACAAGCCCTCAAAGAGAGAATAGAAATATCACTGCTGTAGTCAGAAGGAAACTGACTAGGCACAAAGAGACTATAAGATTAAGAGCGACAGTGCTGTTCCCAATATCAACCCCAGACAGTGAACACGAAGGTGAATGCGTCTAGAGGACAGTAAATATAACTGCAAAAAGTAAGTCTATCAATGATGGACTGACTTAAATAATGGTTTCTCGTGCTTTTTTTTTTTACTATTGAAACTAGTGGAAGGGTTCTTGAATGACCAGGATCCTAATCGACCTGGGGCACTGAATCTCATCACTGTGGTCAATGGTGTGTTGTGAATTACAGTGAACATACATACCCTGGCTTTATATTGGCAGTAGAAAGAGAACATAAAATTTGTGTGCAGGAAAGGTGTGAACAAGTTTTTCTGTGGAAGAAAGGATGTTAACACTTGTGCATGCTGATAGCAAGATTGTTTATCTAATATCAGAACCACTCCCAGTGAAGTTTTTTATTTGCTTGTCAGAGGATATCCAGTGGTGTTTAGTTGAAATGCTCACTGGATTTGGGCCACTGAAGCATACAGGAACAGTCAGAATGGAGACATACTATATACATTTCATACATCGGTTTAATGAAATAGTAAATAGTGTATGAACCTCTGTGTTCAAAATTTATGTTTGACAAAATGTTTTTCATTTTGCACTTGGCATAAAGTAAAATGTGACAAATAACTGAACTTAAAATATACATTTACAGCATTTGGCAGACTCCCTTATCCAGAGCAACTTACATTTCTCTCATTTTATACAACTGAGCAGTTGAGAGTTTAGCCTTGCTCAAGGGGCCAGCAGTGGCAGCTTGGCAGTGTTGGAATTTGAACGCACAATCTTCTAACCAGTGAGCTACCATTGCATTAGTAAAATAAATTCTACAGTGAATTCCACAGTGCTAAAATATAAATATCAATTTTAAATCTGTTTAATTAATCATCATTTTTTAAATGTGTGGTATGCAAGGTTTAAAATCCATCTGAATTTTCCTGTACAGCAGCAGTAGCTGTTAAACTTTAAGCTTGACCAAAAAGAGAAATGCTGTAATTTGTGTGAATTAAGTAATTAATGAAACCTTGAGAAGGGGAACATAGAATACCAAATCTGAACATTTTCTACACTAAAAACACCTTATTCTGAGAATGACCCATCTGTGTTTGTATACATGTTATTTATAAACAGGATTGGGACAGAATACATGTGATGATGTAATCAGGACACAAAAAACTGGTAACTGTAATCCGTTAATAAAAAACTAAGTAATCAGATTTCAGGTACATTTTGTAAAATGGTAAATGGCGCTTATATGGCACTTTTTTAACCTTAGCAATTCTACAAATCACTTTACTCTGTCTCATTCACACAGTCACACACACACACACACACACACACACACACACACACACACACACACACACACACACTCACACACCAATGGTAGCAGAGCTGCCATGCAAGGCGCTAGCTTGCCATCGGGAGCAACTATGGGTTCAGTGTCTTGCCCAAGGACACCTCGGCATGTGGAGTCACGTGGGCCGGGTATCGAACCACCAACCCTACGATTAGTGGAAAACCCGCTCTACCACCTGAGCCACTGTAAAAAAATGTGAATACTGTCAAGATTACACTTTTTTTTTTTCATTTAAGCTCAAAGAAATTATCTTTGACATCACAAAATATAGTCGCTGTTTGATTATAGTTCTGGTTCGATCATGCCAGTCGTGGCTCACATGAGAAATCTTCTGGTGCATACGCAAATAAAGTTTGCGCATTGTTAATTTGGTAGAAATTAACACACATTATTCTCTGAAATGCTTTTGTTATGGTGACCATACATCCTCTTCTTCCTGGACATTTTGTTCTGACCTTAAAAAAGCATCCACATTTGAGAAAATGTCCGGGAATCGGCTTTAGTTTCATTATGATGAGCTTATGGTCTGATGTTATTTTATTCCATGGACATTCAAAAGAATGTAGGAAAAATGTAAAACGTCGGCAGAATCAAAGAAAAATTTACTTTATGTCTTTATATATGAAAATGAAAATGATCTCTTCTGGTTTTGTGTATACGTCATATATATCAAAGGCAACGTGAGTAAACACAAAATACATTTTTAAATGATAATGTTATTTATTTAAGCAAACAAGTTATCCAATACTAACTGGGCCTGTGTGAAAATATATCTGCCCCCATAGTTACTAATTCCCCAAATCTGTGAAACTGAATTCATAATGAGGTTCAACTGGACTAGACACAACCAGTCCTGATTACTGCAAACCCTGTTCAATCAAGTCAACAGTTAAATAGAACTTTTTCAACAGCATGACGTTAGTTAAAAGATCTTACCCAGTAACACACTAGGCAAAAATTTAAAGAAATTCCTGAAATGTTGAGGAAGAAGGTGATTCAAATAAATTAGTCTGGGAAGGGTTACAAAGCTATTTCAAAGGCTCTGGGACTCCAAAGAACCACAGGGAGAGTCATTATCCCCAAATGGAAAAACTCTGCACAGTAGTGAACCTTCCCAGTGGACGACCTTTCAAAATTCCTCCATGAGTACAGCAACGACTTATCCAGGAAGTCTACTACAGGCCTCTCTTGCATCAGTAAAGGTCACTGTTTATGACTCCACTATTAGAAAGACACTGGCCAAAAATGCCATTCATGGAAGCGGTGAAAACCACTGCTAACCCAGAAGAACATTAAGGCTCACCTGAATTTTGCGAAAACACACCTTGATGATCCTCAAACATTTTGGGAGAATGTTCTGTAGACTGATGAGTCAAAAGTGGAACTGTTTGGAAGACAGGGGTCTCGTTACATCTGGTGTAAACCAAACACCGAATTCCACAAAAGGAACATCATACCTACGGTCAAGCATGGTGGTGGAGGTGTGATGGTGTGGGGATGCTTTGGTGCTTCAGTGCCCTGGCAACTTGCAACTTGAGGGAAACTCTGATCTTTACCAGAAGATCCTAAAGGAGAATGTCCGGACTTCAGTCCATAAGTTGAAACTCAAGTGCAACTGGATTATGCAGCAAGACAATGATCCAAAGCACAAGAGTATGTCCTAGTCCTAGAAGTAAGTGAAAGACTGATACCAAGTTTTCGGAAGTGTTTGATTGCAGTTATTGCTGCTAAACGTGGGACAACCAGATTTTAAGTTTCAGGGTATAATTAGTTTTTCACATGGGTCATAGGTGTTGGACATTTTTTGCTTCAATAAAAAAAACAAAAAACTGTATTCTGTGTTTACTCAGGTTGCCTTTGTGTTATGTTGTATTTCATTTGTAGATCTAAAATTATTTACTATGAGATATACACCAAAACAGAAGATGGGGCAAATATATTTTTCATAGCACTGTATACACTCACCAGCCACTTTAATAGAAATACCTGTCAAGGTCAAGAGCTTCAGATAATATTCAAACATCAGAATGGGGAAAAATTAGATCTCTGTGACTTTGCCCATGGCATGGTTTTTGGTGCCCGGTGGCCTGGTTAGAGTATTTCAGAAACTGATGATCTCCTGAGATCTGTCTGTTGTTTCATATACAACAGACAGAATGGTACAGAAAACAAGCAAAAAAAAAAAAAAAATCAGGTGAGTGACACTGCAGGCAGAAATGATATTTTGATGTGAGATTAGTAAGAGGAAAATGGCCAAAGTTGTTCAAGTTGTTGTGAATGGGTATGCGATGGTGACCTACGATGGTTTGGGTTCCCCATCTTGTGCCCTGAGTCCTCTGGGATAGGCTTCCGGCTCCCACGGCCCTGTGTAGGATAAGAGGTACACAAAATGGAAGGATGGATGGATGGTTCATGCTGGCAGAAAGTTTACAGTAACTCTAAAACTCACTCTTTACACCTGTAGTGAGCAGAAAAGCATTTCAGAATGTGCAACATTCCAAACTATAAGGCAGATGAGCTACAAAAACAGAAGACCACATCTGGCTCCACTCCTGTCAGACAATAACAGGAATCTGAGGCTATCATGGGCACAGGTTCACCAAAACTGGACAGTTGAAAAAACAAACAAACAAAAAAACAAACAAACAAACAAAAACAAATAGGTGATGTTTTCCATAATTGAATGAATGATCAGGTGTTCCTCTTAAATTGGTCAGGGAGTATACATTAGCAACATAATCTGAAAAACATTTATTTCATGACTGCCTACCGTTAGATCATAGTAATTGAGGTTTTTTCAGCTGATTTAGAGTGAGAAACTTAAAAGCTTTGGTTAATTGTGTCATAGTGTAATACCCAAATCATAAATTCCACTTTGACCTAGTCATCTAGCACACTTCTTTATGAGCACCCTGAATTGCAAATGTCCCATTTCTGACTTGCAGATTGTATTGCAAATTGAACTGCAAATATTTAAATGCTGTTTCATACTTGGCTTATGCTGTTCAGTTGTCACTTACTGTTGCAGTGTTGAATTTTATAAAATGCCACATTTTCAGAAATATTGTACCACTGGGCTATTATAGTGACGCAATAAAAGCTACTTTCTTTTTTAGTAGAAACCTTTCTTATGTTATACCATACAATTCATAATATAAATTGTGGTTCCACTGGTGAAGTAGCTAAAAAAATAAAGAAAATCTCTTCTTAGGTCAGGTCCCTGTTGGGTGCAGAGTTTCATATCATTGTGAAATATTTTGCTCTACTCCTCTTAGAGTTTTTCGAGAGCATGGGTCCTATACAATTTACATTGTGATTGTGTTAGCATGACCTTTATGCTTTAATGCTTTTGGGAAAACATCAGAGATCACACTGACATTCTCACCATCCATCTAGTTGACCTTAACACCCCGCTAATCGTATGGCTCTGGGTTTAGATAGACTCTTGAATCATTTGAAAAAGTCCCATGAGGAACAGCAGGAGAGAGTGTTCCTGAGAAAAAGCTTGCATATGTAACAGTGCCATCCCATATATTTTAGGTTAGGTGTTTCATTAAAGAGTAAACTTTAAATAGTTTTGTGAACTTGTAACAGTTTGGTTTAGAGTACTGAAGTAAAAGATTGGTTTCTTTTTTTGCTTCTGCCATTTGTTTTTGTTGTGGGGTTGTAATTAAAGATTATAATAATTAGGGACTATGCACACTTTGAAATTGCCATAGCAGTAAAATGTCTGCACAAGAACAAATTGCTCATGCAGTGAAATAAAAGCCTACCACATTAAGCATCAGAAGACGATGCCTGTTCTTGCTATTCAGGCTTAATTTGTATGAAATGCCTTGGATTTTTTGTAATTGTGAGGTCTCTCTCTCTCTCTCTCTCTCTCTCTCTCTCTCTCTCTCTCTCTCTCTCTCGCTCTCTCTCTCTCTAATAAAAACTCCCCACTTATGGGGAGATCTACAGCCATTTATGGCTAGAAGTCTTGGGATCAAAATTTGCCATGCTTTCTTGGAAGGGAGCAATAGCATTACTCTCTTCTGTCAATCACAATGACACTAGCCAATCATGGGCAACTATGGGCTTGTGTATGAGGAAGAGGGTAGTTAGTGCTTTCCTCCCACTGTGTTACTCTGCCATGTAAGCCTGAGCAATGGTTGGCTGAATTTGTCTTTCAGACAACATGTCTGAAAGAAAAAAAACAAATAATTGTGTGCTGCATTTGACTTACCTCAGAAGTGGGAGCTCGGAAGGATGTCCTTTCCGATGATCATTCATTCAAGCTACAAAGTGGTTTGTCTTTTGTCTGGAACTCAGTTGGGGTGAACCATCTTATTGCACATTCCAGAGTAGGAGCTCTAAGTTGAGGAGAGCATTTTATTTAGTTTTTTTTCCCTTGGTCGAAGGTCAGAGGTACATCATTAGACTTCACAATCCCCAACTATATAAGAACTGGGTGGGAATTGGCAAGTGACCAAAGTGGGGAGATCATCCAAATTATTCAGCAATATGTAAGACATGATTTTTCGCAGCGTAGATTAAAATTTATAGCATATAGATCTTCTTACTGATTAGAACAATATGGTCTGTTCTCTTTTTCACTGGTAAAAAGCATAAAATGGAAAGTTTTCCATGCCCTTGAAGATGCTAATAACTGGGATTTAGGAGGAGGCTGCTTATCTGGTGGTGTTAGAGATGACTCTGACTTCAGTGCAGTTTGCTTCTCGTAGGCAGATCTAAACTCGACTCAGCCCTTTCTGATGTGTGTGGCTGGATATACGCCTCAGCTTTCAGGTTTAAGATCTGCTCCCTGCCAATCTGCAGAATGTTACATATTATATATATATATATATAAGAAACAGTCTCTGACTCAGAAAAGGATTGCGATGTATTCATCATATAGATTGATTATTTTTCAACCATGGTTAATCTGAACATTTTTAATACTGACTTAAAAACACACTTCACAAAGAAACAGATTTCCTTTTTTCTGTCTCTCATGCCTGTGTGTGTGTGTGTGTGTCTGTGTGCGTGTCTGTGTGCGTGTGTGACTGATTGAAATCTCAGCTTCTTGGTCTGAACCGCTGCCTCATCAGCCAGAGTTCACAGTAGGACACGGTTAGGTTGTTAAGTGCATTAGACACACGCAATATCCCAGCATTCAACTCTGCCTGTCACATCCCATGCTTGTCCACATCAACCTGTGGCCTGTTAACAGCACTCACCATGCTTTGTTAACTCTTAGTTAATTTACGGTTTACTTGGCAATCAGATGGATGTGTGTGTGTGTGTGTGGAATGGTATTGAGTATAAGCGAGTGAATGCATCTGTCTCTGCACACTCAGGAACTTCCTCTATGAAAGGTGAGCAGATGTGGATGAGCTCGTTACAGGCTGCTGGGTCTGCCAAAGTCAAAAAGCTTTGAGAGCTAGCTAACCTAGAAATGTCATCTGATGAATAAGGACTTCTTTGCGAGTTGGGGAAAGTCTCTGAAACTTTTCCATGCAACTTTGAGAGCCTCCAGAGTCCGTGAGACATTCTCCACCCACCCACTCACTCCTACCTATGAGTATAACACATTCCCCGCCTGTTTGCTGACAGCTTCACTTCTGTTTGGAGCCTCCAGTGATATCACTGTTAAAACACATTTGGGATAGTGATGAGCATAAAACGGACAAACCTCAGCTAGATTTTTATTTGTAGAAGAGAGAACCGTGATTTGGACGACACCGAGATGGCAGTCACTCTGCGAATCACAACTCTAAATCTTACATATTTTCTGCCAAAGATCCATGATTACCATGCTTGATGCACTTATCTCTTTGAGGAGGAAAGTTTTGGAAAATTGGACATGAGTGTACAATTTTCATAAATGCCTCACTCCATCAGAAACTCAAAAATTCTCTTAGGTCATTTTTGATGTTAGCTTTACTTTTTATTTAGAGTGATGGAATCCTAAATGATTCCAAATTACTGTGTGAACTGATTACCCTTAATGATGCTTTGTTGTCTTATATTGCCTAGACTCCTATAGAAATTTCTTATGGGAAAGGGCTGGATATTTCTACCTATTGGGTAAAAAAGCCACTACGTTAAGCCCCTGTTCCATTTTAGTTTAAAGACACCTAGACTTCCGTTATATGAACACATAGAAACAGCCATCTTTTAATTATCTTTTAACGTCAGAGTAACGTCTCTTAAAACTAGGCCACTGTGCTTCAATGTTTGGCATGAATTAATCCCTAGATGGGTGCCCCAATATTGAAGACTCCCATCTTAATCACAAAGGCTTCTTTTCAGATAATAATAGACATTTTTTGGTGCTCAGAATTCAGTACATTTCGTATGCTGCATCATGTGGTATTTACTATGAAATTTATTAGAAGGATTACAGTGCAATCCCTGAGTGAAATGAAGCAATGACTTGGTTTTAATACACAGCTGGATACAGTTATGTTGTGAATACAGATGTGTATGTACATTCCATTTTGTACAGTCATTCAGTATTAGCGTGTTATTTCCTGTTACTAATCTGATTGATTTAAAGTCACAGAAATCTGAATTTTACAGTCAGTTAATGGTCTGATAATGCTGATAGTAGGTTTTTGGTACTTTATTAAAATAATAGACAGTAGTTTATTGTCTCAAACAGACACAAAAATGACACAAAATTGAGCACTATGACCGTTATAGAATTCTGTCCTAACCATGCCTGAATATATTTAAGTGAATTATCAACCATTAGACATATATGTATGTCAACTGAATTGCAGTAAAGCATCTGGCTTACGTGAAAATCAATCAATTAGTCCTATTGATAGATTGAGGCATCAAAATAATGAGAAACTGTTAAAATGACAAGCTATTAAGTTAAAATAATGACAAAAATAATTAGGGCTGTGACGGTGGCCTGAGTGGGGTTTATGTTTCTGCTTGAGTGTGCACTATGACAAGTATAAAGTACAACATTTTGTATACATGTGTAATAATAATAACAGCCTACCAGTGGGAGCTTTTATGTTAATACACAAATTATGCAATCATGATCAAATGCCTTATATGGTGTTCTCTGTTAGTTTGGCACGGGTTTGTCAACCGTTTGATGGCAAGCAAGAGGGCAGGGCTGCGTCCGAAATCGCATACTTGCCTCCTATATAGTAAGTGAAATACATGTATTATGGCTACTATATAGTAGGTTCGTACACGGTTTGGGATGCAGCCCATGTCTTCAAGCAGTCGTCTATTAGCACATATAGCATGACAAATAATTAACTGCACTTAAAGCTTTCTTAAAATTTAAAATAAAAACACCCAAAACTGTATACGGTGCCATAACAAAGATGAGCTGTATGTTGATACGTGAAATTCTGGAGGTAATGTCGGACGGTGTGTCGTGGTGATGTAATGATGTGTGCCGTTAATCGATCTATGTTCTATAACATGTAAAATGGGAACATGAAAGGAATATTTTAAAAGAAACTTATGTAAACACCTTAATCATAATATTGTCTTATTAAGAATAATCAATAATTACATTATTACTGTCCATGTAAATGTTTCACTTCAATATTCAGATCATGATTATTAAACATGTTTACTCATTGACTTTGGAAACATCAATAATTTATTGAACTTTTAATTTTATTTTTAACAGTGGATTTCCGTGAATATAATTCAACTGAAAAAAATATGTAAAACAAAGTCAAATATTATGTATATTTATATACTTAAATAATGGAAAAATCTAAATATATTAGATTGCTATGCCTCTACATGTACTTTCCTTACTTATTCGAGCTATGGATAGCTACTTGCTTAAATTCTTAACATACTTAAAATGTTTTGCAAGCATTTTAAATATTACAATGCGTTTTGTGGCAGTTTAAAAAAATACAATGTTTAAGGTTGGGAAGAGCCTGGAGATATTGGGCTCATTTTGGTTTGATTTATAAAGCAAGTATGACAAATTGAACAAATGTCGAAAAACATAGTGTGGCAAAAGGAGGCATAAAAGTGGCAGAGAGAGAGAGAGAGAGAGAGAGAGAGAGAGAGAGAGGTCAGTTGAAGTGTTGGTTTATTTTGCGAAGCAAAAAAAAAAAAAATGATGGAGAAAGTTTATTTTTGTTTTCTCTCAAGCATGTTTGTGCTGCTGATTCCATAACCCCAAGAAAACAGGCAAAACGTATTCCTTGTTCAAAAACCACCTTATTCCACATAAAAAAAAACAATAAATTAGTTTAAAGTATACCTTCAGATGCATCAGTAATACCACTAATGTTATCAGAACAGTGCCATCTATTGTATGAGCAGGCCAGAGAACCCCTAGCTTGGAAATACCTTGTATAGTGATGAGTTATGACACATCCCATTTTAATCTAGTCTGAATATAGTATGTTGATTTTTGGCAAGCAATGCAGCTCTCATCCTTTAGAGTGTGACGAAAGGTTCAGCACAGCTATTGCTGAAAACTGAGGAATCAGCAGACGTTGTCCCGAGGGTTTTAACAGTGGTTAAGCTGTGGTTAATGATTTTACCTCATCTTACCTGAGATTTCAGGCAGCAGTTCTTCTACGGAACAATCAATAGTCTCTTTGCACTCTCTCAAATTTCATTATATGCAGCAGTTTGTGTTTATGATGACCACCATTCAAATAATAACCTAGTGTCTTCACGTTATTATTGAGTCACTCTGAGATGACTGTAAGACTGTACAAGTCTCTGGGGGAAAGTTCAACCTAGGGTTGTTAAGAGCAATTTGTTAAGAGACATCCAATGTTATTCATTACAGCAGAGTCTTTGCAAAAGAAGAAAGCAGAGCTGTGAGGGAAACTGGCATCAGAAATTGAACAAAGAAGAAGTTAGTTATCTTTTGTCTTCTGAACCTCGGTGGTTTCTCTTGAAAGGCACTACAGCTTTAACTGCTTGGAGCAGTTCATGATAATTAAGGGAATCCTGGGTACTGAGAATAGCTGCTTGATATAAAGGTGCTTATGAATCATCCTCGTCAATGCAAAAGCCCCATTTTTCACATGATTTAATATATGTATATTGTAAAATTGAATGTGGAGTGTCTTACGTCCAGGCTTCAACATTCATGCTAATACCACCATCAACACTTATAGCTGCATTGCATTCTGGAAATTTGAGTCCAACTTTTGCTGTCTCCACTACTTCTGTTTTGTATTTGTCATTAATATGACCTTAAACATGTGGACAGGGTGCTTAGTATGTTTGTATCCTGGGTTGGGGGTCTGATTCCCACCTCTGTCCTGTGTGCACAGAGTTCCCATGTTCTCTCCATGCTTTGGGGGTTAGCTATAGGCTGATTGGCATCTCTAAATTGTCCAGGGTGTCCCTTGCCTTGTGCCTTGAGTCCCCTGGGATATGCTTCAGGTTCCCCAGTGACCCTGTGTAGGATAAGCAGTAAAATAAATGGATGAATGGAAGGATGTGTGACCTTAGATATCACTGTAAAATGGTGAGTGAGAAAATAAGCTCTTGCTCTCTTGCTTTTAGGAGGTAACAGTGAAACCTGACCATTATCCCTTATATATTTCACATTCCAATTAGATGCCTTTGTAACTGCGCTAGCAATGTTCTCCTGTGATGTCAGGTCAGCAGAAACTCTAAAGGTCTTAAAGGAATAAAGAAAATACAGCATCGACCAACAAATTAGCAGCAGAATCGCAATACACATCACAAATATGGAAAAATATAAATTATTTAATGAGGTACAGAGTGGATGTTTCCTTTAAAAACCTTATTTTCCATTTCTGCATACTCATTTTTACTGCTACAAAAATTCTGAGCTCAGAATTGCTCATGTCCGCCAAACATTTATTTATTTATTTGTTTATTTATTTTATTTTTCCTGGCTCAAGCTCACCCACCTACACATTAGTAAACACATCTGTTGCATCAGGCTTTCATGGCATATGCAGAATGAAACATTTGGTATTTTGCTCTTTGGGTATGGATTCTTCTATGAAGTAAAATGATATGAATACATGGTAGTGTATCAGAAAGATTTCCAGGAAAGCTGCACTGTAAGATGCAGTGCAAAAAATGAAGTTCATATTGCTCATAATAAAGCTGTAAGTAGTACAGCCAATTATAAGCCTTATAGAAGCTTCACCTTTTCAACCAGATAACTTTATAAACTTGGCAAATAAAGTAAACATGGATGAAATTATACTCAAACTCAGAAATAGGCCAATTGTTGAATCAAATTCATTAAGTATGCCAATCAAACGGCTAAGCTTAGAACTTCAGGCTACATACTTGAACAAATAATAAAAAAAAAACATGCCTTCAAATGCAGACATTAATTTCACAATGCAAAGTTGAGTGATTCTGTAGATGCAGTTGAAGGCGAATGAAGACTGGGTGGCACAAGAACCAAACAGGAACCAAATAAGCGGTTGACGTTCTAATACCAAGTATACATTACAGCATTTTTGCCATTTCCACTTTCTAGCAAAAAAAAAGTGACCTTCAATTCAGTCAGAACTTTGCAGCCATGGATGATCTGGTGGTGTGAGACAGTCTTTAATCAATCCAGCTCCAGAGTGATTTCCATGCAGGCATTTCGATACTTCTATTAAAGTATTTGCCTGAACACAACCATGAGATGGACAGTGATGCAACAGAAAGACTGAAAACAAAATCCTCTCTTCACTTACAGTATTCATGAGTTGAGATCTGGTGAGTGTGAAGGTCACACCATATGATTAACATCATTTTCATCATCATCAAACCATTCAATGAGTCTTGTGGATGGGGACAAGGTCATCCAGGAAAAATCCACTCCCATTAGGATGTGTTAGGATTAGGAAATGTTTTATCGTAGGATGAAGGTGATCAGCCAGAAGAACCTTTTAACAGTGAACCTTCTCTACAAGGGGACTTTAGCATTTATATAATATACATACCTGCAACCCTACTATAATATCTACATCCCTCTGTATATAGTTGTAGACAGACTGCTTAGAGTCTTACTGAGAATATGATTACATTGATGTTCTCGATCATCTGAAGGACAGTTGCTATATTGTTTTTATTTTAATATCAGAATAATGCATGAGCCTCACGGTCATTAAATGTGCCTTGATCACTGGTCTTATTGAAACACAGCCAGTTGCGCAGTCTTTGTCACTGAAGCTCCTTCAATCCCGCCCCAGTCATGAACCCTGCCTCAAAGTCATTCTTTCCATCTTCTAAAATTGAGGTCAGTTGGGTGTGCTCAGAATTTTGTATGTATTACACAGAGCATGGCAGGATGTTAATTGTTTAATTGTATCATGCTGTACATCTGTCCGGAAACATCTGCACTCATTATGCTTCTGCAGTTCATTTATTCAGGTTGTTCCTTTAATTTGTCATCCATCTGTGCTATGTGCATGGACACATTTAAAAGTATAGGTTCAAATACAGACACACATAGCATGTCGTTGCTACTGCTGTGACCTGAAATAAAAGTCCCTTTGCAAGGCAATGGGTATTTATGTGCAAGGATACACACATGTGGACATCATTAGACTTAAGATTTCTCTCTTAAATTGCTTGATAATTAGGGTTGAAAGTCTGATAGGGTTCTGTATTTCATTGACACAGAAAGAAGAGTGCTATCAGGGAGACATAAATGCCTTTAGGAAAAGTGGTTTAAATCCCTGTAAGCATGGAAGGAGGCAAACAGGAAGGTAAAAGATTCAAAGGCAATGAATGCATATTGATGTATTATTCAGCCAGGATAAGATTTCCGAACATATGCCTGCTAAGTAATTTAGTCGATACACGACTATGACAGGTAGCCTACAGTACATAAATGTCATAGTCATGTGATCTACTGGAACTTGAGCACAATTTGCAGGGTACTTACCTGTACTAACTCAATAACTTTCTCAGTTTCTGACAAGACCTTTTAAATGTATCTATGTTTTATTGTTCTGAAATTTAACTCTGCCAATACTTGGTTTTGATTTGTTTTAACCGGCAGACGACATGACATAATGGTATTTTTTACCTTTTGGACGAGATATATATTACCTGGGATTATTTCTACTGGTCATTTTATAGAAAGGTAAATTACAGTGTAAACTCTTCAGATGTGTGCACACATAAATCCATAAAAATTACTGACATGTGTTACGACACGGCGAGATCAGCGCGGCGGCTCACAACGTGTAGTCCCGCTCAGGGACATGGTGGAGGAGGACTACATTTCCCAGCCATACACGCGCTCGAGTTCGCCGGAGTTCTAATTGTTATCATCTGCAGACACCTTAGGATATAAGGACCTCTCTAGCATTAGCCCGATGCGAAGTATACGCTCAACAGCCTCGTCTCTGTTTGTTTCCTAAGCCTTGTTTCCTAATAAGTGTTTTCCCCGGTTTCTCGACTTCACGCTCGACTTTCTTTACGCCTTTAGCCTACGTCCCAGACTTATTGCTTACCTGATTCGAGTGTCGCCTTGTTTTCATTTCCGCGTCATCTCCCAACACACCTGCACTTGTCTCCGTCGACGTAGCATGACAACATGAGGGAAAAAAATCCCATAAATACCCCATATCCTCATTACAGTACCCCCATCCCCAACTCGTCTGAATAACCTGAATAGGATTTAGGAAACATAAAGACCAGATCTCTGGTAGACAGTAAGTCAGTGACAAGTAGTGTACCTAATTAATGTATGATTAGAGATTGTATGATCAGTCCATACATTGGGGAAAAATGAAACATTTAGTCTTAATATACAGTATACAACCTCTGATCTAAATACATTCATGTGCTTTTAGCAAGGTGTCAGGTTGAAATATATTTACTCTGATGATCTCATAACATTCATATGAAGTACAAGTTAGTGGATTTACATTAAAAATGTATCTTACCTTTTGCCATGGCTTAGCACCTACTGACATATTGCTGCCCGGGAATAGATATTCCAGAGATCGGTATGATTCACCCATGACCAAGACCCCATCCATGTACAATTAATAACCTCTTTTCGAGAGGGTAGGGAATAGCCAGACAGAACAGGTCAATGGAAGAACCCCCTGTAGAAGGTGAAACATAAGTGTACTCCACTAATGGCAATTAGCCACAGTGTTTAATTGCCATAATTGGCTTTACAAGGTTAAGCGGTTCAGTTGTTTATGCAGAGAAAGAGAGAGGAAGTCAATGCCTGTTAGCAATGCTGCGTTTTGAAGCAAAACCACCTGCAGATGCTTTAAAGATTATTGACAGGACACTGGACTCAATTTTTCTGGTCCCCATGAGGAATTTTCTTTTTAAACAGAAACTACAGCTTCTATTTAAAAAAGGGGGGAACAACAACAGGCAAATAAATAAACAAACAAATAAAATCTAACTAATACAGTTTAATGGTTTTCTTTGGTTACTGAGGTTAAGGTTGGAGTTAGATTTAGGTGTAACATAACATTAATTAGCTGCACTAATCATCATGTCACTGGAAGGTCCTCACAAGGACAGTAAGACAAACGTGTGTTTGCTCATGTTTATTTATTTTTTGGTAATGATATGTGGCTTTTCCTCCTCTTCTTGTTCCTTCTTTTTCTACTACTACTATTACTACTGTAATAATAATAATAATAATAATAATAATAATAATAATAATAATAATAATAATGGGCGCACAGTGGCTTATTGGTTAGTACGTTCGCCCTGTGTGTGTGTGTGTGTGTGTGTGTGTGTGTGTGTGTGTGTGTGTGTGTGGAGTTTACATGTTCTCCCTGTGCTGCAGGGGTTTGCTCTAGATGCTCTGGTTTCCTCTCCCAATCCAAAGACATGCATGGTAGACTGATTGGCATGTCCAAAGTGTCCGTAGTGTTTGAATGGGTATGTGAATGTGTGTGTGCCCTGCAATGGATTGGCACCCTGTTCAGGGTATACCTCACCTTGTGCCCCATGCTCCCTGGGATAGGCTCCAGGTTCCCCATGACCCAGTAGGATAAGCGGTATAGAAAATGAATGGATGGATGGATAATAATAATTTGTCAGATTAACTGGCAAATAAATCAAGCATTTTAGAGATACTAAGCACTAAGCTGCTCCCAAATGCTTTTGCAAGTTGTGAATAATTCAGAAGCATGCTCAGTAGTTCAGTGTTCTGGCCCAGCTGCCATGGGTGTCCTCTCATATTCCCAGACCTGCCAGACTTAGACTAATCACATGCTCACTGATACATTTCTAATTATATCATATCACCTTCAAATGTGTTTCTCAGCAGGCAGTATTGTGTGCATGTCGGTGTTGTGTGTGTGTGTGAGAGAGAGATGTGTGTTTTAATATTAATGCTCTCTGCAGCAAAATATTTTTTTCTCTAATGACGTATGACCATTTGATTTATCTGGCTACGCCAGCTAACTGTAGAACTGTAATAAGGGTGGAATTACAAGCTGAGATACCAAAACAAGATTTTAGTTTTATTTACTTAACTAACATTCCAAACAATGAAAGATTTATCCGTTTCTGTAATAGAAGGGGTTGACAAATCATAAATTCATTAGCTAGCACACTGGGCAAGAAAAAGCACCTGTGTGCTGCTCAGCCCCATGTCTTTTTCCAAAATCTGCTTGGTTCAGGTATATGGGCTAGTGAATTATCCTTTCATGTATAGAAAATCTAATCTGTATTTGTACTACTATACACTCACTGGTCACTTTATTGAACAGGAACACCTGTACACCTGTAAGTTCATGCAATTATCCCATCAGCCAATCATGTGGCAGCAGCACAAAAGTATAAAATCATTCAGAAAAAGATAATTCACTTGGTCTTTTTTGAGTCATTAACTGTCTTCAATTTTGGTGAACCTGTGCCCACTGTAGCCTCAAATACTTGATCTTGGGTGACAGGAGTGGAACCCGATGTGGCCTTCTGTTGTTTTACAACCCCAATTCCAAAACAGTGTTACAGTGCGCGGTGTTAAATGTTAATTAAAAAAGAATCCAATGATTCTCAAATATCATAAACTCATATTTTATTCACAACATAACATAGAAAAGATATCAAATGTTTAAAGTATGGAAATGTACCATTTTAAGAAAAAAATAAGGTAATTTTGAATTTGATGCAAGCAACATGTGTCAAAAAGTTGGTACAGAGGCAACAAAAGGCTGAAAAAGTAAGTATTACTAAAAAGAAACAGCTGGGGATACATTTTTGCAATGGATTTGGTTAATTGGCAACAGGTCAGTAACATGATTGGGTATAAAAAGAGTATCTTAAAGGCTAACAATCTGAGTCTCTCAGAAGTAAAGATGGCCAGATATTCACCAATCTGCAAAGACCTGTGCCTACAAATTGTGGAACAATTTCAGAATAATGTTCCTCCATGTAAATGTCATCTTCTACAGTACAGAATATCATCAAAAGATTCAGAGAATCTGGAGAAATCTCTGTGAGCAAGGGACAAGGGCGAAAATCAATATTGCATGCCCATGATCTTCAGGCCCTCAGGCAGCACTGCATTAAAAACAGGCATGATTCTTTAATGGAAATCACAGCATGGGCTCAGAAACACCTCCAGAACTCATTGTCTCTGAACACAGTTCGCCGTGCCATCCACAAATGCTGGTTAAAGCTCCATCATGCAAAGAAGAATCCATATGTGAACATAATCCAGAAACACTGCCGTCTTCTCAGGGGCAAATCTCATTTAAAATGAACTAAGGCAAAGTGAAAAACTGTTTCTTTGGAACTGTTCCAGTGTTCCACTTTTTTGGAATAGGGGTTGTAGGTTGTAACTTCTCAAACCATGCCACCGTTGACGTCACTAAGATCATGTTATTCCCCAGTCTGATGTTTGATGCGAACAGTAACTGAAGCTCTTGACCAGTATCTGCATGCTTTTATGTATTGCACAGCTGACACATGTTTTGCTGATTGAATAACTGTTTTACAAGTGACCAGTGAATGTATATACTGTTTTACATAATATATGGATTATAGATATTACCACTACAAAAAAGTAGTAATACATGATGTCTGCTGGGTTGCAAAATTTACATAGCAAAGCTTATGCTATCCTATGAGGTTAACATTACTGCAGTGAGGTGAACTGAAGTAACAGATCTGATTTTTTCTACACATTAACATAACATGCTCTGAGATTTACTGAGTTTAATTGTTGCAAACATTTCAGAATTTCTGTTAGCATGACCGTGTGCTGTAGAGTTCAGCCAAGAATGGTCTCATGAGGCCATAGACAATGTGAAAGCTTTGTTGAGCACAGCTAATCATTTTCACCGACTTCCCCCATCTGCCTGCATGTGGTGTCCCTTAACCATAACAAGTCATGGTCTTTATGACACTTGGGAATTATTTGTTTAGCCTCCGTCATCTTACACCTTGCACTGGTGCAACAGTGAAATGTTAAAGGTCTCAGGTTCACATGTCTTCACAAGAGCAAATGTTTTTTGAGCTTGAGCCAAGGCTGACATGGTGGGTGGAGAGAAAAGGGGAGATGGAGCTGGCAAGAGACTCAGTTCTGAGACATCGATCATTCTGGCACGGAGTCCTAGAGAAGGATGAGCCATCCTCAAATGCTGCATTTGGGACTGGTAGCATTCTCAGCCATATTTAAGTGGGTGATGGAAGGAGCTGTGATGGACAGCTGGTTGAGTGGGCCCCCCTCCCCCCCTCGTTGTGGTTTTTGTTTGTGTTTTTTGGTGGTTTTTAAAATTTTTTTAGAAAAGTTTTATAAATTTTTTTTTTACTAATTATTTTTTTATTTTTTTTTTTTTTATTTTTTTTTTGTTTTTTTTTTTTTGGATTTTTTGGTTTTTTTTTGTGTGTTTTGTTGTTTGTAAATGGTTTTTTTTAGTGTGGGTAGATTGTTAATAAATGGGGGGGAAAATATGGGGGGTGGTGTTTGGGGAAGAGAAGAAAATTTGTGGTGAAAAAAATTATTAAAAATGTGTTTTAAATGGGGGGAAAAATTTTTTTATTTTGGTGTGTTTTTTTTTTTTTTTTTTTTTTACTTTTAAAAAAAAAAATTTAAAATTTATTTTTTTTTTTTTTTTTTTTTTTTTTTTTTTTTTTTTTTTTTTTTTTTTTTTTTTTTTAAAAATTATTAAAAAAAAAAAAAAAAAAAAAAAAAAAAAAAGGGGGGAAATCACACCTTAGATGCATCTTCTGTCATTGTAAAAAAATAAAAATAAATAAATATTGAAACCTGGGAATGCAAAATATTAAATACTTACTCTATCATGCATGGTAATATAAACTAAGTAACACTTAGCTTTAACACTATTAATGCCATATGTATAATGACCTATGTATATATCCGTAACATGTTATAAGGAATTTAGGACAATGTGTTACACTTTATAGGAAAGGTTTTAATGCATTATGTATTCATTAGTATTTTTGATATTCATTCTATCACCATTACCAAATAAACATTTGTGTATTACATTATATTACAGACCCACTGAGCCCTACCCTGCTGAATGTATATACATTTCATAGTGTAGATAATTGACAGAAATTTGATATAACCTAATTATAACACATTGTGTGTATGTCTGTAGATACAGGTGATAAGTTATAAGTAAAGTGAGAAAGCAATGGAATTTGAGGTTGAGTTTGTTTCATATTGGTGAAATATTGTGTGCCAAACACTATTCAATGTACAACCCATAATTCATTATAATCCTCGTTATAGGGTGTTATAATACATTGTTTTTTTCATAAGTGATTGTAACACTGCCTTACACAGACATCATAATGTGTAATGAATGTACTTATAGGTCTCACACCTGGTTTATGTTGCCACACATGGTATGAGTACATGGTATCTAAAATTTTCACAGGTTTCACATTACATTCATTATAAATGCATCATAATGTTTGCTGTTAAGTGGAGTGCATTAAAGATTAATACAAAGTGTTATCATAAACTATTTATCATTAAGCTAATTCTGTTTATCTCCAACTTTACTGTACTGTCTTTATCTTTGGATCCAGTTTATTTCCTTTAAACCCCATTGCTAAATGCAGAACTTAGGCTTTTGATGGGGTTTTGGATTATTTCACCTGTACTGAGTTAGTCTGGAGCAGCATGGAATAGTTTCTTCCCATGTTCTCCCCTTGTCTGTGTTGGTTTAAACCAGGTTCTCTGGTTTCCTCCGAGCTCTGAAAACCATGCCAGTAGGTGCACTGAAATAAAAAGTTCATTGAATTTAGTTAATTCAAATGCATACAAATGCATACATCAGTTCCACATGATCAAATTGAGTTACATTAATTCAAATTGTTTTTGTACATCCAACATGATTTGATCAAGTATTTTCATACATGTAATTATAATAATGTAAATTGTTTATGTTAATACTTTGTGAATTGATCATGCACAGTCTATATACCAAAGTTTCTGTTAGCCGGTAAATAGCGGTTTTTGAGCATTAAAAATTCTAAATGTCAGATAAAAAAAAAAATGTAAGACTCTGTCTGTGCAAATATTTTTCACATACTTTTCCTGTAATGTGTACTCTGATTTGCTAGCATTATTCAAATCATACAACACATACACACACACGTTTCTGCTAGTCGTCTGGCTGTCTGTTTGTCTGTCTCTCTCTCGCTCTCTTGCTCGTTCATTATGGGAGACACTGAAAGCACAAACACACACATAACTAAACTCGGGCTAATGCAACACAGGTCAGAATCACGCATTAGCTGCCGATTCAACCCGCCTCCTCGCCATCGCCCCCACCGCCACAATCGCATATACTAGGCGTAGTCCAAAACATTACGGTGCAAAATAAACACTGAAATGAGACGACCAGATTTTTTCCAGTTTGTCCGGTACACTTTATCATTCCCCGGACAGGTTGGCTGGCACCAAAATTTCTTAGTGGAAACTCTGCTACATACTTCAATCTATTAATTTTAAAATTGTTTAAATTAAGTTTAATATAAGCAGTTATTATCAGTTTTGATGAGAAACATAATATCTTTAAGTAATTCTGCCCCTACATATGACTGTGTATCTGCATGTTGCCCTTTGATGGACCGGCATCCCGTTCAGTGTGTGTTCCCACCTCTCGACCCGGGATATGTTCTGGATCCAGGCAAAATTAAATGGTTACTGAACATGAATGAAATGAATAAATGACTTGGCAAGAATATTCTTGTGCACCAGACTTGTAGCTGTTGCTTGAAAAGGCCAATAAACATAGCCAAGAACAAACTACTTATATTGTAAATGGTGGTTTGAAGGCCAACCACATTTACTAATAACTAATTCCCCTTTTTAACAGTGATGTCCTGATCCAAAAAGCTGTCATGCCCCTCAGATTGCAGTGTTTAAAGGGAACCCCGACTATGAATACTTATATGGTTTATTAGATTAACGCTGTATAAATTTGATATACAAAAAAACTCTAGATGTCAGTTTAAAAAAAAATATATATATTTTTTTAAATCCTTTCACTCAGAGGCCGCCAGTGATGTTTATGTCGCAATGCATTCTGGGTAGTGATGACAAATGGTTGCAACGGTTTTGATTCTCCAGTGACCTTACAGCGATATAAACTTGTCTTCCATTCAATTTGATCCCGAGAGTAGCATAAGAAGACTAACATAGAAGAATTGCTCAAAATGTACATCAAAATGAAGACAATCAGAGAGGTGAGGATGGGAGAGTGGGGTAAATTTGTTCATACCTGTTTTTTATTTCTGTAAAGCTGCTTTGAGACAATGACTATTGTAAAAAGCGCTATACAAATAAAATTGAATTGAATTGAATTAAATTTGATGCTGTCTGTATAACAACTGCACATCTATGCCAACCGAGAACATTTGTTATAAAGAGCTCCACCTTCTGTCAGCAGCTGCTCAAGGTAAACATATGGATGTTTTAGGATAAAAAATATTCTAATATCAATAATTTTAGAGATAATCAGCCATCTCATTCTTTATCTTGTTAACATTCTGACAGCATGCATCTACACAGCTGCTATGTGTACTAAGGTACCCATATCTTTGGAAATCTAAGATTCTTGTGATTCCATTGATTTAAACTGCTTCAAGATACAATCAGAACAGCAGCTATAATCAACATTTCTGTCAGACCACCAACAAATAAACACTTACGAATCAGAGGCAAACTACCTATGAAGCCTCATAGCAATCCACTGATCTATAACATCCTGTCAGAAACAGTCTTGTTACACTGGCAAAGGTCCAGACAATCCAATTATGTAAAAATATTTAATCCACCTTTCAAAAGACACCAAAACCATGCGTGTACTCTTATAAATGGTTGTTTTTTTTATAAACCTTAATTTTTTTTTTTTTTTTTTTTAGTAATTTTAGGGGGCTAGTAGCAGTGCATTGTGGTTTTAACGTAATATGTAAAAAAGAGGGGTTCTGTAGGTTAAAATATGTATTAAATGTTAAGGATTTTTAAAATAATGAAAATATTTCATCTGTTTTGACCAATGTATTTTAGTAGGAGAGGGCAATTATTGCATGTTAAGCTCTACAAGTCTTCATAGACGCGGTTCTCTATAACAATTAGGAAGCTTGTGTTGAGCTAAGTGCTTAAAAAATGAGGCTGAGACATGCGTTTTTCATGACTTGCCTATGTATCCTGCTTCCTTTTTGTCAAGCTTTAAAACACTGGTTTGGCCTAGACATGTGTAACATGTGTAATCTCACCCAAAGTGAGAACATTTGAAGTTACGCTGTTTAGAGATAATTCCCACTCCTCATCCACCAATGACATGTTAACATCAGTAGGAAGTACAAGCTAGCATAATGAGTCATACATTAATGAGCCATGTTTCTCTAATGCCCCCATGTTTCAACCCATTCCTAATAAAATTTTTAGATCCCTGAAATACAGCTGTATAAAAAAAGAGACTCCTACTTCAAACCCAAAGCCCGAACATGTGTACTCAAAGCTTAGTTCATGTTTTATGGATCAGATTAAGTGGGGCACCAGGGTAAGAACTCTGCAAGATTTTCTTGTAGGGCAAATCTCTGAAGGACTGAAGGTCTTTTGATAGTTTGGGAAAATTTTTCAGAAAAAAACACTGCGTATTTTAATCTACGAGGTTCTGTTCTTGTTTTAGCTCTAGATTTTTGTGTTAGCAATCTGGGTAGAAAAGAGCAACCTGTGAATTGCCTTCTGTTTTTTTTAGCACAGGATATATTCTGTCTTGGGGGGGAGGGGTAGTTCTTACAGTCATGGCATCTTTTATATTTCTGTGAAGCTGAAAGATGCCGTGTAAACCTTCTACAGCGTTTACTCTCATCTTTAATGTGTGGTGATAGATACAGATTTTGTGATTTAAAGTTAAATATGCGGTTTAGGTTTAGTAATGTTTGCAAGTTGCTTTTCCATCACTTCCTATCAAGCTTCCACCACCGATTCTGGAACCACCGTTTCAATCGTGTATATGTTTTGCACAATTTGCCATCGTTTTAGTGTGACTTATTGATTACTTCTTTGGTTTAGACCTTTTGCACGCTCCATGGTTTGGTCTGTTTTATCCTATATTGCTCTGTTTGCCTGGTCATTTAACCATTGCCTATTTTCTACCTCTTTTCTGCCTGCTGACTTTAAAAAAAATAAGTTTGAACTTACACCCACCTGCCTTCAATATTTGAAACATGCCACAAATGGAACATCTCCACTGAGAAAAGCCCAATGTCTCCATCCCACAGTGAGCAGTTCAGAATTGTTGCTTGCTTGGAAGTATCTCAGGTTGAACGTAAAAAAGGGAAAAAACAGATAAACAGGATAAAAAAGGGAATAAAGCAGTTCACAGACTTAGATAGCGGGTCTTTTGGAAAACTCTCAGGGTTGCCAAACCAGACTTTCCACATTTCTTCTTTATATCAAACTCCTGAGCAGTGTTTATGTCTGAAACTGATGAGGAAGTAGTACAGAGTGAAACCACAAACCCCACACTAACCAAAGCCAAGACACACAACTGATATTAAGTTGCCAATATGTCTTCTGAGGCTCTTAAGTTGTAAGATTAATGTAATGATGTGTGTAAAAGGATTCAGATTATGACTGAAGGAACTCGTTTGGAGTCTGTGGTAAGACTATCTTTGAAGGACTGAATGTGGTTAGCTGGTCAAAAAACTAATAAATAAAGCTGTTCATGTCAAAAGGTCACTTTCTTAATGTGTCCTGTCTTTACTTGCTGTTGTAGAATACTTTCAAAGCAGTGATGCAATTGCCATCCAATACTCTATTGTGATCTCCTTATTTTGTCCCATTATCACTTTGCATTTCTGTCAATACAAGTTGACTGTCAAAAATGGTTTACCAAAAAATGCTGCTGTAATCATAAAGACTAAGATGCTCATACCAAACATGCTTTAAACACACTTAGTACTGTTACAATATATTTTTTGTACACAATTGTAAAAAATAAAAAACATAAAAAATAATTTATATTTCCACTATCTGATTTAGCTCAGGATGGGTTCCCTTTTGAGCCTGGTTGCCTCCCCGAGGTTATCTTTGCAATTGTCGCCTCTGGCTTGGTCATTAGGGATTGAAAACTACATTTCTGCAAAACAACTTTATGCCAAATGGTCATTGTTAGAAGTGCCATACAAATAAAACTGAAATTAAGTTGCAGTCAAACGGACTTAGATGTTCCTGGCTACTCTTTACATATGGTTCTGTGCTTGGTACATGCCCTTACCAATGGAAATGGTTCTCATCAGAGCATTTCCTTTCATGATTAAATGATCTAATTTCTTAATGCATGCCTGCTCCTTTAAGCCTCAAGCTTATCCAAGACTACGTTCTCTTCATCTCCTTATTGGATTGTTTGCCTCCAGCAGCAAGTCTCTCCGCTTGTTTTATCCTCGCTCCATGTTCCCTCGGGCCACCAGATGCAAAATCCCTCCAGCTACTGTATCCAATTAGCAAGATGCTGCCTCCACACACTTTCCTCAATCATTTCAGTGTAGCATGATAGAAGGTTGTTCTTTTCTGCCATATGGCTTTGATGAGAACAAATAAGGCCCTAGTTGGCCAAAAGACTATTTCTGTTGCATCCAGTGTGAGACTTTCTTGTTTTAATATAGAACATATTCCTGAGTGTACAAAAAAGAAATGTTTCACATGACAAAGTCATGCTTTTTGAACCAAAACAATGGCCAGGAAACACGGTTCAGCCAGTGAATATACACTCACTGAGCTCCCTTTATTCTCAAAACAACCTCAATTCCTCAAGGATTCCACAAGATGTTGGAAACATTCCTTCGAGATTCTGGTACATGATGACATGACTTCATCACACAATTCCTGCAGATTGCATGCTGCAAATCTCCTGTTCTACCAAATCCCAAAGGTATTCTATTTGCATTCAGATTTGATTACTGGGAAGGCCAGTGAAGAACATTGAACTCATTGTCTTGTTTTTTTGCTTTGTGATATGGTGCATGATCATGCTGGAAGTAGCCATTAAAAGATGGATAAAGTGTGGCCATGAAGGGATGCACCTGGTCAGCAACAATACTCAAATAGGCTATGGCATTCAACCAATGATTGATCGGTATTAACGGGCCCAAAGTGTGCCGAGAAAACATTCCTCACACCATTACACTACCTCCACTAGCCTGGACAGTTGAAACAAGGCAGGTTGGGTCCATGGATTCATGCTGTTGGTGCCAAATTCTGACCCACAAATCGAGATTCATCAAACCAGCCTACATTTTCCCAGTCTTCAACAATCCAGGTTTGCAGCCTCAGCTTTCTGTTCTTGGCTGACAGAATTGGAACCTGACATGGCTTTCTGCTGTTGCAACCCATCTGCCTTGATGTTTTTTTTTTTCTGCTCATCACAGTGGTACAGAGTGGTTATCTGAGTTACTGTAGCCTTTCTGTCTGCTTGAGCCAGTCTAGCTATTCTCCGTTGACGTCTCTCTCATCTACATGGTTTTTCCATCCACAGAACTGCAGCTCACTGGATGGAGTCTCTAGAGTTTACTCAGAATGGTGCAACAAAGAAAAAAATTCTAGAGACAGATGTAGAAGAAACTCCCTGATGATCAGCAGTTATAGAAATACTCAAACTAACTTGTCTGACACCAACAATCATGCCATGGTCAAAATCACTGAGAGCACTTTTTTCCCCCTGTTCTGGTGGTTGATGTGTACATTACCCGAAGATGCTGGCCCGTATCTGCATGATTTTATGCACTGCACTGCTGCCACATGGCTGGCTGATTACATAATTGCATGAATGAGTAGGTGTACAGGTGTTCCTTTTAAAGTGGTCAGTGAGTGCATTCTGGGTAGTAAAAATTTATTCAGGACAGTAAAATGTATCTAAGTGTGAAATTCGAGCTGTTTCTGTTTGATGCTGTGTTATATATTGCTTTACAACGGAGCTCAATGTTTCTGTCATCAGAGTCAGTTACTGAGCAAGCTCAAGCATATATTCAAAAAAAAAGATTTCATATCATTAACAATATCTTTTTCTATCTGGTCAACTAAAGCAAGAATTCAAGGCAGCAATGCAGAGTGTATCATCTTTAGAACTGTTTGCTTGCTTTCAACTTTGTGCAGTCATACAGGTTTCATGTCAGAATAGACACAGTGATAGGAAAAAGATGCCATGACACTTATTAATACTTGAGATGAATGCTTTCATGGCTCAGTAGACAGGCACTTTCCTTACCTTCAAAAATTTTAATTACTTTTTAGTTTGTCTGAAACTTTTGAGCAATTTGTTACACCCTGGTATGCAGCAAGGGGAAATAAGGACACAGGAGGCTTTGGAGAGAGTGATGCTGTCCTTGTTAAATTTCTACAAAAAAACAACAGGGCTTTTCAGCACTTCAATTAATAACCGGAAACAATACTAAACAAACCTCAAAATAATGCACACACAACATAACTGTTGTCCTCTTGCTGTTGCCGGGCAATGACATGGTGCCCTTATAGAATTCAGAAAGCCACTCCCTGCAATGAACTTATATGGTAGAACTTATTCATGGTTAATATCACACAGGTGTAAACACTCCATCATTTCCTGCTCATTCCTTGTGACTCCTCCCATTCACAGCTAGTGCATGACACAACCATACCGCCACATGATTATTAATAAAAAAGTACAGAACCAATTGGCAAATAAATTACAAAATTTTGGTACCAAGGACACAGTGCATGTTTTTCAGCCTATTGTTTCCTAGCATATACCTTCATCCTTGGCAACAGATTTTCATTTTTGTTGCATTCACAGATGTTAGTAGTTTCCTTGAGAAATTAACACCTAACTCACATGCAACTGTTTCAGTTGTTTCACTAAAGTTACAGAAATAGGCATCTGACAAGGAATGCTGAGGTTCTTGTTATTACTTGAGAATCTCTGAAAGGGAATGTACGTATGTGAATAGTTAAACACATCAGCAATTGAGTTTAAATTTAACAGAAAAAAAAGAAGTACTTCTGAAAATGAGAAGAGGTGTGGATAATATTTTAAATTTACAATAATTAACCTCATTTAAAAAAAAAATCCCACAACTGCCCTTGTGAAAGCAGAGGTGTTTTATGCAGCCTCATATATGATCTAGTCTTGATTTACTGTGATAGTAATATGGAGGTAATATGTCACCTGAAGAACAACTAATGTCAGGTCATCAGTCCACTAACCCAAATTTAAGAACGGTATGATGGGTGCTTGGTGGGTTGTGAATGGCATGAATATATATGTGATTGACTGACTGCTAGCTGACTGTGAGCACTGGGATATAAGCTTCACAGGATAATACTATTTTGTTATATTATACGATTTTCTTCTACTTTTTTCACTATAAATTGAACAAATAGCAGGTGAGTGCTTTAGTTCGTTTTGCATTACTCACAAAGATATGTTAAAATGTGGTTGTAAGATCGGAGTCATGAAGTTGTTCACTGATAAAGGGACTGTAGTTTTGTAAAGTTTATTTTGCACAAATGAAGTAAAAGGAAATTAGAACCTATATTCTACTGCTACAAAAATAATTTAGAGCCACTTGAGGATTGAACCAGTAATCCTCTAATTCCAAGAATGAAGCACTTTCCAAAAAAGGTAATTGACTTTGTATCTCAGAATTAGAGTTGTGCACAGGACTGTTTTAACCCCAATCCAATTTGTTCCCATAGGAATTCGGACCATTCCTGCCCCCTACCAGAGAAATGTTTACCATTCCTGCTTTCAGCTGCAGAAAATTTTGCCATTCCTGCTCACTACAGGAGAAAGTTTTACCATCTCCACCCACTTCTGAATTTTTTTATATTTTTTTTTTTTTTTTTTTTACAAAAAATAAAAAAGCCTGCTCCCACATCTTTTTTGTTGGGCCTCATGAGTCCCACATGTTCCCAATCCAGATACACATCTCTACCACAAATTCACACAAGACACGTCTGCCTTCAGGAACAGTACATAGTGAATGCCTGATCAACACTGCACACATTATGTATTCACTACTGCACCTTTTTTTTTTCTTTTTTAAGAAAGAAATCTAAAGCTCCCACATAGAACAGTGTCTATGAAACATGGGCAATGGGGACAGCCAAAGTTGGTCCAGCTGTAGCTAAAAAAAATTATGGAGTACAACTGACATGAGACATACTGTAGAATTAACATCATATGTGTGTTCTGTGTCATATACCAAACAGTTTGTTATGGAACTATAGGTCACACATTCATAACATTGTTGTAATTACATTATGACTTTCCATTAGATTTTGGAGCATGGCTGTGAGGATTTTCCAATTCAGCCACAAGAGCATTAGTGATGTTGGATACTTATGTTGGCCATGAAGGCCTGGGGTGCAATCAGTGTTCCAGTTCATCTCAAAGGTGTTCAGTGGGGTTAAGTTCAGGGCTCTGTGCAGGCCACTTGAGTTCTTCCACTCCAACATAAGCAAACCATGTCTTCAAGGACCTCGCTTTGTACACAGTGGCATTGCCATGCTGGGAGTTTTTGGCCTCTTAGTTCCAGTGAAAGGACACTGTAATACAACAGTATACAAAGACATCCTATATAGCTGTTTACTTCCAACTTTGTGGCATAAGTTTAGGGAAGTTCCACATATGGGTGTGACGGACAGGTGTCTCCAATCTCTGGGGCATATTGTACATTTATGAGTGAGGTATAGTTTTAGTGTTGTAATTATTATTATTATTTTGTCTGAAACACATCTTAAGTGCTTTCTTCTGTCTGTGTTTCCAGTACATGAATTAACTATTTTAATATCTCAGTGTTTATAGAACTCAGTGCTCTGAGCCATAGTCCAAAGCAGCATTTACTTTTCTGACCTACAGTGCTGATACACCAGGATTTGATTTGTTTAAACCTTTTGTATTTTTGACTCATAGCACTGTGCATTTAAGGCTTACACATCACTACTAAAATGAATTTTTATCCTTTAAAGATTCCTGTCATGGACAGCCGTTGCATTCCCTCTCTCCTGCAGCTGGTTGGAAAATGTTAATTATTTGAGGCAGCAGGTTTATCAATCTCAGTAATGAGTAATGAGATTGAAAGAAACATCAACATATTGGGTTTTTGGGAGTTGGCTAAATGCCATGTCTCTAGTATCGTCAGTATACGCTTATACTGGGTTAGGATTTTAGGAATTTGATATAATGGTCCGAAGTTATATGGGAAGAACATCTGGAACCAGTTGTAGAGACAGGGTGTTGTTTTTAACAAGCTTAGGAATTGGTTATGCCTTTTAATTTCATTTGCATGGATGGAGATACATTATTAGTCTTAAGCTGTGGTCACACTGGATGCAAATAAAACCCGGCTGGTATAAAAGCCCATTCAGTTGGAAGAGGCTGTTTTTAATTTCACATTCACTTCATCCAGCTCAGCTTAGCTCCAAGTTCATCAGGTTGCAATTTTAAACCCTGTGTATCCGCCAATTTTGGAAGTGTATGCCAATAGAAAACAAGAACATGGGGCTGGAAGTGTCAACATGGAGGAACTGCATATTATTAATGTTTCAGAACATCATGCTTTCTAAAAAGACATACTGTATATACATATTTTCAACAGTTGGTTAGCAGGAACTAATGCTTTCACAAACTAGATAAATGAACTAGCTAATTCTGTTCAATTTACCGAATGAGCTATAACTAAGCTAGCTAAGCTAACTAAGCTAAGCCAGGTGGCTGTTTGTAAGTTTGGCTATTCAAGACAAATTAGAAAATCTGAACATTCAGGATTTGCACAGCACAGATATCCAGCATATTGGCCAAATTACACTTGCACCACATGACATATTTGGCTTCAATGATAAAAGGGTTCAATGATAAATGTCTTTGTTTTTAAAAATGTTAATAGCTTACAGCTTGCTATGGTTGTTTATCTCATTGAATAGAACAGAGGCGTTAGCTCCTTCCGGTGGCACTGTAGGTTTCTACCACTTCACTTGGAGCTAGATGTAGAAAACATATTGATTGCAAAGGAAACACGCCAATAGCCATGTATCTTTCAAATGGGTCTAAAGGCCAGGGTAAGCACAAAAAAAGAAGGCAACCTTTTCATCTAGGTTTACACGAGGAATTATTAAATGGATGATTCATTGCTTTTCAGTCCAAAGCACAGAACAACTTTTCATGTCATAGGCTAGCTTGTGTTCAGCTGTAATACAAGGAGCAACACATTAAATATCTTCTTTGCGACGCATGCTAGAGTGTTCTCTTCACACTTTCATCACATCGACCTTTTTGAGCATGATCAACTTCAGTTACACACACTCAATACACAATCTCCATATAGCAGCAAAATGTTGTTTATGTTTTTTCACTTTCATTTCTTGCTTTTGTTACGGACCTATCCTTGTGCCTTGAAATTGAGCGTGCATTGTTGTAATCACTGATAATATTGATAATATGACAAATACATCATGTATCATGTCAGGATGCTATTTTGAATAGATTTACTGAAATCGTGAAATAATTTCCAAGTTGATTAGAGCAGGATTTCTGTAACCCAATATTTCAGTTGTAGTTTCAGTAAAACAAGTCATGAGCTGCTCATAAGTCCTCAGTTTTTAGGATTCATATTCACTGACTAAACTTCAATCAATATTTATTTATTTACTCAATACAGGACAATATTTCTTAAAAAAAAAAAAATCTAAGGTCTATATGAACATGACTGAAAGCACTTATCATCTACAGTACATATCTGCATAAATATGATGTATTTTACACTAATGATCCATTCCAAAATAAATCTATACTCACAAGGAGAGAGAAAAGAATAAAACATGACAGGGCGTGCTGTTCTGGGAAATGAATCAAGAACAGGGTGGTGTCATATGTTACCACCCTGAAGTTGATTATTTTCCAATAACAGCATGTCCTGAAGTATTTTATGCCTCATCTGTCTCTCACCATATAAGTTTGCCAAGGATTACTTTATTTATGTATTTATTTCTGAATGACGCATCATACTTTTTGTTTATAGTCACATTTAATGATGTGCACTCATTTGAGAAAATATGAAGAATGTATTTCCACTAGTACCAGGTTTTGTGTGGCTATGCACAAAGATATAATGATAATTATATTTGGTGTGTGCAGCATTTTGTGGAAAGTCTTTTTCTTTTGAAGAAAAAGAACAAAAATATAGTAATAGTCACACACAACTTTTAGACATGCTTCTTCTGAGCAAGGTAATATGTTCCAGCTGAGAGAACGAGTTCTCAAAGCATGTTTTTGTGAGTGAGAGAAGCCCTTGAAACCCACATGTCAACAGTAGAGCTTGTGGTTTTGTTGATGCCTTCACCCTGCACTCGGGATTTGCTGACCTGTCTCTAAAATGAGGCCAAAGCTGAACTCTGAAGGCAGAAGCAGAGCTGCGCTGTAAAAGCAGAGACTTATGAAGCAAATATGTCTTCAGGCTTGTAGGTTTTGTGTGTGGCTTCTTTATTGTTTTATTTTAGTATTTTACATTTATGTGATGTTTTTGGGACATCATCCTATTGCTCAAAAAAGTATTACAAGTGAGAAAAAAAAGTGAATTTCTACGCTTATCGAAAATGTACAGTACAGTAAAAAAAAGTATTTTTTTAGTAAAATCTTTATTATAGATTTTTATTTTATGACGTCTACATTATCGAGTTTTAGATTTCCAAGCATTAGTTTTCCAGCACAAAACTGTTACAGAAACATGTTTGTGTGTCAGTAATATTGTGTGTCTGTAAGCAGTATATTATGTAAGAGACCACTTTTCAGAATAAAAAAAAAACATAATGAAGGCTGCTGGGTTTTGCTGCAAAAATAAGAAGCAAGTGCGCCGTGGGCGTTTTCAGACCTGTAGATCTGTGCTTTGTTCTGAAATGGGGACTTGTTATGGGGATTGTTGCAATGTTGCATTTTCTCCTTGGCTCTTTCACAAGGCAACATTTCCAAATGTACCAAAATGTGTTTATGTAAGTCACATGTGAGCAAAACTGTCCTCTAATTGGTCAGAGTGCTCCTGTTTATGTTCCAGGGTTCTGCTCATGGCGGTCATCCATCAAGATGGATAGACAGCAGCTCCACGAGCTTACTGTGGGTTTCTTTTTCCGTGTAGTTATTATAATTCATCTAATGTATATGTTCCACAGAGTGATTAAAAATTTCCTTAGAAAACTGCACAAATTCTACCTAAGACTGCTATTTTTTTTTCAGGAAAGGGTCATCACATCAAATATTGACGTTCTTTGATCTATAACTGTTTGCTCTTTATAGTATTTTTTAATGTAGAAACATTTAATGAAATTATTTTTGAAGGAATCTTTGCTGTACAGCATTTCTTTGCTTGTGCCTTAGACTATAGCACAGTACTGTACATCAAATGTGTGAGATAGGTAGAGATTGATGTTCCCTGATGACTTTGCGCAGAATGTTTTACAGGATCTATGGTCTGTTCTGTGTTTTACTGACAGTACTGACTCAGTGTGCTGTGGGGTGATGTGCTATGTGCCAAACCAGCTTTCTCATTTTGAGTAACAGAAAAGAGCCACGTGTGGCCCAATTAGGCACTTCCTCTAAATTACGGTTCTAGATTCACTTCTGAAGCAGTCATTAGTGTTACTCATTAGCATTATATAAAATCCAGCTGCATATTTCAGTGAGTAAGACTTAAGCAGCCTCTTCTCCAACACACACACACACCTCAATCACTCAAAATGTTGTCCATTAGATTTCAACACAAGGATGGTGTTCAAGATGAGTATTTTCTGTTATGGACTGATTACTCCACTTTTCTCCTTCCACCAAACATCTTTCTCAGCATCATTTATAGCCCCGTTGTGGCTTTGTTTTTATGTGACTCATTAGCTTAATTAGCATGCCATCAATGGTACCCACATTTGCAACTATGCAAATATACTCCATAGAAACAGATACTTATTGAAATGCTGTCTTATAACAGGGACAGAAACTGAGTGGCCAAAATGTGTAATTTATGAATCTAAGTTTAGGTTATAAAGGTGGAGTTAAACATGTTTGTGTTTTGTCTACAATGCAAGCAGCAGCCTTTCTAATTTAAATACCTATTTTGAACCTTTTTACAAGATGTAATACAGGTGTATTAGAAATTCACGTGTCGCCGGCATGTGTCTGTGAAGTTTCCGCTCAAAATACCCCACGGATCATTTATTATACCATGCTGTAAATGCCCCTTTTTGGGTGGAAGCAAAAACATGCTGTTTTCGTGTGTGTCTCTTTAAATGCAAATGAGCTCCCTGCCCCCTTTCCGGGAGAGAACAGCTCGTGGTTCGGA